>JAODIE010000005.1:4182529-4473025 GCA_027575565.1 Diploeciton nevermanni
CGAACGTTACTTGCAATTTCTCAATATTTCAATATAGAGAATTCGGAGAATCTTCATCATGACATGCTAAACGAGATGGTGACTAGCATACGAAGAAAGGATTTAGGAATCACATTCGTATCCCCAAAGATTAAAAATATCGACGGGAGCATGAGAACAATCTAATAATAGCTCAGTGATTCCAGACGATGTCTCCGACTCTTGCGGTATCCTGCGGCATGCAATTATATTTATTCTTATCGCTGCATTTTTAATGCCGTCTCAGGTTGCCGCCACCGCAGCCAGTCTCGCAGCCAGACGGCTACTTTCGCTTAGTCTCAGCACATCTAAGAAACCGTTAGTATCATCGCGCATAATAGCATAATGTAATTTGGTGAAAGAGAAACCGGGCGAGATTTGCATCAAGAAACGAGACGCCGCCACCAAAGTGGAATTGTAAGCGTAGATAGTCACAGTACATGCAAATAGCAGAGCACTTCTCACTGGAAAAAGTGCTTGAAATGTCTGCGGCGCAATAGTATAAAAACTAAGTGAATTATACTTGGAAATTGTTGCATTTTCAAATATCGTTGAAATATTAATTGAATGTGAACGTTCGAAATATGACATTCTCTGAGATGCTCTCGAGTTGGATGAACACTTCTTTAAATCTTCGTATTAAAATTCCATTCAATACAAATAGAAACGGTCTTTTTTTCAATTTCTTTTACTCGTTTTGGCATGTGATTGTTTTATCATAAGTCGACAGTCAGCACAAGTTAGTCCGACATTCAGCAATAAGAATGTTGATTAAACTTTTCTAATTACGTCTGGCAAGCAGTGAAAAGAATTGCGCCTTCATGAAGCCAAATCGAAGGTGTGCACAAAAATTCAGGTGCAAATTATCGTCAAGCAAAGAGCACGAAACGGGAAAAGTTTTAACCCAAGAACGATTTTTATACGCTGCAGTTAACTACGAGAATGTTGGACTGGATGAGAAATAATTGAATTTGCTTTAAAAACTTTCGGCTTTGAACGGGAGCCTTATTCATACTGCGAACTAACTAGTCGACGCAAGAGAGAAAAATGTCGCATTTCGTTGCATTTAACACAATACAAAATAAACTGCCCCCAAGAAAAATAAAAGGTTGGGTAGTTATGTACACGGCTGGTGATGGGCATGGAGATGGCGAAAAACAGCGCCAACATCGGAAAACGTCCAGAAAGAAGACAAAAGAAGAAGAAGAAGGCAAAAAGCACGTTAATATGATGGCACCATCTCAAATTCCCGGCGCTATCCTTTAGTCCTTTCTTTTTGGTACTGTAATATCCGTAATGCTAAGTAGCAGGTAATGTGCTTTGTATACGTATAGTCTAAGATACAGGTAATCACGAGGATAGAAAAAAATGTAATATCAAAACGTAAATCCGATTTTAATCCTTTATCGCTAACACGTTTCACATCATATTACGAGAGGTAAATCATTTTAATAAAATTAGAGTATCTAGTAAAGAAGTTGAAATATGAAAATATGAAAGATTCATTTCGGAATATTATCACAATCCTGTAAGCAAGCATGTAACGAATGTCAGAATCCGGAAGAGCATCGTAACATGTAACGAAGTTGAAATTCCGGCGATTGTAAAGGAATTACTTCAGTGGAAATTCTCCCACATCGTTTGGTCGCATACCAGCAGGACGAATATAATCCTCGCGATTTTCCGGCATAGGTGGACAGCAGCGGACATTCGACGTGGCGACATAACGCACAAAGTATGCACAAATGTAACAGCACAAGAAAACAAGCAAAAACACAAAAATCCAGCGATTCGTGGCAAAACTAGTCCAGAAAAAGAGCACAAAAAGAACGTAGTTTAACGATAATACGATTTTCTCCGGGCGCAATGTTGCCGTGGACATTTCCCACTGATTACAAGTGATATCAATTGCAGTTCCAAATGAACAGTTAACAGTTACCACTCGCCAAAAAGTTAGTCAGATCCAACAACACCATTCTCATGTAATAAAACTTTGAACAAAAGACATCACTTTAATGAGACGATTACGAACATTGGAAAATATCCAGGTCAGCTCTCAGATGCGTGCATGGAACCTATGTAAATTCTTATTAATAACTCAGTCGTTGAATGAATTATTACCACTTGAAGCGAGCGTCGCAACGCGTCCTTTGTGTAGCAATGTCCTGAGCGTTCATCGTTCCTGTCATATCCTCGCATCTCTTAAGCATCACTTATCCGCGAGGCGCCGAAGCCGCAAAGACGGAATTACGACAAATTATGAATACTAAAAGCTCCACGGCGCGACCGTAGAAAGGACGGATCTGAAGATAATTTTCAAATTTTATGTTCATTTCGCTTTGAATTGCATCCTTATTTTTTACAGACTCACGAAGATTCAGACCAGTTCTGGCTGACAGACAAAGAAAAATGCAAGAAAATCGTCGCAAAATACTATAATATAAAAATTTCAGGAATCAGGCCAAAACATTCCGACAATTTATCCAGCAGGAGAGAAAGGTTGTCGCACGCCGCCGGAACAAAATTCGAGAGTCAACATTCTCTGCTATTTCATAACGTTAAAAGAAGATTATATTCGCTTTGTGCATGCCTTGCGCGTTGCAATCTCGCATAGCGGGCATGTTCTGCATGTCCGCTTCTATTTTAAACCTGGTTGACATCTAGGCTTTTGGCATTTTTTCTCACTCTAGATCCCCCGCAGAAGAAACACGATCACATCCCGGTGGTCTTTTAACTCCTGTAATACGTCCGAGCACCTCAGAAAAGAACAAAATTTCTGAGTGACTTTAAAGCCACACAACATCTCATTGCAAATAGTAGGGCCACGGATGGAGAAAAAGATAAACGCACGAAATGGCAGGTTGTGAGTTGCGGACGTGTGTAACGGAAGATATTTTCCCTCCGAACGAGTCTGGCAGAATGTGCGAGCTGTCGACGAACAAAACGCCACCGGAAATGAGAAGCCAGGGGGCGGCAAAACCAGTGACCGTTGACCGACGTCGCACGTCGCTGGAATCCCGCGCAGAAAAGGATTACATAAAGATTAGAAATGACTGACAAATATCCCGAAATGAGAGTATAGCCACGTTAAATTCCAGGGCTACACCAATACAAGAAATGCAATATTAGAGTAAACATATCTTGGAATATATGGGAGAGAAAAAATGTACATAAAACTGTTGACTTTAATAATAGACGGCCCACAAAGTTAGCTTAGGGATGAGCTTGCAATGAAATGAAAAGTGGGGTAGGGGTTAGCGGACCAACTCGTTAGTCCGTCGCATGCATTCGGTTCGCCTTCGACGAGATGGGAAACGATAACGAATAGCCGAAGGGCCTTATTCGGGTCGCCTGCGCTGAACCCACAGAGTCCACACAAATTTAGGTAAATCCACATACTGTCAGGATATATGAGCAAATTCACAGTGGGAACCACTAGCAGTACATTATACATCCAAACCACCAAAATACACTAATTTAACTACCAAATAAACAAACATTAAGAATGCTTAAACAAATACGGATTATAATTACTCCAAACGGATAAATTTTTTAAAACAGCTGCACAATATCGACCTGTGTGCCCGCAACCACCACAGCTGCAGGTTGGGCGGTGTATGCGGTTTTCACATTCGTTTCCGCGCCATAATTCATTTGACTTTTTAATTGTTTCGAAGGTAGCGAGGCCGGCCCAACCGTGATCAACGTCTAATCTAAATTAATTGGAACGTGAACGCTCATTCTTTTTGCCACTCGATACCACCAATAGGCGGGTGATAAAGAACGTGCAAAAATTAACCCAAAACTAATCGACAATTGACTCACCGCAGCTAAATCAAATTTTACTTTAGCGTAGATTGAAAATTGCAAAAACGTACCTAGAACAATGAAAACAATTAATTTCATCAGTCAAGTAACTATTTCATTTGAAATGAGAGAAAAGCAATAAATTTTGGGATTCTGTTATCCGCATACTGTAAAACCACATCCACAGCAGTTCAACATTAAGGTTTGATTCTAATTAGCACAGCGCGTGGGAACTCATTTCTGGCGAAGCAATTATCACCAAGAAGTCCTCATTTACTTCCCCCGTTCATCCTCATAAATAAGACAATAAAACGCCAACACAGATTATCTCAGTATCTGAGAAAATGAAGGATGATTTCACCTTCAATTTCTTGCCACCATGAATCATTTCAAAGAGTTCACTTGACTTCAATAAATTAACCCAGATCGAATTGCATGACGATGATGATTCGTCAGTGATCACATCACATCTCCTTAGTCGTCCACCTTCCTCTGAGTCACTCTTTCTCTGACTTCACTTCTCGGTACACTCAACTTTGTTAATTGCTTCTCAATTACACTCCGTAGACACACGATTAATGGAATTACGCTTTTTCAAAACACTAGTTTTTCACATATAACTGCTGTTAATAGTTATATCTGTCCACCGCATAATGTAAATTCGGAAAGATTAATTTTAATAAAAAGTTGTTAAGGTAATTAAGATTTACACCCGCGATACGCGCCACTGTGAAAGTACCCGCATCTTTGCGTCGCAGCACAAAAATGCTCTTAACGTTTCATTAAGCTTTTATTAAAGACCATATTGAACTATCTCGTCATTCATTGAACTCCGCATGATTCAAGCCTGATTCACAGAGGCTCTACGGATAATTCAATGATCGCGCGCTGGCGAACGTAAAGACCTCTTGAAATGCCACCCACATAGATTCCCAAGCGCCGACCACGACTATATTATTGCGACAATTATGACAGAATGGACCCACGAGAGGACTATGCCCATGGTGAAATGCATGTGAGATGATTACTACTATTACAAACTGGCATGACCGTGGGATTCTATTAATGTTGACCATTGCAATATAACCTGCGAATGACATTCCCACTGCCTAAGAAAACGAATTCCAACAGAAAACAAAACTTTGTCTTCTTAATGGAAGCAAATGTTAGATAGACATGATGATTACATTCACAATAACAAAAAAGCCCACGCTTTTTGGGTGTAATAAAGCCATAAAATGTTATTGCCATCGATCCCGCACCCCACCAAAGCTGTTAAAAGCGCCATCATTTCGCAAGTCGCATATTGCCATTAATTTTTTTTGTTTTCGCCATGATGTCGTAGCTATGTTTTCGAATTTAATAGGTCATAACGATTTTATTGTTCCAATTTCAGTCTAATTCGAACAAGAAGCAAAAACAGACTCCACTGGCAATGTAAAGATCTAATTTCATGATTCACTTATTAACCCAGTATCAATCTAAGCTTAACGCGAAGCAGTCGAGATTGTGCGTGCTTGAATTAAACAGCAACAACCAGCTGCACTATTTAATTAAATCCTCTCTTCCATTTATTCCACGTGCAGTGCGTGTAAAGCAACCAAGCAAAAAAATCAGACAACGAAAGAAAGTTGAAAAAATAGTCAACAAGAAATAAATGCTCACAGTACATTTTTTCAACAATATCAAAATAGCTTTATTACTCTTTCCATTTTTTTCTGGGCGTTGCCATGAATAAAGCGCGCTTAACATTTTCGTTTGTCCCGAACTTTTTTGTCCGCAGAAACAGTTCTGGCTGAACAGCCATTACCTAATAGACCTATACGTATAGACCATATTCAACCGTAGCATGAATCCTGGCTGGGAAAATGCAATGATGTGATGTATAATGTGATGCCTATGACATTTTCATTTAACAATGTCGCAATCATGCAATTGATCAAGAATGTACCTATTCACCGCAATCAACATTCCACATCCATATGTATCAGGCGTATGAATAATGTAACTACGCTTCCAGTTGACTTAAACCACTTTACTTGAGTTAATGTTCATCCTGAGATATGGTCTATTTGCACAAATATGGTCTATAGATCAGAGTGAATGACGCGATCGCATAAATACATAAATAACCGACTCCACCTTTTCAGATGACATGCAGAGCGGATTAAAACGAAGAAAACGAATGATCAAACGGAACTTCTTGGGAGGTTATTGCAATGAGATCAAATGCCGATTATATTTGAATAATTTGGTGCTGATCAATTTTTTCCGAAATTAGCACCCCGCTCAGCAGTCATCACGATCACGATGGAGAATTCTACCTCTGATCGCTATCAACAACCGTTAACTGCTAGTCATCTCGTTGGTATCTCACATTGCAACTGAACGTCGGCAGATCTCGAATGTTTCTCACCGCGGCGAAGGCATTGTGTCATCATAGCGCGCTCGCGTCGTCATTATAGCAATGATAAATCGATATTTATGGTTCATTCGTTTTCCAATTCCTTTAGCCCCCACTCCGCTACGCGCAAAATCCAAAGACGTTCCTAATATTGATCCATGATATTGCACATTATGGCCACGTTTCCGGCGCCTTTTTTCAAGCCATCGCGTTATCTTTAATCTCGTGTTGGTCCGTGGCGAAGATCGACAATGCGGAACAGCGCAAACAATCATCGACAGAATAACAAACTAGGCGGAGATTAAAAATGAAATATGAGAAGTTTAATGCGCGTGCAATTTTTGCAACAAATAAAAGCAGACTTCTTTTCCCGGTTGCTATTCTTAGCAACCCCCGGGATTGTGAGAGAGACTAAGTTGTATTTTATTACTTTGCGCATGCGTTCCCTTGATTCCCCTTGACTCCAAATATGTAACAGTACGTATAACAATACTCTGTGCTCAATACAGAAAGGTAGAAGCTGTAACTAGAAAGGAAACACTTTGACGCCTTGTTCCGCTGACTGCGTTCGTGCACGTTTCGCATTTCATTCATGCATGTTTTGTTGGCCACTTTTTCCATTTTTATTCATTCTTTCTTGGGACATTTCTAATAATACAGGAATAATAATTTGCTGCTTATTCCCCATTCTCGTTCCGGTGTTCCACGCTGCTTGCACGAGCATGCATTTTTGTGTTTGTTCTTTTGAGAATCAAAAAATACAACGCATGTTCCCGAATGCTGCTGTTTGTAATTTGAGCTTAGTATTATATATTGATATGCCCAAAATGGCAACAAAAACAAATAAACAAGCAAATATTCATAACTCATAAATTAGATGTCAGTGCGAGTCATCAAGGTCATGGATCATGTTTTCCATTTTTCGCCATAATTTCTAAGATATCATGGTATTGTGATGATTAATGAATGCCTAACATCATTGCGGTAGAAAAGGCTAAGTTGTTTACTTTAAATGATGCATACATAACTTGTAGCTATGAATCACGACATCATTCCAATCATCACGACAGCAACTCCAATAGCCATGACATACCGACGAAAACGACAGCAATCAGTCACGTAAACACTTGTTGGCAAAGTTGCAACTACTTTTAACCAGTTAATTAATTAATGAACAAGCGCCCAAGGCGTCGGAAGCGTCAACAGACGCCTACTCACAGCGCATTTTAACGCCGCAGCATACAATTGCAGCACGAGGTCTACCCTCGTACGTATAGAAAGAAAGACGTTTTGTTAGACACAGGACACAATTACAACTCGCTTATGCTTTGTTGTCTGTAATGCGACACTGTTATGTAGTCACAAAACCTTCACAGTCTAATTAGCCGGGCGGTAGTTATGCTAGTTACGTGATGGCCCTGCACGTGATGGATGTCCGTGCGGTAATGCAAGCGAAAACAATGTGCATCGGATGGACGAGCTTCTCAGTGGCTGGCTGTTCACATGTCCCCGGTGATAATTAGCGGACTGGCCGACGTATCAAGCGCGAGTTATGATAATTAATAATGTTAATTAATTTATAATCTCCCAGAGTGGTGCTTATCGCACCTCTCGCTTTGCGCCCCGCCAATCTCGAAACCCGATGTGGAGTCCAATATGGCTAATATCCAACCATATCAGACACCGGCGGCTGGATCTCGCTGGAGAAGCGGATTGTGACGTAACTTGAGATCTACTTCGACTCTCTTCCGCCCTTACTAATTGAAGCAATGACTATGAGAGTCGCACATCTAATACACATAAAATACAATATCACGCCATGAAGAATTTAGCGCTGAAATCTCCAATGTCCTGAAAGTCCAATGCAGTCCTGTTTGAGCCCGCCGTAGTGAAATCCCTAAAGAATTGAGGGCGAGTCGGCTTTACTGTTTGAAATAGTCTGCGATATGCCACCTCAACGCTGCATATCGGCACACCGGGCGACAGAAAATGCATTCAAGGATAAGCGTGTTTAGACGGGAGTCCCGACTCCCTGTAGAATACACATCGATTTCGCTTCCCAGACGCGTCGCATTCACCTCGTCGTCGGCTCTTTGCTCATCGTCAACAATATTACTCTTCGCCCACGTGCTATAACCAAGATGTGCAGCTTCCGTGCAGCTTCCGTGCACCCCGTGTTTACTCGTGATCTAATAAAATAGGATCGCGCAAATCCGTAGACCTACCGACTCAACATTGAGATCACAAAGAAATATGAAGTCAGTACATGGGGAATTATAAACAGGGATTTTAAGACTTGGCTGCCAACGATGAAATTTCTAACAATTTTTCAGTTACCTTAGCTCATAGCTTTAGGGCAAATTTTCTATATTTATGTATATTTATCAATACGTGCACTTGCAGGTGATCGAAATCTTCCAATACGCCCTAAAACCCAGCGCGGCATTAGATCAGAGGTAGGAAACTTGCAGAAATTGCAAGTAATATTGAAAAATTCGCATGGCGAACGTGAATCTTATCAAAATGTAAATGACGGTCATCTTCCAACCGATGAAATACTGGCCCATTCCTATGCTGAGTGCCCCAGAGATCCCCAACCTGTACCTTTCATTCATATCCATTGAGAAAGCAATCGGTAGAAAACAACTTATCAGAAAATACATTTTAATCAAAAGTCATATCCCCCGCACAATGAATCAGCCCGTGAATATTTCAATATTTTGCTGGGATAAAATGAATTGACTCCAGCCGCAAGACCACAACGTGCACTCCAGATCCATAAATTACAGTTGCACATCGACGAAAGTCTTTAGGATAAACACGAACAGCCAATGCAACTGCAACCAGAAGCAGATCCAACAACCTGGACTATAATTTACACTATGTAGAGTTGGCCGTTATGCGAGATGGTAAGAGACATGAGGTCCTGGATGTTGGTTGGTGGTTGAATGGGGCGCACGCAGATGCACAACGGTTGCGAGGCTGCAAGTCCATTATTTATACACGACGCCAACTGCATAACTGCTATAAACTATGATTCGTATAATTCGAGAGTGGAGAGCCAAAAAGCAACTCCCAGAGCAGCTATCATGCGCACTGTAAAATATGCACATAAACAAATGAGTGCTATAAAAGCGAAGAAAATTTCATGCCGGCTGTAAACTTTAATTTTTCTAGTGGTATTTTCTGCATTATTTCTTGATGATCTGACATTAAACCAGCGAAAAAACTTGGCCATGTGGTTCCTCCCAGCCAGTGCCACTGCGCTTTATAAATAAGCTCTTGGAAAAGCTTCCAAAGGCTGCCACTGTCACTTTCAAAAACGGTGCAGTGCGTGCAAAAAAACTCTGCTCCATAGAACATTGTGCAGAGACTTGTAGGAGAGCGCAATCCAGAAAATTTCCAGCAGGAGTGCTACACCGACCGCTGCAGTCGAGGGGCGGACTTTTGGACTTTCAGTACGAGAGTGCCGGCGCGCACGAACAATATTAAATTAAAACTTGATTAATTATACGTGTACATGGCGTAATAACGCCAGGGCCTAGGCAAACCTCGGTCATTGGACAATGATCGGGTATGCGACGCACGTCCTGCCTCCAACATCCAAGCCCCATTCCCGTGGGCTTGCACCGTGCACACGACACAATTTACAGACACCTAGCAAAAGCATGTATGAGTTGGCGAGGCGAATGGCATCTCTTCGACACACTTTTACGTGCATTAAGGTCCGCACGAAAATTGCACACTAGCCAGATGTTTGATAATTTCATTCCGAGCCGATCGCAACGTGCACAAAGCTGATCAACTAACTTTCCACCTAGCAGAGTACATTGAGCAAGCTGCTCGCTGGTCACCCCACGTGCGGTGGTCTAATGTCGTCGAGTTAGTCGATATTGACGAAACGTGAGTGCATCCGACGGCGAAGCTCATCAAACGAAATTACAGACTGGCATGTCCCACATTAGTCAAGTGGGTAAGAGTGACTAACGAACTCCTTCTAAGATCAGTTTAATCAAAAATTATCATCTGCAGAGAACAGACACGTTGCTAGTCCATCCGATTAAATGTGAGTACATCTTAGGTAAAAGTTTGAGACGTGGCCATTGCAGTCAGTCGGGTGTCCAACTTGGAGATGAATATGTAACAGCTGGCTAGCCAACTGGCAACTTCACGAAGTTGATGCATCGCAATGACGGAAGTTTGGAATTCATCAGAATGCAGCCGTCAGCAGCAGAGCAACGTGCTTGGCAGCTCGTTGCACGCACTGACAATTTGCAAGTGGTTGCAAAAAAAAAACGCATGACAATCATGTGAGAGGGATTATTTCATGTAATTAGCATTAGCGATGAAATGTTTAGAGTGTCCGTCAATAATCTCGTGACTCGTTAAAAATATTTGTTAATTGCTCGGCGGATCGCGCACGCGGGTCTAATATGACACCATCGTGGCCCAGGTGTCACCAAAACGTGTGTCCTGCATGAGCGAATCCCAACATTGCAGATGTCCGGTATTTATTTACAAATCACGTGTAAACTGTGATAGTCACAAGAGGCGATCGGCGAGAAAACACCATCAATACGCACGCCTCATCCAGTTTGATAATTTTCAGCATTTCAAATCCAATTATTTATTGACGTGTAATTTATGTTAATTAGACAACGTCGCCGGAATCATGTTCATACAACAGACAATAAGAAAGAAGCCAATTAATTCTTTCATCACAGGTGACACATCAATAAATTTACCAACACGTGCTGACAATCGCATGCATGGGACAGTAAAAAATAAAACCAGCATGTCGTGAGAAAAGCACCATTACTCGGTATAATCGCCGTCGGAAAAGTGTTTAGCTATTAAACAGAACACACATGGTTCATGTTACATTCAACCAACAACGCAAGAAAACGTCATAGCAAACAGCGTGTGGCAGGATCGTAAACCATCGACAATTGAAAGTAACATTGGGCCAATCCAAGATGCGAGAACCTTTTCGACGCTTCGGGTTGCTTTCAATCAAAAGTACATTAACGCGCGTCGAGAAGCATCAACAATTGACCATTCAATGCGCGCACTCTAGAGAAACGTCAAACAGGCAGTTATACTGGTAAATGCAGAGAAACAAACATCGTCAAAAGATGAAACACACGAATGCAGCGGCCAAATCAGAAGACCACAACCAGAGGAAAACGGAATACACAGACAAAAAATGCCTTCAATGAAAGCATCAAGTACAATAGACGTCTTTCATTTCGTGTTTCTTTCATTCCTGCTGCGCTGCAATGTTTAATGTTGCTTTTTTCACTGCGGCTTTTCCATTTGAGCTCTGACTTTGTACACTCTTTTTACCTATTACACATCAATCGCTCGTTAGCGCAATGCGACTAATTGCGAACAAATCTCAATACAAAACCCA
Source organism: Diploeciton nevermanni (assembly GCA_027575565.1). Lineage (NCBI taxonomy): Eukaryota > Metazoa > Arthropoda > Insecta > Coleoptera > Staphylinidae > Diploeciton > Diploeciton nevermanni. The sequence goes on from JAODIE010000005.1 coordinate 4,194,172, forward strand.
GCCAGACAGATTGTGTTGGAAGCAAATTAAGCACAACTAAGTTGATTACATTTAGAGTAAGCATACGCTCATATATCATGAATGATATGATACGAATTTAATTAGGAACCTGCATGCATGTTAACACTTGCGCAAATGTGCGCAAACAGTCACAAACATTACAACCCCAACATATCCGCAAACGTAGTGGCTGAGCTCACAAACTAGTAGGACCACATGCAGCACTTGAAACGTGGCATATTTTAAATTTCGCGGATGAGAAGAAGGAACCCACGCCGTAGGTGTAATCCCCTAACGAGAGTGACGCTTCGGGATAAAATGCAAATGAACTACTAGGCGGAAGCTAGATGGTCTGAATTCGGTGCGTTGGTAACCTACCAACGTGCAAAGCTGCTACCGCAACGAACGCAATCAGAAGGAGATAAATTTACACCAGTAATTTGATTCACTAGCGGATTATGAAAAAAGTGTGACATGCATCGAAGAAGTGCAACAAAGCGGTGGGTGCCATGCGTAGTACCAGCGTCGCACCTTCCTACGTGGGAAGACAGCCAGTATGTAGAATGTGAGCAAAGATGAATTATCAAGAACGAATAAAGAATAAATGGCTTTAATAATCAGTGTAACTGCGAACAATGAAATACTGTCATTCCCAACAATGACTTTAGTTGGTTAGTTTCAGCTATGTTGTGATCCAGAATACAGAGTGTGCTTTATGTACGACTTGCGGATCTCTGCACAATGGCACAAGTCACGCAAAGTAACCGCATCTTTGCATTTATTCTTCACATACAACTTTCAATTTCCCCAGCGTTGTGCTCGCTTGAATCTACCTCATTACCTCCGTTACGCAGGCAAATTTCGGATAGTCGCGAACAACTAGGTCTCGACAACAGGGCGCAACGGTGCCAGAAAGAAGCGATACTCAGTTCGCGAAGAAAAAAGCATGGAGCGTCACAAGCGAGAAGAAATGGATGAATGGCTAGAGGGAACCAGCCGAGCATACTTTGCTCCACAAGGCGAACTCCTCCGACCTCAAACGCCTGCTCGACCATGCCGTAAAGATGAAATAAAACGCATGCATAAACACACAAACATCGTGCCAATAAGGTCTAAGCAAAAAGAAATCGTCCTATTTACGTCGACACGGAAGCAATGAGCACAGCCACGCTTTGCTGTAAATAACAGTATCAACAACAACCCTTCACGGGTTTAGCCTCCACGTTGCTTTCCCACTGACGTCAATCTATACCGCGCATCAAGTATGTAATAATAACGTGAATTAGGCAAGGGTTGAAACCTTTATAACCAAACTGACACAAACAGGTGAATCCCGTTGTGGCCCTAGTCTTAGAGCCCTGTCAATAAATCAGTCAGCGCTGTCGCTGCTATCGTGCACTCGTTTACTCATTAAACTCGCGTAGAACAAGAAGCAGGCGCAGCATGGTAACGACATTACAATTTGGGCAACGCATATCTTTCGCGCAGCTCCTGCATCCAGGAGGTGGGCTAAAAAAGAAATGATTTATTCTAATATTTTAATACGCGACGCAGATCTGATATCTATACCCCGCTAAATTCGTTTCCACTTTCAAATTCCACATCCGCCCCGATATATATCTATTCGCCCAATTTTCTTGCCCACTTCCAAAAATACCGGAGAGCAGCACGAGGAAGAGAAAAATGGGAAATTTATTTGCGTAGGCAATTTTTATATTCTTCTTTGCACTCCTTACCGCCGCGCGTGTCCCGCTTTAAACCTACGACCATCCGTACGGATATATCTAGTAATTTTTAAATTTATGGTTTTGTCCTCCGTACCGACCAAAGCAAAAAAAAAGATAATTCGCTGGCATTTAACGTGCGAAGAATATAAATTCGCCAAATTTTGCAGCAAAAATTAGAATTAGGCACTGCGCAGCTCGACTAACAAGTTGATTTCCGAAGTTTTCCCTCGGCGAAGCAAAAATACGTTCGGAAATTTTATGTCACATCGCAAGTAGTCTTCCGTCGGCAACGAGAGTATCAAAACTAATTTTAATATTTATGAGATTTGATGTGAGTTCCGGTCCAAAAATTGATTTCATCGCGACAAGCATGTCCCGACTTTTCGTATCACGTACAAAGTGTCCCCATAGAACGCGTAACCTAATGCACCGAGTTGATAATTGGGGAAAATTGCAGCAGTCGGACGCATTTATTTCATGTGCATGCTGTGCACTAGAACGAGGTGCTATAACTCATATCAGATGACATCTACTTCGGAGCATGTCAGCAATTCGCCTGCGTGCGAGTCGTTCCCGAAAGTTTACATTTCCCCCGAATTTGCTCAAATAGTTTTTTTTCTGCTAGTAGAGGTGAAAGAAATGGGCTGCGCGTGTTAAGGTACTGCGACAAGCATGCCATGCATGAAGCTTTTTTTTTATACTTCTTTGAGACCGGGTACAACGTGTACCTAAGTGCATTAATGCATGAGCAATATTAAGTGCGCATGTAAGCAAACATGACACTGACGAAAAAACCGTATCAACTTGGAGGATGAAAGCGTCATTTTTCATCGAAATCATCGCAAGTAGTACAGCAAGGAAGCCTGAAAAACTGGAGTGGAAACTCCTTCTAGTGACAAAGAAATCGAACTAGGTAAATACCTCAAGAATAAGGTTCAAGACCATATAGTTACCCGCAAGCTTTTCTAAGTCTCTATTATGTCCATGCACTCTAACCTCACCCTTACATTCCCAAAAAACCAATGTGCATAACTCAATTTGGCGAATACGCATTCCGAGAAAGAGATGCATCCTCAATGTGCATCCAATAGCACGAGGAACGCACGGAAGCGTAAGGACATGCCTGCCCTGCCATCCACCCAAGATCTAAGTAGGGGTAGGGCAGGAGGGAATGTGAGAATTCGGAGTGCAACCCCACATCCGTTCGGCGGATGCAGCAATGCAAGCAAGCAACGAAAGCGCTTACTTTCGTCGGCGATGTCAGCGCTGCATCCTTTTGCATCCTTCGCTGAGCACCCTACTGAGTATACTCGCTCCTCTCAGAGACGACATTTCATTTACTGCACTTGTGATGCACTCACACCAAACCCGGCGCAGCAGTTCGCCGCTCATCTTCATGACAAAAGCGACGCCGTAATTAGTTTTTCGTTCTGCGTTCAGCCGCGGCTCGCTCGACACATACCGTTGTTGAATCCTCACCGCCTCCGTCGTATTCTACTCGAGACGGCGAACACGACGCTCGCCGAGCCTCGTAATATTGCGCACAATGCGCAGCATGGAATTAAATATATATGCATTAGTTCAATTTCGCCGACGCGACTGCAACGCCTCCACGAAATTGAATGTTAAATGCATACAAGTGTAATAACCACTTGTCTGTCTCTCAACACGTTGGCGAAATTTTCGTCCGCAAAAATCCCAACTACGTCCGGGAATGAACTACGTACGAATGGAGGAGCCGTGCTCCAAAATTGCCGAGTAATTGAATTAAACCTAAACAAACTTTATGCTGGAGCATTTGATGTCAACTATTCCTACAATTTGCAAATATTTTAAACCAATCATATGCTCAATGCACACTCGTAAAAGAAAAGAGCACAATATGCAAAACAAAGAAGATCCATTAGAATCGTCGCCAGGCGGACGGCGGTGGCATCGCCGCCGCTCTGCGGTCGCCGCCTGAATGCACGGCGATAAAAATTTAAAATCATGAAATATGCGCGCCTCCAGCACGACCATCGTAAAAACATCCGCACAATGGCCGCGCGCCGCGTACGCTATTCACATGTACGCCGCGCTTCTTTTTCGCTGGCCGCGTTTTTCTCATTGTCATCCTTCTGCATATGCGTGCATAAATGGCATAAATGAATCTAGCGCACACAAAACGAGAGCGTATCTCATGCGGGGACTTTCATTGCCGTGATATTTTTCAAACGCGAGAAACGCTCACTTGCATGCGAGAGGTTTTTATAGAGCACTTTTTTTTTTGTTTGTTTTTTTAAAACATTCTCCACGCTCGACGCTTGAATCCGCTGGCGTGTGCGCATAAAATGCATGTGGATGTTATTTACAGCGATTTTCGTCAGAATTTGTTTGCAATTGTGCTCGGGTTACCTTTGATGATAAAATTTCTCGTTGGCTCGCAATTTATGTGCTAGCATGTTAGGTACGTACCTGCGAACAAAAAGAGACAGAAATTAGTAAGTACATCATCACCACAGAATTATGACTGCACATAAACCACGCTTGTAGTAAATGACAGTTTAGTGTTAGTTGGGCGCTGCAAGTCGAGTCGCGCGTCGAAACACGGATCGCGTTACCAATTTAACCAAACACCCGTCGCCGCCACCGCCACCGCCAACACTAGTCTTCCACGCTGCCGGCTCGCTTATTTACTCTCCGGCAGTGGGTGGCATTTGTGCATCCGCATTGCGTTGTATACGCAAAACACTCCTTTCTTCGAAAACGTGCGCTCGCGCCTATTTATCATCATAAATCTCTGGAAAAAGAATTAAACCTTAAGCGCCCGCCTCTGGATGAACTGGGCCTAGCAATAAGCCCTCTTGAAACAAGAGTTTACTCATATTTTAGTGTTTTTTGTGCCTTTACGATCCAAAAATCCGGCCCAGTAATAATTAATCAGCGTGAAAATAAAAAAGATTAATTAAGGTGCAACAAAAAACAATACCAAATAAAACCTCCGGCTAATCTATCAAGATAATAATGAGTCCGGACTTGAGTGTGCGAATTCATTAAACAAAAATCACACCTTGATGTTAAACATATTATGGATGTAGATCTGGCATATCCTGTTAACATATTTACACAAACATTACCAAGTTAAATATTATTATAACCACGCGCACCTTTTATGCTCGGCACAATGTTGAATGTTGGGGTGTTGCATCGTGTCAAACACGCAAGGGTGGCCTCACATTAAAATAATATTTATTCGTTTGTGCTATGAAACAGCAGCGTGCAGCATCGAGTTAATAGTGAAAGCAGAAAGAACGTGCTCAGGTCCATCTATTTTTAAACAGAGTTTTCACTCGTCAAGTTTCACAATAAAATTGCTCCTCTTTCTTTGCTAAATTAATTTTCGAAATAAATTTCAAACATTTTGCCTAGATAAATCTAACTTCAAGGGTAATTTTCGACGTTTTCACACCAAACGCTGAATGATTCATGTTGTCAAGTGCAAATTACGCGATTTCCTTCTCCACCGCCGCCTCTGCCGCCGCTGCTGCCGCCGAAAAGCAAAGCGAGCGTGCACCCAGGTGGTCAAATAAAATAAATCACGCCCGAATTCGTTATATTTATTTATTCGCGTGTGCTTGTTTTTGTTGCCTTGCTTACTGTTTACGCTTCGTACACACGTCGACGGCATTTTAATAATTAGCCGGCGTCGCGCGGAGGCAATTTATTTTAATAACTGCGCGAATTGGAGCCGTTTTTTATGCTCCCGAATACCAGCAGCGAAGAGTTTCCCTGTGTTGGCTGCAATTTCAGACCAGAGCCAAACACGAAGAATTCTTATTCGCGGCGGTTTTTGTACGGAACGGAGGCGGCGACAGCGATAGAGGAGAAGCGAACAGGAAGATATGAGAACATTCGTAACGCTCGCTCATTTCTCATCGCCGCGGCTGCATTAGCAGATTAATAATATAATAAATTACTTTTGTTCAAACTTTGCAGTCACATTGTGCGCTCTGCCACCGGCAAGCCAAATAGTCACACACACGATTAGTATTTCCCGGCAAATTAATGGCAAAAATGTTGATAAATAACCGGCTAACTTCAAACCGTTTCATTTATGAACAAACCCGAGCAATAACTCACATGCTTTATGCATTGTTTATGAAACAATTTGATTGTCTCTGGAATGCAATAAAAACTAGTCACATGGCAAGTCGAGTCGAATTTATTCTTGCTATATTATCTTTCATATTCATCTGAAGTTTTCAACGTCGGTGACACAAAGCCTTTGGCTCCGACTCTGAGTTCGGCTCCAAATTCAGTTACACTACACCCTTGCTCGCAGTTGATTTTTATTTGCCATTCCAAGCATTGCCGTTTCCGATAACTTGATTCCTCCACGGTGAGACTCTCGATCGGTCTCGCATCGCGCCGATAGCATTGAGAAAACTCGCGTGCAGCTGAAAACTTTGATTTTTCCCGTTCTCATAACTCTCTATCTATAGCCGGAGACCTCTAGTGCTTCACCTCTGTGCACTTATTTATAGTACTAGAGCACTATACAAATCGTTACACGAACTTCTTATCTACTTCCTGCAATACTACCATGAGATCCATTTGCAAGCACATCAAGTCCCACGCGGACACCGCAACTTTTACATTTAGGCACTTAATATGTTCATTTGTCGACAGAACAACAAACTTTGTAAACGCTGATCAAGTTTCCTGGTTGCTTTTGGATTCTTACGCTTGCATCTCCAGTATTGCATTTTCTATCCGCAGGAAAAAATAACTGATACAACAGTTGTAGGTATAGCAGAAAACTTGTTTGTCAATTTTTGATTTGTTAAGCGCTGTTCTCGTCACCGCCTCCTGCACGCTTGCTGTGCCCGCATGTGTACACAAGACACACGAAATGGAAAAGTTTGCACTGAATTTCTTTCCAGGCTCGAACGTTTAATCTACAACTTTCAGTTCTCGGCTCGACACTACAAGACTGCTGCGATCCATCTCGTTCGGTGGCACACACCGAAGAGAGGAATCCAGGCCGAAACCATGGTGCAATCCAAGATGGCTGCGCCTACACCCACACATACTTCTTCCCAACCATCCATCTGAAAGGGCGAGCGCCGATCTAGAGCGATCTATCAATCTACGAATATACGCAGGAAGCATGTTTGCCGGCTGAAAATACAAATTGAAAGTGGAACGAGAATGCAAACAAACTCGACAAACATCACATCGGAAAAATGATGCTGCACGAGTGCTAAGAAACAAATACATATTGATTGGTGACGTTTTTTTCTGTTCTGCAGTCTGCAAACTGCAGAGTGATGTTTAACAAGCGCAATTGCCATGCTATTTTTGTTACTATGTAACCACTCGCAATGTGTGTGATTTACAATCCGGAATGCACGTTATACGAGTGAGCATTGCACGCGGTGAGCTTTTGTTTGCGGCTTGTTACCCTGTGTCGTGCCGCGCGACGGGCCATGTTAGTTAATTATTAAAATATTCAGCATCGCCGCCGATGCCGTGGCTCCTAGCTATGCTCGCGCAGGACGCAGGACATGGCACGATGCGTTAATTATATTTTAATTCGCCGGGCGCACGGATTCGCAGCCGCTAATTTACGAGCGCGCGAACAAAGCACAAATGCATCGGCGGCCAGGCGCGACGCGAGCTTTTACGACAAGCGATTGTCACATGCGTGCAAATACAAACACAGCGCGCACATTCAGCAAGGGGTTCGAGGATGCAATTTTCCATATATCCGCTGACCTGAACGTAACATCGCCTGTCGCATTAATACTGCATTAATTTATCATTTTATCGTTTCTGCACGCGCTACGAATATGAATTCATGAATTTATTTTCCAGATTTTTATGATAAGACGCGCTTCTTTTACGAGACCATATACAAGCGATAAACAGCTGAAATGGTTGCGAATTAAGACGAAACCAAGACGAGTCACATTACAAAATCATAACACCACAAACAAGACGACCGACCACGCCATATCGTCCGAGCGCTGAAGATTCGAAATTACATCGCTGGGCGTTCGATTCAATTAGATTTAACGACCGCTCATGCTCGTAGAGGAGCATTGAGTATTAATGCAACTTAACGTTGGTTTATTACGTCGTAATTTATGATTTCCATATGTTAAAATTTACCGTGCCCAGAAAAATTAAATGAAGAAAATCGATTGTGAATAAAACGTGAATTTATTACGCCGCCAACATAATTATTATGCTCTTACATACGCCCACGCAAGTTGGGTTGGTATGATGGATGGATGTTCATCGCAGCTACGCATTAAACACTTTTTCCCGCCGCGCCGGCTGATGATGAAAGTATGCTGCGTTTACGCACTTTTATAAGTCTGCGATAACGATGAATTATTTAAATTGAACTAATCACAACAATGATGCATCACTGTCTCAGCAGTCTGTGACCTGTGAAAATGAGACCTGCTACATCTTATCAGCGAAAATAAATTTCCCTTGGCCGCACTCCATGAATTGCATTGTGTGACGACATGCTCGACGACCGCATGAAAAACGCACTCGTAATGCGACGTCGGCGATGACTTAGTAGTGCCGTTCATGGTGGCGGCTAAGGCGATGATACATTTGCCCTCTGCGAGCTGGAGCAATTACTGTAAGCTCTGCCACATAGGTTGGTTCATTTTAAAAATTGTTCTAAAATGCAGCTTGCATTACACGCAACGAATGTATACAAGTAATTCGCAATGATTAATACATAAGCGGTGTGCGTGTGCATACGTGTGTGTGAGAGGGTAACGCAAAGTTTACAAATTAACGCCATGTTTTCGACCAGCCGAGAAAAGCGATACAATGTGCTAGTAGCTTTGATCAGGCTTAATTTCTAATCCACCTCCGGTATGCGAAAGCGCAAAAACCGCGAGCTTTGTGAGCGCCATACGCATGCTTTGATTTATCCCGCATTAAATTCTATTTACGTTTAATTTTATCGCTTTGACGTTGACCTCTTTACATTACGCGCTCGAGGCGCACATGCAGCGTGTTGTTCTTCATTAGCGTTGCGTAAGCGATGCATTCGTTTTATTGCGCTGCGAAGGCCGAAGATGAAGATTGGCATTTTATACACGCCGCATTTGTATTGCATGTCGTTCAAGGCAAAGCGCAAACCGCGGACCAAATGCAATCATCGTAATGAATGCGTTATGATAATTACGTTTTCTATCTGGCTCCCAGCATTCATCGGAGATGCAATTGCATTCTGAAACCCAAGTATGTTAAGCGCGGTTATGTCACATGGAAGGTCATCGATGTGATAATTACAAACATTTCTTAATTCAAACACAATTTGCTTTTGCAAAATCGGCGCTTCTTGAATATTAGAATGCCATTTGTCAAAATTGCTCTTACCCTTCCAACTGGAAAATTTACGATTCCTAAGTGATTTGGCACTTGTTTGCCCAACGCTTTCTTTGGCTGGCAGCGATTTTAAAAATATATTTCGTCCACGCACGAACAATGTACGTACGAATGCACATGAATCTGTGATGCGGCAAAACGTCGGCGACACAAGAGAGCAAAAAAGCGAACAAAACTGCGGACGGATAACTAAAACAGAAAGCGCGACTCTGTCCGCTCGTAGCAAAAAGTTTCCCTGCTGCTCGCCGGCTCAGAGTCTCGGCGCTCCGTACCGCGGGCAAATGGAAATTGATTGAAAAGCCCTCGGGGTGTTATGAATTTCCTATATTAATGTTTTGGAGCCGAACCAAAACGCGCTCGGGCGCCGCAAGCCAGCCTGCGGGAGCTTTAGTAGCGTGGATGGCGCAGCATCAACAAACGCGCAGCACACAATTGGGCCGTCGTCGATAAGAGATTTTCTTAATTACCGGAAGGTTATGCCGCCTGTTATATTCAAAAGGCATTAGCGAAGCATCCTGCACACCCCGACAGTGTTCAAAACAATTCGTTAATTGGGCCGATACTCTAGAGCGCTGTAATCAGTTTGGGGGTTAAGCTCACTTCCCGGCGTCGAGCAATTGACTCACATTTTTTCCACAACACATCCGACTCTGCTATTTGCCAGAGGTATTACAACTCCCGGAATTTGCGACTCAATGCAATAATTAAAAGTAAATACTTTGGGTATTTACTTAAATGTGCCACACCTTTAGCAAACAGAGAGTGTGCCATTAATAACAAAATAATATATATATATAGATGTAAATGAGAATTTGTTGCTAAACGAGTGGAAATTGTTCGTTTCAGTTGCAACACTATACACGTTTCGCATTTGTAAATTCGCACGAAATTATTTATCGATCGATTACGCTTCGCCATCCTCGCCAACATGAAAACAAGTGTATGTACTGACTGCTCGCTCTCGATAAATGCGAAGTTACGATACCCTTTTTCCCACATGCCCGCGTCGTGATGCACTGCAATAAGGGCAGAACAGTTCCACTGATAAGATACCACCCCATGTGCATTTAGCGAAACAAAGACAAAGCCGAAGCGAAAGCAGGACGACGCAAAGCGATAAATTCATATTACGCATGCATATTTTACCTTCCTGCGTAATGCGCGCTCTACAGAACGGACGCACACACGTCCGACGCAATTACAACTCCGACCGATTTGTCCAGAGAGGATTTTCCACTCGGTGAACCCAAACCGCCGCCATCCACCGCCCGCACACCCGGCGCGACGTTCACGAACCGTTTGCCAAGCGGCCGACGAGTGTGCATTGCGCACGGCAGGCAGACGCGGAATTTCGACCAGCGAATCAACATGCCATGCCGTTGATTACCAAACAGGAAAATGAAAATTGCATTAGCGCCAAATTAACTCGAATCTTCTCAATGCAAACGAATGTAATGCGCCGCAGATGGTGCACAGTAATGTCCGCAGTGTGTAATTCCACGGTTTGATTTTCGCATCTGTCGCTGAAGAAATCGGAACTAAATCATTAGCATATCGCGCTTGAACATCTTAATATCGACAGTAGCTGAGCTACCCCGCGTCTGCAAGGATGCTTGACGCCTCATTAAGTTGGCGCGCGGTCAGAAAAAAAGTGCACTCTGCGCAGAAAGACTAAATGCTACACGCTGCACTAATGTCGTTGGCGGAAAAAGCGGGCGTAATAAAGGAAAAAAATATTATTATTTGCCCAAGCGTGCTAATAAGAGCGCCAAAGTTCGTTTGCTGCTGATGCTGCGTCTGAGAAGCGCGAAAAGTTCAAGAATTTCAAGCTCTCTCTCAAGGGCGTGAAAACATGAGCTGGAATTACTTTATCTTCCTCGAGAATCTCCAGAAGCATTTCTGCATTACCACACATTTTGCAATAGCACCACTATGACGAATTGCAATGTAAATTCGATTTTGACCACTTGACTTGCTTTTCATTTTGTTGGCCCTCTCGCTGCACAATTGGATTTGGGATCGTTAAATAAAATTGGCTACTTTTTCATACACTGGGGTATTTCCTAGAGGGTCACCCATCCGTCGTCGTATAAAGGTAATCTAATCCAAGCAAATGTCAAGCGGCGTGCACAGCACGAAATGAAATATGATAAGCACTTTTGTCGAAAATAAATAAGTTTATAGAGGCGCACATATGACGCACAAATAAACTGCCCGATGGTGGGTACTCTTACAACTTCCTCGGCTGGTTTGCGAAAACGAATCAAGCAAATTTAACCGAAACGAAAACTTATGTGCGCACCCGAATGTGTTTCAAGATCAACGCATATTTTGCTAGGATGCGTAGGAAAAAAGTGAAGCCTTACAAAAAAAGGGTAAGTGAGCAATTTGCCTTTCTCCATTTCCGCGCTTACAGCACAACTGCTTCGATATGCAACTGAAATACCGTGTCATTTTCATATTTTCAAGTCTCTCACATGTCTAACCAGGACTGACCGCATTTTGATTTACAATATGCAGTAAATACGCAAAAGTTATGCGTGAAACTTTTATAATCTTTTCCTACACAACGGTGTGATACCATCGAGTTTAGAAGAAGTTAGGAGAAATAAAACGCTCGCAAAGTTGTCGAATAAGTTGGTCTAACTTGATGTATCCCTCTAACTCCAGGTCGTGCCGCGCATTAAAGCATCCCGGAATAAGAGCCGAAGCTTTCGAACTGCAAACGACGCCAAACAAGAGGAAAATGTTAACTAAGCCCGCATTCGTTTTGTAAACGATGCACGTTTCCGACTTAGTTGTATTTCCCCTACCACATCAAATACTGGACCAGAAAGAAGTTCGTCAACATCATGGAGCAAACTATAATCTCCAACTTTGAGGAGACGTTCAAAAACAGGATCAATGTCTTTAAAAAAAAACTTAAAATGTTGTCATTAAGATGGCACTTGTGCAAATCATATGCTCTCCATTAAATGCGAAATTTTTGAACCAAATCAGATTGCCGATAGGAAAAAGCGCAAACATCAAGCAAAGGAGCACTTATTATTTGAAAAGAGGCTCAAAGAAACTCTCCCGCCACCCGCCTGGCGGCACGCTTTGCTGCCCCCACATCTGATGTACAGAGAAGTCGCCTTTAACCTTCAAATGTTGTCATCGTCGCCCGCCGACCTCTTACGCTTCGAGTGTTTCATCGACCGAAAGAGAAGCGCAAAGCAACCCTCCTCGTCGATTTGCCGCCGTCATGCTTGCATTTTACCGTGGCTCGCCGCCGCATAATCTCTCTCATTCTCAGGGGTGGGCCGGAGGTTGAAGTGGCGGTGCTCGGGCACACTCGCTCAAGTGGCGCACACAACGCGCCAAGCAAAGTGCATGATTCCTTAATTCTTCAACGCGAGCAAGTTTAATTCGTCCTTAAAATAACGAAGTGCAATCAACTGAAAGTACCGCTTTTTCTCTCGACTTCTTCCGGCAAAACAAAGATAAGTAAAAACACTACGTTGCGGTGCTTCTATGCGTTTATCAAAAGTTCTTTGTCCTTTTTGTTTTCGTATAGCTTGCAAAGCTCCACGAGATAGAGCCGTAAAGCAATTTTTATTTTTAACTTCATTCCGAGCACGGCTCTCGCGCGTTGATGCCTGAAGGATGCATAGATACAGTAGAACAAATGGAATGACATCATTTACAACGAAAGGACTCCGGACGCAAATTGAAGGACTCTCCACCTCCGGCATCTAAAAACCTAGGTAGTAAACTGGTTCCCTTTGTCGTCATCGCAGCACGTGGGTGGCTGCTCTTCAAAGTCCCGCGCAAGTTTGGTACGAAAGCGAACGAGCGCAAACACAAAAATAAATTGGGCCATTCATTATGACCCTTTTGCTAAGGCACTTTAGTTTACTCTTCGTTTCGTATCCTCTTTCCTGCCGGCGGCATCGTGCTCCACATCCACGCTTCTTCACTTTACGCGGAAACTCTTAATTTAGTCTTCCAGCCGAATATGTCCGCTTTGCTTTGCTGAAAGTCCACCAAAGCTTCTATAGAGTAGTCCAATGTCAAGCATTAAATATGTCGACAATTCCGTCCATCATCAGAACGCCGGAAAGGACAACAGACAAAACTCTTGCGCCCAAGGTTTACCTACTTGACGTAGGGTAGAATAAGCTTGATACTTTCAACTCGATTGAATAACAACTCTATAATTACCAATCCATCATGTGAGCTACGCCAAAGAATGTGTACGTATCAGGTACAAGTCATAATCTTAAGTGCTTTGACTTCCGGATTGACGCACCATTAGAGGCCGGCAAGTAATTAGATGATATTCCAACGTGTCTACGCTTGCTTAGGTGACTTGAATATTACAAGCGAGTGAGTATGCTTTATGAGCATGTTTCAACTGCAATTCCATCTTGGCATGCCCTTCGCGCGTTATACAAGCTTCACAACCACGGCTGCAAGGCTACAAGGTCAAAGTCATCCTACTGTACATTTATATCATTTATAGGAATAGGAATGCGCACCGGCGGGCAGCGGACGTTCATTAATACATGCTGCCCGCCGCTTTTCGCACAGCGCGGCGTTTTAATTAAGTTCTAGCCTCGTCCGGCATGGCTGGGTAATTTCATGAAAGCGCCAGCATGCCTTGACCGAATGCAGTCTAAAAGCTGGTAATAATTAAACATTAATTATAAAAAAGCGGTACCCAAAAACAAGTTGGTGAAAAAACAAGCAACAACAATCCAAACAAAAGTTACGCAAAGCGTTGCGTCACGAATAAACAAGTGACTTTTAAATTATTAAAGAGTTGTAAAATTTTTAAAGGTTCAGCGCTTTTTGCGGCGTGACGAGATTATTATTGCATCAAATGACCTAGAATAAACGTGTACATCATCATCGTGAACCATAAAACGAATGCAGTAGATACCACCAGCCTGCAACGGTCTACATTTCGTTCTACATAGCTAATATCAGGAATCCATTTATGAGGACATTTATCAGCACTTCCTGATGGGTGCTCAATAGTCGATTGCACCTAGAATTGCGAAAACACAAGCAGCGTAAAAACGTAGCAAAACGTGTGGTTCATATTCGGATGATTTTTGTCGCTGCCGGCGTATGTTGCAAGAGTGTAAAAGTATGCACAGCAGAAGCGATGTGAAATTTCGACAAAGTTCGTTAACCTGCAGCACATTGAATTTTTACTGGCAACGATTCGAAATTGGGAACGAGAGCAGATGTATAAATTTGGGCATCTAATAGCACTTCCGCTGGGTATAATTGCACGCTACAATCGCAAAGATTGAAGCATCCGAGTAAACTACTCCTGCTTAAAACTTTAATGCCAATAGTCGTTAACTGTCGCAAAATAAGAAACTAGAAAACTTTCTGTTACGCTCGTTAGAGAAATCATCGATTCACTCAAGAAACCCGCTTTGTGCACGATTCCGTTTTCTATCTGGATTCAACTTTTTCTCCACCTGCATATCCCTGCCATCATTATCATCCACGGTCTCAGCAGAAGAAGAAAGCAAATGGCTCTCTGTGCGCAAAAGAAACTAAAAATTAAAAATAACTCCGCCGTGTGGAAAAAGTTCGGGAGCATATTTACGCCAAACTGCGTATAATCTGCAAGATGTGAAAAAGTGCTGTAAATAAACGTAAAAAAGATTGGAAAAGTGCTAATGATTATTAAATATTAGCCGGATTCGGATCGAAACTTTGCCTCATCCGCGATGCAGATAGAGCCGTTTTAAAAGTGCAAATTAATTCCCAGCATGGCTCATTACATTATAATTTGCATGTTTCGATGCTTCACACTCACTAGAATAATACCAGAAAAGCCAGGAACAAACGGACGTAAAATATTCACGCCAAATTCCCACGGAAATTTATTATGCGAGAGATTCATGAGAGTAGAAAAAACGCAGCGCCAATAAAACACATTTTCTTTGGGCGAAGAGCGCCTGCGGGAGGTAAAACGGCGCAGTTCAGCTGCGATTTATCACGGCTAACAGTAACAGATGACGCTAATC
The DNA here is from genome assembly GCA_027575565.1 of Diploeciton nevermanni. Lineage (NCBI taxonomy): Eukaryota > Metazoa > Arthropoda > Insecta > Coleoptera > Staphylinidae > Diploeciton > Diploeciton nevermanni. The sequence continues at coordinate 4,209,332 of JAODIE010000005.1, forward strand.
AAGCAACAAACGCCTGCGCGCCTAATTGAGGGAAGACTACTTCTGACCGAATAGGACGCTAATAATAATAATAATGTGCTTTCGGGCAGTTTAATGTGATCACTAGCGGACGACGCGCAATGATGCAAGTTGCAAGAGCAAAGGCGCCAGGTAATGCTTTGATATTTAATAGTTCACGATTCCGAGTCAAACATTTGCATGCAATGACGCAAGTATGACTAACGTGCCTTGGAAATAGATACGAGAGACAGATTACGTATCAATACGAAACTGAGTTGGAGTCGAATCGAAAGACGACACTGCAGCTATCGGAGAGACGGTTGTAATTGAACGATTCCGAAACGAATCGGAATGCCATTATCGTCGATAAAGTGGAATTGCGAATGTAAATGAAAACTTGGCGGGGCGATTGAACAACGTCTAAGGCAGCCGCGAACTCGATCGCGAACGACCGCGAGCCGAGCTGTTAATTATCATAACGCAAAATGCAAACGTGCACGAAGCACAATCGACGAGATCCGCATGTGTGCAGTCGTCGTAAACGATGATAAATCACATTTCGCACGCTGCAAAAATTCGCACATACACCCACCTTCATATTACACAACGCGACGTCCTTGGCGTGGTTATGCATTAATAAATTACCAAATTGAATAACTACTAGAAGCTTAACGGGTGCAAAGCGTTCCAAAAGATTAAAAATTTCCAGCAGCTAGTGCTGGAAGCGACGCGCGTCGAAAATCAATCAACTTTTTTTGCAGCACAAGCGCAAGCTAGTGCTTCGATAGCACTTCGAGTTCGATCTCCAATAACTCCTCCACTTTACGACTGCTCCAACCAACTTCCAACTAACTGCGCGTAATTTACTCAAACAATAGCGTAACGAAGCAACATCAATTTGTCTGCTGTAGCTAATGTCGGACGAGGGCAGAGACGAAACGTGAATGTCGACGGCGACCTCTCTACGATTAGGGCTTTGGATAGTTGTAGTCGCTGTTTTGTGACCGTTTGCGAAACACTCGCCGCCTCCGGCCGCTCCTAGTCTCGCACCGAGTGTGAGCAACTTTATCATCATTCAATTAGCAGTGTAGCTTAATAAATCGATTGTTTAGCGAAGAGCGCCAAACAGGCCGCGACGCGCTGTACCCACAACACAAACCGTGGTAACTTAATGGTACCAGAACGTTGGAAGAAGCAGTGTAAGGTTAGATTACGTCGGTAATGCAGTGGGAGAGAAATTGAAGTTTGCATCAGACAGTAATCAGTTTATCGGCGTCGGCGACATCCCAACATACCGGATTGCATTTGGTTATATCCTGGATGAAAGATAATGCATGCAAAATGCATATCACTATGTTGTACTGCCTGTTTAGCGAGGCATGAAACACAGCTCGGTAAGCTTGTCTGATCAGAAGTAAACTCGCATTAATAATAATGGATTGCCAACATGCGCAATAGTTAATCGCTCAAGTTAATAGATATCGGGTATCTTCTAAGCCAGTGTCTTCTTCCAGTCTGCTTCGTTATGCGCTGTTCCTCAGCGGCGGCATGGGAGGATATTTAAAGTGCATAAATGAGTTCAAAGTGCATGCAACGCCAATGTGGATACCGCAGACAGGATGAGAGTCACGGCGGTGGCGGCTGGCGTGGTCGCGTCCTAGTGCGCCCCGGCTAGACGATGGGTAGAAGTAATTAAGCGAATTGAGTGCACGCATGCATACCGCTGGGACGGCGGTGCACCATTTGCTGAATTTCGGGGGCATGTGTGCGCACCACTGACGCACGTCTAAAAGGTGTAATCTATTACGACGTGGGACGTCAAGCCAGAATCAAACACCTAATCTAGCGAGTAACCCGCTCGACACTGATGTATGCTTCTGGCCTCCCATCATATACATTAACTCGCAACCGGAGCCCAGAAGTAAGTGTTTACATAAACACTTGTCTATGTGGGACGCCGTGTCAGATGAAAGGATAGGTCTTCAAAATTTGTTAATGTTACTTCATGCAAACATCTCTACTGATCTTTTCGAAAACCCACGTTTCATGTGTGGCCATTTTTGGTATAATGGTGCATGGAAATTGATGTGATTTAATGTAAATGAAGATAAATATTACATGTGCTTGGTGCTTGACGGCTTGATATTCCAATAGATACGATTTACGACGCTGTCGTTATGACAGGAAGAGGAAGTCCACGCATTTCGGTCTAGCGGTCGGTTGACATTCAAGGGACATAAAATTAACGTCTCTATCTGCACACCGCATCAATCCTAACGACATGCGCGGAATGATAATCTGCATTTTCTACATTTTGGCCTCCCTTTTCCCTAGGTGTTGGGAGTCAACCCCTAGCTATGCCGATGATCGACGCGTGCCTTCAACGAGCGGTCGGCCCTTTTGTCGCGCAGAATAAAGCACCTACGAGCGCAACACAGCATAGTTTAGTCGGTGAAGGTTTGCCGAGGGTTGGCCGGGTGCATTACTTTCCTCTATTTCGAATTTCCTGACATTCTCCGCCAATACCTGAATATGAGCTGAATATGAATGACGCACATGTGTATTGCAATAATACACAAAGGTTAACTCGGCAGACGTGATGATGCGAGCCCTTGCTCGTCATTAACTTACAATAACTAGGAATACATTGTACTTGTGTGATTGTGATATCTATGGCCTAACATAAGGGACACGGAAGCAGTAGCGCAGTAGTTAGCAAATTCCCTCGACACCGCACAAGTCGGATTTGCAACAATAAATAATCGAATGACACGCATTATGACTTTGCATTGCCCATTCGGCGTAGTAAGCGAGGTGAAATATAAATGCCACAAAATAAGAAACTCGACTCCTTTTTTTAATTGTAGTAGAATTTCCTTAAGCAAGATCGCAACATTTACCCAGTTTACGTCGAAATACTTATTACTCTGCGCGAGTTACGCGATATAAAAGAGCGACAAAAGCGAACAAAACGAGGCCCAACAAGCGTAAATAAGCACCGCCTTCACTGTTGGCACACATTGAACCACCACAAAATCGTAAAAAAAAGCACGAACAGCGCCGGGGGAATAAATGAAAAAATGACTGTTATACCCAATCCGCAAATGCTGTAATTACATACGGGTAATGAAGGGGTATTGCCGGCGTGGAACGCATGCGAGTCATGCAGAGTATCGTGTGTCATATGGACCAGCCACGAGTAATAACTTCTTGCGTTCTTCCATTAAACGCAACGCAATGGCGGCGCAAGTCATTGATGCGTGTGCGGCGTGCGTGCATACACACATGAACGACTCGCCTTCGAACTTGCAACAATTTAGCCGAGACTCCGGGTTGCAGTTCAAGTGGTGCTTATTTAATAAAAATGCCAGTTCAGCTGCATTAAAGCCGGGGGCTAATTATAGGGACACCGTTGTAGTAGAAGAAATTGGTACAATTCCGAATGCAAAGCGAAGTTGACTGACTCCGCCGGTAGATAGGTACTTAGTTCGAGCGCGTGCGCCTGGGAGGAACGGAACAAATTACAGTTGTACAAGTTTCAACTTTGCGTGTCACTTGCACTCTCCGACGCGAACGGCACAAGTGAATCGTGTCAAGCACTGCCCGTTGCAGAAAGTTTTTCCGAAAGGGCTGCTGGCATGCTGGGCGCGCTAGACAAAAACAATCGTCGAGTCACTGACGCTAAACATGAATGCAAATGCTTCATTTTCGTGGGCCAGCCACGACGTTCTTCAGCTGCTCTTCTTCAAGAGTTGAACCGGTTCCCGAGTGCGTGTAGGCGACACGAGCAGTCGACTCACAATTCAACGGTAATTACCCAATCGCTGTATATCTTCGCCGCTTGCGCTTCTTGCACTATCTGCGGGCCCGAAAGACGCTAAGGCCACTAAGCTCCTTCGGACTTTAAGCTCAGGCGGGACATTCTGGCCATACATGGCCGAACAACATATACCAGACCGCGCGGCACGCACCTCCGAAGAGAAGAAAACGACGACGCGAGTAAACGGCACTGGCCGGGCAATAAATTACGATTTGCTTTCGTAGGACGCGATGACCCCATACACGTCGCAGGCTATTATCAAACGGTCGTAGAAAGCTTCATAAAACCTTTCGAAGGAATTAACTCCTATAGCCACGCAGGATGGCGGAGGTAAAAAGTGCCATTCCGAGAATCCAAGTAAATTTAAGTACTCACTAACAAATGAATAACAACGATAATCTAATATAATTTAAGAAGGTACTAATGTGAAAAACAATATACGATACCAAATCGTAAATTCCTAGCTGGCCGACATGTTTAACGTACGGTGAGGGAACTGATATCAATTTTCTAATTTCCAGATGTCTGGATATTTAAAAGCATGTTACGATAATGAAACCACATGATGCATGAGCATTTTATAGAAATTAAAAACAGATAGATGTCCATTTTAAGTGCTTTTCCTAGTTTAAAATGCCTTACTAATTTGTCATGCAAAGAGAACACCGTAAAAAGTTTGTTTCTCTTCGAAAAAGTCTTTTCGCCAAGTTCGGTCATATATATACATATTTGTTGCTGACACTAATTTACTAATTTCTCAAATCCGGACCAATCCGGATGAAAATACGTTGCGCAAACAAAGTCGAAGAACGTTCATTTCAGCTTCTGACTTTATTACACTCGTTCAGTGCATGTAAGCATTGCTTTTGAAGAATGAGCGCAAGTTTTACTTGTTAAACATTTCAAGACACTCTAGTACTAGCTCCACTACCTGGACGCACACGTGTGCACAACAGTTAGCTGCATTTCTCTGTCGTCAAAAGTGAAAATGCCATTTTAACTAGGATTGCTGCTAATTGTGAAGTCAAATATCTCGTTAACGGCACTATAAAAATTGGCATATAACCTCATTCCAACTACAACTGGATGAAGAAATAAGTCAACTATTGAAAATGTTAAGAAGCAAACATGAAACTGTAAAGCAAGGCCGCATAACTCCCAAGAAGCACATGGGAGAATAAAATCATAAAACTACGCCAATTTATTCTGTAATAGTTATAAATAGTTGCTTGGATGGAGCAATCGCAATTCCTGCGAGTTGCGAGATGACGAAGCAATAGCTTGCTGCATCAGTGAGCACACCACTTGGTTGCAAAGATATTTAAAACGCAAGAAAACGAGTTTTAGGTCTAACAGCTCTATGCAATATGCATTCAATGACTCAGTAAGTATAATCCACTATCAAGTTGCACATTGAAGAAGCACCATCAAAGCAAACACTTCAACTGAATGCTAATGCTACTAATCAAACGAATTACAATAAATTACCATGCATGGCGAGGTACCAGAAAATTAGATAAAAAGATTGAAAAATAAAGCAGTGACACGAATTAATCGCCACCACCCTATAAACTAGTCAATCTAGAAGCTTTGTGTTATTCGAAGAGGGGCTGAAAAGCAGATTGGTATGAGGGCACGACCCAAATTTATCATTATAACCGAAACCATTCTCTGTACGATTTATTTATTTTTTTATATACACTTGCTTTCATCACATTGCACTCAGCATGTGGACTTCCCAATGGAATAGTAATTTGTTTAAGAATTAACGTTAATATTTCCTCAACCCCTGGTTTAAACTAGCTGTCCACTAGGTTTACCAGCATCCGAACTGAAGATTGCTGAATGAGTGATGAATCTGGTTAATATGAAACGCCCCTCAAAGCGAAAAGTGATCGGATGAGCGTAAAGCGTGAATCAATTTATATGCGGTCTTAATGAAGATCCGAACGAAATGGAAAACAAACCCACTCAAACGCATGATTAAATGCCGACGGGGCAGTAACAAACTAGGCAATCTCCTCACCACGTTAATACTGACACAATCAACCTATCCACCTTACTAGGATATATGTTGCTGCGTGAAAGAAAGTCGTTGATTGGAAATGGCAAAAACAAAGTGCATCCGCGTAACAAGGCATTGAATTAACGCAAACGCGGAAACTCATTCGACTGAGACAAAGAGCTCAGCAAAATGGCTCAGTCATGCTCGACCTGTTTGAGGAATTAAAGTGAGAAAAACATTAATATAGTAGCTCAGGCGTGCCTAAGAAAGTTTAATATTGTCACAGTAAATGTAGGTTTTGTGGCGTCGCAGATAAAAATTTGTGATGCTAAAAGTAATCCGTCATGTATATTCAGGGCTCTACGCAAAGTCAAAGGACGATATTGGGAAGGAAAGAACTTGATGTTCTACGCCACGCACTTTTTACATATTCAATGCAGCTTTTAACTTTGGCTTTCCAGCTCGTTTTTAAGTGCTTTCGAAGCTCAACCGATGCTTAGAAGACGTTTGTATCTTCTTCACAGCTCGTTTTTCATAAAACCCTCAAACTGCTCAAAGTCATTTAGTTCATTTATCATTTACAGACCTTATCTGCAATTCGCTGCTTTTAAATTTCCTACTCGATTAAATTCATGTGCATACTAGATTATGAGGCAGTGCGGTTATATAGAATTCCTGCTGGCGCTCAAACAGCGCACGCAATGTGTGCTCGCATCATCCGCTTTAGCTTTCCACGCCGGATGTTGACGTTTGATCCCCCCGCATCGTGTCGTGACCGTTGTTGAGCGCGCTTGGAAGACCTGGAAGTGCTGTTAGAAACATTTTCCTGTTGGAAATCCGTGCGTCGCCATATATTTAAACTAAACATAGATCAGGAAGTCTTCGTTTTTCGACGAAACATTCGCCAGCATTCCCAGGCGGTGTAATACGCGTTACACAAATTGATTACACAGACGGCGGCTCCTCATGTACAACAGACGGTCCAAACATTTGGGTTTCGCCGAGGATGTGCTGCTCTCGGCGTGTGGATAGTCGGGTGAAATGTTACATGTTGTTTAATTAAATTATGGCTGGAAATGGCAGTAGATGTCGCAACAAGATTTTACATTGCAAGCATTCGGTAGCAAGATATCGAGGAAACGCAGTTGGCGACGAGAAGCAGACGTGTGGTGATGCAGCTGAATGGGGAATAAAATTGAACACACTACCAGGTGGAATAGGATGGTGTGGAACAACACAGTAACACAATCCAGACAAGAAAGGGAGAGCGATAACAAGAACAGTGTACCAATACGGCGTAGATCGCTACACAATACAGATATAATCATATCACTAGTTTCTAGGAGTATTATTAAACGTAATAAAAACTTGCATCCTAAGAATATTAAAATACATTTCATGCCATTTAGACATAACCAAATTGGAGAACATGTTGCATTCCAGTGACTTCCATTCGAAAATCAGTTCTAAAAACGCATTCTCATGCGAGCAAAGACGTGCTCGACTTCTCATTATATTATGCAGATAGGGCTACAACCGAAGACTTGAGGGTGACGCTGGCGCAGGATATCGGCTTACACAAGAACGCAAATAATGCGATGTAACAACTGCCACATTGTCGTAGTGTCATGGAAGGCGTAGATGCAACATGATAACACAACTCCTTGTCAACTCAATTCTTCCACCGGCAACCACGCAGCAATGTACCCTTAGAGCTTCGAGTCCCTCTAGTCCCCAGCATCTTCCTGGAGGTTCATGTGCAAAGTATTGAAATTCCGACTACTGATCAAAGCTTTCAACCTTAATTCCATGTGATGATCATGATTATATCCCATAAGTATAATTTTGAAGGCATTTTGATTGTATTGCACAAAATTTAAACAAATAAATAAATGTCAATATTTCACATTATGTGTTCCACCACATATTCCGCTAACAGTAATTGTTATATTGCAAAAGCGGGCCGAAAAAAATAGTATTGACAATGGGAGTGAATATGTTAGTAATATTGACCAAAGACCTGGAAAACCTAAAACAATCCGCTTTGTTGTTTTTGCCGATTTTCCAGCCGGTTGTTATTGACATTTTTATGTTTTCCAGAATGCAAGCTATGCAGCGCCCCGGCAATTGTTGTAAACATGTAAAATGTTTCAATTTCCACGCGCTTTAATAAAACAAAAATGTAATTTTAATACGTCATGGAAGACTATTGAAAGTCTCTATTATTTTGGACTTTTATAAATTGCCACACGCGCGAATAAATCACGTAAATATTGCTAAAACAATACTGGCATAGCAGCACTATGCTCCAAATCAACCACAAAGATTGAATATTACAATAAAAAAATTACCGACGCAGCGTCACCTAACGACAACAGGCGTATTGAATAAAATTATAAATGCAATATTCCATTTTCATTTTATTTCCTTTTTTTCCATGCCAGTGGCGGTGTTTGTGCGTGTAGGCAATTTCATTTTTTCATTTCCACTCGGCGCAATCGTCCTGATTGGGATTGTGTTCGGTACCTGCCCACTGAAAGCTGGGATTCATCGGCGGCAGTTGATCCTCGGGACCCAATCAAGCTATATTAAACAATTAATCAACGTCCAACTTGCAAAAACGACCCTTCGCCTCGAACCGGAAATTCGCAACTTTGACCAGTGCATGAATATGCGGACACCGAACGGATATTACATCAAAATTCACATCGGCGCGCCCTCACAAATTATAACAAAATATGGACGTGATTTCCAATGCATTGGACTCACATTTACGCTGACGAAAGAAGCATCGCTCCTCTAAGCTCGCGTCCATTCAACATGGAAATTAAATTCCATCCGATGTTTACATCGTTGTCTATAAACGACTGTAAATCAAGCAGCACACGCGCAACGCCTCGCTTTCTGAATTTATTTCGTCACTGTGTGTGCGTCGTGGATGTGTGCAAATATTTGAATGTGAAAACGAGCACGAATGACGCAACTCAAATGCCGAAGTAGAATAGAAGAACGCACAATATATGGATCAGTATGCCAAGCAATGATTCCTCCAATTGAAGAAAACGCTACAAGGACATTGGGCTCGATTGAAATTTATGTAGCTCCAGAATGTGTGAATCACATAATTTAGAAAAGCAAAAAATGGGACACCTGATGTTAAATGGTCGACTTCTACATGGTGCAAATCATCACCTTGGCGTGCCAGATTTTAATGAATAATTTCCTGACTCGTGTCTGGTTTTACGACAGCAGCTTCTGAAACATTAATAAACCTGAAAATCCTCGTCTTCAACGGAACAAAACCGCAATTTAAGTACACCACGGAGGCTTGGCAACGTATAAATAAATATATTAAATATTCTTGTGTGTACTTTGTCCTCATCCATCTCCACCCTCTCTCACGCCAGACACTCATCAATCCCAGACCATCCATCTTTTCAGGCACGTGCGACGCCATTTTCATACATTATACATGCAACGCAGGGGCAGGAGGACACGCACAGCATGTTATAAACAATAAACAAGTGTTTTCATCCTGTGTCTGGAATCGGAATCTCTTTCTCGGTGATGGATTAATTTGCATAAAATAAAGTTCCCACATGTAACGCGACTGACTCCCAGCCAGACTTGGAGAGAACTATTTTATTATTATCATCATTTGCGATTGACCGTGATGTTTGTTCGCGCACAGAAGATGCAAATGTAATTATATTAATTGCCCGAAATTAAGATAACACCGTATCGTATTACTCGGTGATTATTTTCCATGTGGAAACAACAAATTTATTTCTGACGCTCATGAATGCAGCATGATAAGCCGATAGACGCATCGCGTAATTATCAGACGTTTAATTAATAATTGCGAGAAGTAACCCGAGTTTATAAACAACGCGCGCAATCCGTTGCCTATGTCATAATCGGCGTCGAGTTGGCACAAATAATATTCCACGATAAATGGAGTTAAAGTCAGTGAATGAAGAGTATAGCTCTGGAAGTATGAAATCCGAGATAATTACCATCCTCGTCACAACACAGCACAATAAATTAACCCGTTTACGATCTGCACTTTTACGTCCAAACAAAACGCGCGCGTAATTTCCATGATTGAATGCAGTGTAATCCACGTAATAAACCATGTTGTTTAGGCTGGCGGCACTCAATGTAGCATTAGAAGAATAGCAAACCCTTTCGCATTAAGAAATTAGGCGCCCGTCTGTCGAGCGTTGCTATCGATTGGCAGGCAAAGGGATTCCGGTAGCAGGTTGAAGTACGTTTTAACGATGCACTTTGTCGACGCGCGGCTGGAAAACTGACAACGCATAAAATATGCAGCGAGCGTATTAATTACGCCGACTCGCTAGTTAATTGACTGTGTCGTTAAGCAGAGTGGCGCGTTTCTTAAAAAGCACCTTCAATGGTTTCCTCTTTTTTTTTTTTGGGCTTCGCCGCTGGTGGAAAAAACTAATGAAATTTTTATGTAAATGTCGTAAAAGTAAGCCTGCCGAATAATGATGGTTCATCATTTAGTCTACATTTCAGTCAGCCGCTTTCAGACTTTTGCGCCCACGCGATAGAACCGCACGAATGCAGACCCTCACTAACCTATTCTAATGCGCTCCTTCAAATGCTTCCACATACCACATGCCTGGCTGACATCATATCGCAAATACATCAACATCCCACGCTAATTGAGTCTCATTGAATTGTGAACACACTATATGTGTGGGGGATGGATGATGGGCATATCGTGTATGTCGTGCGCGCATCAAAACACATCAAACAGGAAAAATAAAAGCGCAGCGGCGGTGGCGGCGGCGATGGTGGCGGCAACCGCGTGTGAATTGAATATACCGTGCACATAATAATGTGCGCGTCGAGACGCACACGGCGCGTGCGTTTGCGGATCATTAAAGTCCATTCTTTGCGCCCCGGCCGCCCAACGCATTGGAGCGACACACAAAAGCCATCCATATTAATCAACGAGAAGCGAATTGTGAATCATATTAGAATTACTAATAGAGTTCGCTGACGATCGATCAATAGCAGAGGAATCAACTTTCGCATACAAAACACGTCTGTTGCGACGCCGGAAGTGTAAATCACGCCGTTTTCAACGAGCAGAAATTGAAGCATTTTAGTGCAATCCTGACTAGACCATAAGTCGTCATCATGGCTAAGCGTGATGAACACGTCGTGTGCTCCGACAATTTATATACCCGCTAAACCTGCTCATTGTTACCGTAAAGTTACGGGCCTCACCTCGGATGCCGATGAACGTGATATGTGTAACGACGCCGCCGCCGTCCATCTCTACCCATCATTTGCGCTCCTCTAATATGATTTTATGCGCTGACTTTCCGCATAGCTAATAAACGCGCCGAGCTTTAATCGGCAAATTAGACGCATCAACTCAGTCATGATGCCTGCAGCTCTCCAGATGTCTATGAAAAGCACCGACAATTAAAGACTGCAGCAATAAAAGTTACATTTTTAGCTAGGAAGGAATTCCAACTAAGTACGTTGCTTAGCAGGCTCTCTGGAAAACACTGAGAGTAATAACAACATAATGCGAAAAATACCACGCTGCTAAGTTTGTCCCCTGCGTGGACTATCCGTATCGTATTCATGGAAAAACGAAACTAGAAAAAAGAACACGCGACTGGAGAACAGAATGGAATTCTAATTTTGAAGGACCCGACGATCAAACAACAACGACATTCCACACATGCGTGCAGCACCCAAAACAGTTTGTAAAATCAGCATAGAAATAGGATACCAAGCCGGAGATGAACGCACAACTTCAAGTCAACGGCTGCAAGTCCAATTTCGCGAAAACAGACCGGAAATGTAAAAACGACCTCACCTCTCAAAAAATACTTCTATATGAGCGTATGTGCAAACAGAGTGATGCAGCCGATTTGCTTCCACAGTAAACAATACCTTGAAATAGAATTAAGGTGGAATCATGACGGCAAGGTGCAAGGAAACAGAACACTCTGTAGGAGACGCGTGGAGTGCTTGGGAAGAATGGAGTGGCATAGTAAATAGTGGCCGGAAAACGTAATGTAGGACAACCGGGTGACGGACGCATTAATAAAAGCCATGGGGGGAATGAGCCGGCAAGACCGGGAACGAACCAGCGCAACCGCCGCCGCTGACGATTTTCCTCGGTCGCATCTAAAAGCATCCACCGTTCGAACAGAACAACACAGACAATTCACCCCATGTACAAAGTACGCAAACCTGTGACGATTGCTCCACCGACCGCATTACCGAAGCGTTCCACCCCACCGCCAAGAATAACCTGCATAATTCAAGCGAAAAAAAATCAAGGTAGCGATATTAACAACTCGTAATAACTTAAATTTGCTCTAGAATTCCTGCAGATTTTGATACTTCCTGTATAAATAATTCGCATTCGCAGACATAGCAAAACTCGGGCGCGTGCGCTCTCTTTCTCTTTATTGGATTCCAGTCGTTGGGATTTGACCCCTCTGACTGTGCGATCCCGTCCTCGACGTCTCCGCGCGCGCGTTCCCGTACGCTCCGGGTGTCGTTGTTTCTTCGCCTCGTTATCGATCCCCCGCCGACTCCGATCCCGACTCTGCCGCCAAAGTCCACGTACGGCGTGCACCCATGACCAAGGCGGAAGAGCGACACAGAACAAGGTACACGGCTGATTCCACAAACGGTATTCTCGTGAACGAAAACCAACTGCTTTCGTGGCAGACTCACCCTTAGACTGCAAGGAGTCGTAGCGAATGAAGATGAAGAAGAGCATGCGGCAAACTATTCAGATCAGGCGACTAGTAGGAAAAATAAGATTTACTAACAAAGTAACGTTCTTAAGACGAAAAAGAAACAAACAAAAGCAAGCTTAAATTTTGAAGTACTCAATCCGGCAGGCTGTTTCATGTTGAAAAGTGCGCTGCATATTTGACTGCAAGAGCATAGAAAAAACACAAAAAAAGATTTCCACTGCGAGGACCTTGTTAGAATAAGGTGATTCGTGCATTCCTAATAGAACTCAACTCAAGGCTGTCCAAATTTGCATAAAACATCATTTAACCTAACAACACCTGATGAAAACCATGTTGCATTCCTCCACCTTCACCCCGCACTTAAAAGCCCTGCACTTAAAAGCGAGGTTCAAACGTGCATCCCGACTTGAACTTAATTTACTCCCCAACAGTTCATCCATTGATAGACGAGGCGACTCAATTATGATGCCGAAACATCGAGCACACTGAAGACTTCCGCAATGTTCCATACTGATGTGGTTGCAGCAGTCTGGCAATCCTATCACAATAACAATTCACATACCTTTGCAGAATAGCGTCTGCTAAGGTGCTGGCTCTTGTCTTCAGTTCTCTTCGCGATTATTAATGATACGATCTCGCCGCCTTCGAACGCAACTATTCGAGATTCAAGTGACGCTTCCATCACACAGGGCTCAACTTCCTGCATTGATGATGATGGAAGTGCTTCATTAAACTAAGGCAACCAGCAAACTTGAGTCAATTGCGAGACGGCGTACCATCGGCAATGCAAGTCGAAAGCCTGCGTCTCGTTTTTGGAGACTGTCCGCAAGTAAATTTCCTCACACGCAAGAAGTTCCATCTCGACGTGCGTGTCGCTTTCGTTGAGTGCCAAGTGGAATGAGGGAACATTACGAAAGTAATATCTTTCGCCGGTTTCCATCCACTCTCCGTCGCCTTCTGTGTGACACAGCTTTCACGAAAAGTAACTTTATATATGTTAGGTGTCTTTTATTGCCTACTAGACGATCGTCTAGCGCCGTGGCCGAGTCTTCCGACAGTTGTTTTGTTCTTTTCGTTTTTCGTCTTCCTAGGCCAACGACTGTCGGGCGTGATCTATGTTATGCGGAATGTATACGAATGAAGACACGACGCCCCGCAGCCGCAAACCTCGCGCGACCCACGCAAAAGAAAAAGTGGCGGAGGCGGCAACACGCGACTCTTGCCATTCCCGCACAGTCTGTTTTAGTCCTGGACGCGCGCACGTGTGTGCGCCGTGCATCCATATGCGGCCGCGACCAGAATACGCAATCAGGCCCTTCCGGCTAGCGAAGAGACTTCCAATAATAAATGGGAAGAGATGGTTGTCCCTGCCGTCAGGGCGAGCAACCGAGGACGTTGATGAATTTTAAAATGTACGTGCCTCTATGGCCCTACCCGTGTTTTATGGTTTTTTGCTCGCGCGCAGGAGTAATTTTATCGCTTGCGGAATGTCAATATTCATAAATACTAAAACTACTACATGTAGCAGAAGAGAGTGCGTGCACCGAAAAGAAAAAATCAAGCGCACATGCGGGTTGGCGCTTGGATTGCAAGTACTTGGGTTGATGACACGCTTCGCAAGAAGCTAATAATAAAGGAAGCGATAAAGTCGTACTGCGATGCAGTGCACTGCCACGCATCAGAAACCAATGAGGAAACAGATAAAAACGTTGACTTCTTAGCATGCCAGCGGTGTTGGACGACGGCGGATCGATGAATGAGCAAATATTCCGCTTCTCACATCAACGCAAATGTGTTTTTCTCATCGCTCAAGCAACGGCGCATTAAAAGCCGCAAAGTGTTAATTACAGACGGACATTCCGCGGCTTGGCATTTCTCGCCTCACTTTGCGCACATTCGTGCACCGAATGAATGACAAAACAGTATTGCAATGTGTGGATTACTTACTGTGCAGATATACTCGCATGTAGTAATTAGCATATTGCGTCGATGACGCTAATGGCAACAACCATCAGGCAACCTCGTCAAATTTTACCACACGCAGTTATCCCATGGAATGCATTCTCGAATAATTCCACAGCCTGACAAACTTCAATCTTTAAGCGTCTTGCATCTTACATCACAAGCTGCGCCGCTAGCTGCAAGAACAAGTCGAATCATACGCGACCAAAGAGGAGAACAAGATCGTAAAAAGATCGAGATGCGGAACCGCAGAGTGAGTGAAATGTTGCATAAGTTAAAAAAAAAAAAACGAAGAAAACAACGCAGACGAAAAACACAACTCGTATGTGCACGAAGGCGAGATGGCAAATCTCCGGAGAAGAAAAAATGACGAGGAAACCGGTGCCGCATAAAAAGCAATAAAAATCAAGATAGAAGTATAGAGATATGCGAATTGTGCCCCGCATATGGTTATTTCTGAGCAATCTAAACTGGAAACAACTCTTTTTCTTATTGCTGCGAGGTCTGGCTGAAAATACGAGCGTGCTCTTCTGCGAAACAACCCGAGAACCAACCGCAAACTTTTGTATAACGCGATATCAAAATAACGATGCAAAAAGATGACAACCAAGTAGGAATATTAAATTCACAAAACAAGCGTGCCTTTAAAGTCACGGGTGCTCGAGTTGGGCACGAAGACAAAAATCATGACGAGATAAACTAAAATCCACTGAAGCTGGCTGAAATTACCCGAAATCATGCCCCTTGACTTTTGAAAAATTGGTTCGCGCATTCCCCGCTTGCCAGCGATATTTCCGCCGCATAAAGGCGACGAGTTATGTCACCGCACGTCGGCGACTTTCATAATTCCCGTGATATCTGGCCGCGACACGCGGATTTCTTGCGCGGCCACAAACAAGGCAAATCGGTCGGTTCGAGTCGAGCGCACGTACGTGCATCGAACGAATTAACAATAAACTACAAATGCATCACAACTCCGGCAGCGTGTACGTGGGCGAGCTTTTGAGACTTTTTCCTGAACAGCCTATGCACGATAGCGGAGCAAATAAACAATTATTATGTCAATGTGCTTTTGTCAGATAATACGCGCCAGACCGGTAGAGAGTCAATAAATGCAACATCGATATCAATTTGGAGCAATTGCAATTTTGTTTCGGAGTAATGAAATAAAAGTGAAGTTTAATCTACGCTCTGTTTCCATGCGATAATATCAACTTGAGTCTATATTACAAAGACGGAATTGTAATATCTTGCATTCCGGCACTATACAGCCCATGAACGACTAGGTATGAATGCTGCTTTTGCTTGGAAATCATGCCAAGATAAGAGGAGCTGCGTGATTTTGAAGCGAAAGGGACGTCGGCGCAGGCGGATGGGGAAAGAGCGCAAACTTTGTGAACGTGGCGCAAGCCCTTGAATAAGTGTAATTAAACTTCTAACCTTACTCAACTACAATACGGGGAATGAAATGTGAAACACGGCCCAAGTCATGATAGCATGCACAATTCTTAGATTCTAGATTTTCAATTATACTTAAATAGAAAAGACTTCATACTTCCACGAAGCAGATAAAATTTCGAGTGGCAAAATCAGAAGGACGGCAGAAAACTCAAGAAGTGGTAATCGGAAAACAACTTTGGTAGTATGTTTAGCAGTTTTAACAAGATTTAATTACACGCCGCTTGAGAGGCGAGTAGAATAGGTAGAAGATTACCATGGGCCGACGCGCGAAAACTCCTGGTCACGTAATGAAAAAGTTGATTAAATCGGCGCGTTCCGTTGATTTTATGCAATTCAATTAGTGCTCACTTACTTTACAAGCATATTTCTTGCAGCGGCGCAAACGAGGCTTGTATTTTTCCAGGGAAAACACAAGGAGCGCACGAAACGTACCTGCAACAAACCAACAGACAGACGTATTAATATCATGAAAATTTCAGGTGGACGTCGACGGAGCACAGAGGGGAAATATTATCATCTCAAAAGCGCGACACAGCGACGACGAGTGGCGAACAATATGCAAGTTTTATTACAATACCATCTTTTGTTTAATGTTCATGCTCACTCTTGATGTTTAATAAAATGCGCTGGCATTCCTCGACTAGAAGAGATAAACAAAAAGTCAAGTGTACTGTCAAACGAGCACTTTTACAAAAGAAATAGTCAGCTAATGTAAAATGACGAGTATAAATAATGAATCGATCACGAATGCATTACATGTTTATAACTACATACAGATATATGTCCTTAATAGCATACAATAAATATTCAAATATTCATGTAATAATATTGAAATTCTATTTTTCCTGGTTGCCATACGAAACAGTCCGACTTCGATCAGATGTGACAACACTACACAATATCGCAACGCAGTATTGAGTTACTCCTCTCATCGCACACAAAATTGAATTCCGATAAATAGGTCGCCATAAAAGCATAGTTTGCCCTTCCTCATGAACGCCACAGCAAGCAGCAAACATTTCGTACCTTCGCGGCATGTCCATGGTTGGCATCAGGCGATCAGGTGCGAGGCTGTGTCAATCCACAATCCACAATCCCGTGCTAGCTGCTGTTGGCGGCGGTGCCGCGCTTAAATACCTGTCGCTTGTTGCACGAGCGCGGAATACTAATAACCATTCAAGTACCGTAGACACTCGGCGGCGTCTCGCACGACACCATTGTTATCCAACTTGGAAGAGCACTTCTAACTAGCAAAGTTTATCTATCAAAATATCGCATAATAGCCTTCGTGATTTGCGAATATTCAATTGAATTCGCGGTGTGAACAATGACACGACGCCTATTTGTTCCTCGTCTGCACTAGCAGCTCAAATATTTGTCCGGCTTGTTAATCTTGATTGTAAACACGCTGATTCTCATTTGATATTGATTTAACATCAAACCAAGTTTTCTTAATGTATTTTCGTGTTCATGATCCCACCTGCCATGAATAAAAACCATCCCACATCCCCATATAGAGGAGTTAACTGATGATACTGATGTTCATAAATAATGTCATGCCAAGGTACTATTCGCACGGAATTTGCTAAAAATGCGAATATCAGCTCGGCGCATAAATAATTCGCCCCGTGGCTACCGGCGTGCGTTGAAGCAAGCGTACTCCCTAATCATTTTAAAATGCAAATATGACAGGCAATTAGTAAACGAATATAGGCTACGCTTCATGTTTACGCCAACAAGGTGAATTTACCCGGCGCCCCGATAGCGTGAACCGAATAGAAAGGTGGAGCGCCAGCGAAAGGATGATTAATAAACTGGACTCCGCTTATAAAATACACCTCGTCATGACCAAGCTAGGTGCGCGTGGAAAATCAACCGCCAGGCTGATGTACAGATAATAGAGTAATAGAAAAATTAGTGTTCATTTTGGTAAATTAAAAATCCACCCCAGCACCTCTCTAGATATAAAACTGAAAGGTTTTGATAAAGTTCATCGTTAACAGAAAATGCCTTTCGTCCATCGTCCCTCCTGGTGCTTTCGAAAAATCGATCAGACTTTAAAAAGCTGCAAGACATTGGCAGTTGATAGAAGGCATGACATTGATGGCTCGCAGCAAGGAAGGAAAAATGTAAAAATGTTTCGACATGAAGAATAATAGTCAATATTCTTCAACTATTACAAAGGCCTTATTGATATTTGCATGCAGTTGTCAATTTGAAGATATACTTTATTGCTCCAACACGTGCAGAGCATGAATTTTCAAAGATTATCCTGCGAACAAGCGTCCATAATGTTGATATATTTATATGCATATTTTATTGTTCCGCGATTGTGCGACGTTTTCGTATATTGTGGTTCCAAGGTAAGAAACGCTCTCCCAACAACATATCTGTACATTTTATTCCCAAGCATTACAGTTTTATCGCTGCGTTGTTTTATTGTGCCTTGTTGTATTAGAAATGAATTCAAGTCGGAATCAAAATATGAAGCACTGGAACAAGATGTAATTGCAAGATTGCAAAGCATGTAACATGCGCGTGCGTGGGTAAATTGCAACGCCGGAAACTGGTTTTTATGGCCTACTTATTGCATCAGGTGCGCCAATTAGGTCGTCCACCCGCGTCTCATGTGAGCACTCTCGTTTTCCATGCGCCTGCCAGCATCATTCAGCAGGCGGCATATCGGGCTGCTTCACCTACGATCCGCTATAGGAATAACTCGCCTCCACTTGGAGTGTGGCGTTAATGGGAAATCACTCAGACCGCACGACAGTGACGAGATCAACAATCAACAAATTGAATTTCCTTTCATCAAAGGCAAGTAAATAAAAAACATTAAGGGACTGTAAATTCCCTCGCTCGAGATGACTATAAAGTTGAAATACGCTTAACCTCAAATCACTCAACTTGCCTTGTTTCGTTTCAATTTCCGACTTGGAAAATAGGAAATTCCCGGCCGATCACATCGTACTTGATACTTCTCAGGAGGTTGTCGTTGGTTTTGTTTTGTCCCCACGTCCTCCCCAACCAACCAACCAACCAACTAGGCAGCGTAAACTTTTCAACGTAGGGCACATTTTTTACCGCTTTTTAATCTTCTTTGCAATGCGTGCATCGCGTCCGCTCTCGCGGTGTCGTCGTTTTTCTTTCTGCCTCTGCCTTTTTCCATCCTGCTCGCTCGGCGTGCTTCTAATCGTACGAGCGTTATTTCTTTGCAAAATATGTAGTATAAATGTAATAAGCGAGTCTCGTGCGCGCCAACTAAGAACGCGAGGTATTATGCTCCATGCACCCCCAGAAGCGTGCTGATACCCGTCACCCCACATTACAGGAATAAAAGACTTTAATCATGCCCCGTCGACGATTGTATATTAAAAATATTACGAAATTAAGAACGACGACCGCCTTGCGTTATTGTGGGTTGAGGTTGCGGAAAATTACTAGGCCAAACCGATACCTTTGATATATAGGAACATGTGTCCTCACGTCAACCCCCAGCCATATGTCATTCTCAATTTAGCTTGCCAGATCATCTCAGTGAGTCAACCACCCTGGTTTTACGATAGTTGTGTACTTGTATCTGGGTAATAGTTACGTCCCACACACGAATCGAGACATATAGATATCGTATATTTTGTGCGCGCTTTTATTGTAGCTTGGAGAAAGCCATAAAAGTTTCGGTTTAATGGACTTTGCGTCGATCGTAAACCATAATACGCACCGCGGCCAACTACCCCATTCTGGAGATGCGCCCCATTGTCGAGATCTCCGGCATTCGTTTGTTAACAGTTTAGCGCGTCGCGCAGCAAGCCATGCTAGACTGCGTATTATTAAATCATCTGACCAAACAAGGCATTAAAATATGTTATAGGAGCACGATGTGAACGCCCATAAGTAAATATGACCATAAAACTAAACACAGACGCTCAACGCAAATAATTGTTATTACTCAAGGTAATTACGTGAGGAAGCAAATACACAAACGTAAAGAAATGTTATCGCAACTTAAACACAGTCGGCTTTTCAATGGAATAACCTCTTATGTGGGTAAAGCAATCATTGGAAACTACGCGTATCTTATCAGTGACACATCCCAAATTCCAAGTGCCGTGAATTTTGATTACTCAATCGTAGCGATAGGCCTCAAATCATATCGAATGTCTGCATTTATTGAACATGGTATAATCGCAATGTAAACAAGCTGTGGAACGAGAGATATGTATAATCACTTTGAATGTTTGCAGAAAAATGCTTAACGATAACAAGTTTGTATCATTAGATAAATGACTGCAAGAGGAGTATACGGATGGTTTCCATGATACCGGAGGAAATCGTTAGGAAAAGTTTCTCCCACGACTTGCGCTTGGAAGCAAGTTGTTGAACTTTTTAAAGCGTCAAAACTTTTTTTTTAAAACAGCAATAACTATCGCTTGGAAATTTAATTATTTCCACATAATGAATGATTGCAAATGTATTAGAATAGCATAGCGAGCAAAGTCAAGAGTGTTTTCGATATTAATCATGAATGGGATATCGGCAAACATGCTAATGATGAATATTTGCATAAGTATATTTATTAATCACCATTAACCAGCGTGCTTTTGCATACTGTCGATGTTCCGATAATATTCAAGTCTTCATCGATAATAGAACAAGTCAATTAATGCTTGAAGAGCGTATTGTGAAAGTATGAGCTGCCGTGACTTGTATGGTGATTGTATCAAGATCAACCAAAGGGCTTCGACTAAAACAAGATGAGCTCTTTTATTTAACAATGAGGAACCAACCCATCAACCTACATATTAAACCCACACAAGCTAAATTGTTTCTGAGCACAAACTGTTATCTGGGAAATAACCATGACATGAAGAACTTGTAGAAAGTCAATAAACCGATTGAACCGAATTAAAATGTATTCTTATCAGATTCAACTAGCAATATTTATTGAACTGATGTTGGTTCTGTAGTATAAACATCAACCGATTACTCTCCACCATAAAAACCAGATAAATAAACCTAGCACTGAATTCAACTGCTCTATATTTAGCCGCACTGCTTTTGTATTTATGTGTGAAACAAGAACATGAAAAATATCGATTCTAAAAGTACACCACGAGCGACCTTCATTTCCATTTCATTAATGAAAGCAAATAACCTAGTAATTCTTGCGCTTTTTAGAAAGCACTGCCGTGTAGGGTTCGGCGATCTCACGATTAGAGGCTCTTTTCTGGCCGAGACAATGAAATGGATTTTATTCCATTGTTTTAGGATTTTAATGTACGCACGCAGCAGGAAGTAAACATCTGTTCGCTCTGACGGGGCAGTGAGTTACTCGTTGTTATAAACGAGTGATCGCCGCTGCGTAACTGGCAAGTTCTGGAATCAAACGACGCCATCAAATGGCGATCAATGGCGCACCCACACCGCCCCCGTCTCTGTTTAACGACGACATAAACTATCATAAATAATCCCCGGCATTGCTGTTTCGCAGGACACCCCACGAACATAATCAACGAGACTTTATGTCTTAACTTCTTAATCATTAAATGCTGACTTAAGAATGAACTACTACTATGCATTTCTATGAACTATATACGCATTTAATTAATTACTAATGTCCTATAGTAGGAAATGTATTTATTTCCTGTGGGGAACAATTTCATCTCTTTTTATTTGAAAGAGGTGATAGTATGTCATTTATTAAACAAGAACATATGGTGTTTGATCATTTATAATTCACAGGCTCGCCTCGCTCGACAAAACTGTCAAGAGAGATGTGCTCTATACAAAATGAAAAAATGTTGACTTCAAGTGGCTCTGAGTAAAAATGTTCCTCAAGTGCATCACAAAGCTCCTGTTTAGATTCCGTTTTTTAATCGCATATTTTCTTACATCTAAACGGGAGATGTTCTGGGAAGAGAACAACTTGATTTGAGCGAGTTAAATATTTCCGCCTATGTACTTTCAAGATTAAGTTTCTCACGTCAAAAAATAACGATTAAAATATTAATCTTAACAAGAACTGATGTATGCCCAAGCATGTAAACATTTTACAGCCCATGAAAGCGCTGAATGTGAATGAATGAGAAAAGCGCAGTCTTAATGAAATTTACAGAATATTCACTGCGTACAAACTCCCACGCTTGTCATCAACTGTCACTGCTGATATTAAAAAAAGAATATGATATAATTGCATCCAGTTATTTCCGTAACACTCCGATTTATTGGAAAGCAGAATATGAGTCTCATCGCGCTCATCTCCTCGACGCTCAACAGCCATAAAGCAAAATTTTATTATTTCCCAACTATTTCCAACGCTGCACTCATAAACGCGCCGCGGAAAAGCGTGCGTGCATAATGCATGCGCAACAAAGTTGGGTACCGGTTATAGTTTCCGGCTGGACATAAAAATCCACCGCCTCTGCCGCCATTGGCCGTGAGCACAACCAAATTGGCCATGAGTAACAACGAATAAACTCTGCGCAACTAAATTTAAACTTCTTGGAAAACACAATCGTAAAACTTGTGAACAATGTGTGCGTCTTATGGAGGTATCGCCAGTTGGTCGGTAAAACAAAAGCTTAATTAATTTTGCGCACCGTTAGACCGCCATTAGCGCGATGCGCAGAAAGAAAACATGAGTGGGTTAGTAAGGTCGGAGATTCGAAACGCTGAATTCGCTGATTCGCAGGTGTTACGAGTACAATTACCTTATAAAACGTAAGTCATTAAGAAATCTAATTTAAGGAGGCATTTAAAAAGCACATAGGTTTCATATTAATTAAAGATTACCTAATCGCCGTGTTTTTTTTTTACTGTCTTAGACGCTGACGGAGCAATCAAAATCATATTATTGAATTACCTAGAACAAAATATAAACATAGCTAAGAAAATTACGGTACTGCACAACATTCCTTTGCGTTTTTACGAGAGTAATTTAATAAATTATAGCTGAAGGTGAAGGTGCTGTCAGCAGACAACGAAGTCGTGCGTAGTAGGAGGAGGACTGGCCGACTATTAAAAACCATGCCAATAAAGAAGGAACGAGTCTAGCAGGACTCGAGTGCTTGGACCGATACTGATGGGTAGCTGATGGGTAGGTACGTCAATACCTTGCCCGCTCATGTTTATCTCAGTGAAAACCCAATTTTAGGTATTTGCTACGATACATACACATGGCAAAAGTGTTAGAAGTTAGGTAATCAAAAAGAGCCATAATTATCGTATTAAGCGCAAAGTGTGGTGCGAAAACGATGACGTTTACCGCAAATAAGAGGGCGCCCATAATGCGCTCGTAAAATTTTTCCCACCTTTGCACAGAACCAGGATCACGTGACGTACGCGCCACACTGCCGCCACCATGGTCATAATATATTATGAGCGCCAGTAACGGAGTAAAATTAAAAATGGCTTAAGTTTCCTTTACGACACAAATTCCCGGTTTTTCTTCCTCTCTGTCAAAATTGAAATCAAAAAAAGAACGCGTTTGGCAAATTTTACGAACCACAGAAGCATTCGTGGCGCTGAGTAAGATCGATAAATATTTGTTGACAAATTGTGCAGCGAGTGCGTAGCGGCAGAGCTGAGCACAGTTTACCAACTCCCATCCGTGGATACAGGAATTGTCGTTTTGTCATTTCTTCGACATGTCTCCTCTGTCATGTCCATGATGAATCATGACGCATTATTCCAGAGTACTTTTTTCAGAATTTCCCCTGACACCGTGACCCAATTTAAATCGATGTGGGACCTAGTAGGTGAAATGCATATCGCCAGCGGGAAAATATGGCATCGTGTCCAATCGGACATCTTTATCGCTTCCATTATCAAATTCAATTGATCCGTTTTATCGGGATCGAAATATCGGCTTGCAAATTTAATACTGCCACCGTGCACGGCGTTGCTGAAACAATCGTTATTTGATAGCGCATTATCGCAGCGTACGCGAGTTTTCTCCGTAGCATTCGTGCACTTCATTGCGTTACCACAATCGTTGACGACGTGGTTTTCCTTCGCACAATATCATTTTCCTGCTAATTGTCTACCTATGTCCACCGCATCCAAATACCGCACTCATATTTCATCGCTCGCCAACTTTTTAAACAATAACACGCCATTAATAATGCACCAAACTAATTAAAAGCATGCACCGCCATGTGGAGTAATGAAAGCACAGACGAGACGGCAACGCGCATCAAATTGAACGTAACGTCGTGCAAATGTGCTCGCATAAATTGTGCCAGTGAAAATGTAATAATAGATTTTTCAATTTTCCATCTGCCGCCGCCGTCGCCATAGTGGGAGAGTAAATTAAACACTCTGTATGCGTAGCGTGCGTTTGCGTTCGCCCGGGCGCTGGAAAATGTAAACAAAACTGTCTGCCCGCGCATAATGCAAGCGATGCCGAGCTGTGCGTGTGAGCGAAAAGCGGAGTTGTATAATGATAAAATATATTTTCGCTTATCAAAAGCTCACAACCAACCGTAGGCGGGAGCCCCTTCGCTTTACGAATTTTATAGCCCGTGGAGAGCGCGCACGGTACATCCCGGTTCCCCCCTTGGAGCATAAGTATATATGCTGCATACATTTCCGAGAACTGATCCTTTAAACAAGTACGCAATAGGTGCGAGTCGTGGCTTAATAGTGCAAACAAGCGCGAAAATACGGGTGAATGGAGAAGGGAAAAAAGAAGCCAGGATGGTGTGTCCCACCCCAGGATTAATTACAATAGATGCAAGCAATATACTCTCGGCGGCAGTACGCTAAGTACACCTCACACAGTTACCCCTCAAAATTAGATCACTTAATTTTCCGAATGCTGTTAGAAGAAAGAAATTAAGCTTGTAAAGTACTTTTTAAGTAAATAAAGTCAGTGACGCCAACTGCGGCATTATAAATTTTAATGTCCAATATATTTGAGTATGCGCATGCACAATATTTCTGCATTAAATTGCGAATTTTTCCCTGCATGAACTGCCTTCGAACATCCTTCCAATCTCGCGATGCTTGCGCGCACAACGCAAACTGGAATTCAAACGAACGAAATTGGTATGATTGCGTATGCGCACGTTTAAATACGCCGAGCAAGCACTGCATGCAGAACGAGAAAAGATAAAGGTGCGTTTCAGGTGAGTGTGTATTGAGTGTTTTAGCGCTCGTGCTTCCTGCAAAGACAGCATAGCACTCAAGCCGGCTATATACATTCTATTTGCTAGCAACGCCGCCAAGGAGAGTTGCAAAAAAAATCAGAGAAATTCTGTTCGGAAGTTGGGAAATTGTGAGGGCGCACAAGACTCCTCTGATAGTAGCAGTGCCAGACAGAAGGAGCAAAACACAAAAAGAAATCAGCCAAAATTGGTAGACGGATTGCGTTGAACATCAAAGACACACGTTCAAAGTACGTACACAAAAGTACGACATGGAAAATAGGTTCTTATGAATTTACCAAACAGAGTGCAGGACTATGCAATATAGTACTACTAGCAATATTGGCCAAAATGTTAATAATTGGTAATTAAAGTTTAACCATAATAGGGGATTATTATATGAAAGTTTAACTAACAACCGCTTCTAGAATAACGACTTTGGCTTTGACTAGATGAATCCAACATTAAATCCCGGCGTGTGCACCCGGCATACATCACATTTATTTTATTTGCTCAGCTCATAGCCGTATATTCTCTTCGCGATGCACCGTTCTGGAACGCCAAGTTCAAATACGCTTGCGACGATGGAAAGCTACTGCTACTGAAAACACCACATCTCGAAAACATTAAGCAAAACGCTGCACGTGTGTTTTCGTATGTGAGACGCGTCCGGCCACCAACCTGGAACTTTGTTTTCGGTCCACAGATTATCCCTCAACCCTCCACGCAGCAGCCAAGTTTATACTTATTACGCGCGCGCATTTAAAGCTGGTTTAGTGCAATGTTAATTTTGCGCCACCGGAAAATCATCGCCCCCCTTTTCGGTCGGCGGATGTACACGATTTACTGCTCTGTTGTTCGGTTTTCACGTCGTTAGCTTTCGAAAACAACGCTCGACGTTTTCTCAGCCCGGATACCGCCGCCAGAAAAAGGATCACGGCGAAATTGTTTATTGCGCGATAATGTAGTCGGGAATCTAGTGGCTTTGCCGGCGACGCGCTCGTATATTGTCGTATTTAAAAAAGCCCCGTGCCACAATTGGAGCAGCGCGCCCGGTAGAGACAACCACGACGTTAGATGCCAGCAAACCTGCGACATGTATTTTCGCCCCGCCAAATCACAAAACGTATCCGGGATGAGATATAGGTAAAGAGATAAAAGGATAAAGCTTCAACAAAAAGCGCTGCCCATTTATTATTAGGTGTTTACAACTCCTGCAAGAATTCGAATTCCTGTTTATCAGCGCGAATTATTCAAACCAAGTGTAATACACTTTTCCCGGAGTTTTTCTAGTGCACATTTAGGATTGTTGTAAATATAAAGCAAACAAAGTTTTGAGATGATTTTATAGTCCATCTGAGTTGAACATCCAATGGCTGGATTCAGAATGTCAATTCGTAATCTATTGATCAGTCTGCTATTTTTGGCTAAAAAATAGAATTCTAGGTGAAGGTCACTTCGATAGCAGTTAGGCCCACGATGCAGTAGTGGTAATATGTGTAACGCTAAATTGGTATCCGAATGGGCTTTCACTTTGTGTGACAGCTGTTGGAAGCAGATTTCTACGTTTCGGCGGTAACATGATTTTTGAATAATAAATGTCCACCATTGGGAGCAGGGCTATATAAAGCCACAAATGTGTATTACGAGGCCACGATTTCAATGCACCGACAAACTGACAACTCCCTAGTGACCTCCACTTATATTTCGATTGTATTCTCTTCAAGTGGAGTAAATAAATTGGGAAAAGAAACTGCACCTTTCATACGCAATAGTTGTATCATGTTATCTCGGGTTGGAAAACAGTTTGCAAAACTTGTAAAACTCCAGAGCGTACCGCAGGAAATGCCTGCGAGTCGATTCACGAGTCTAAGAGTATCATCATTATGCTGGCCGCGGCTGCATCCCGCATTGCGATCCGCAAAACGCATACATATTTCATATCGGACAGCCCCCGCCAAGTTCGTTCTTGCCTGAATAAATGCGTGTCCCGTGCCGCAAATAAGAAAAAAAAAAAAACTCTCGCGCAATAAATAAAAAAGAAAAATGACTTAAAAATGATAGCGCGCGGTGCTGGAAAACTTGTGATGATATGAGAATTCGCGAGACAAGAGAATAAAGCAAAAAATGAATGGAATTCTCTTTTGGGTTCAACTGCAGGAGTGCGCC
The DNA here is from genome assembly GCA_027575565.1 of Diploeciton nevermanni. Classification (NCBI taxonomy): domain Eukaryota; kingdom Metazoa; phylum Arthropoda; class Insecta; order Coleoptera; family Staphylinidae; genus Diploeciton; species Diploeciton nevermanni. The sequence continues at coordinate 4,236,656 of JAODIE010000005.1, forward strand.
AGACGGTGGCTGGGCGTCTGGGTTGAAAATGGAATATAGAGTAAGAGTTAGGTCGCAAAACGCTTTCTGGAAAATGCTGGAAACACAGCCATCCCACACACGCTAAGCAGCACTCCTGCGGTTGGAAGCGTTGCAAGTGAAAGGAATAAATGTATTTTCGTTTCCATTATATTGCATTAGATGTAAATATCAAGAAGTAGTGAGCGCACGCTGCTTTTCATATGGAGATAGCAGCCCCGCCGAAAGAGATAAGTGAATTTTCAGATGTCATAACACAGAAAACCACAAATCTCAGGCGCATTATTACTCTTTGCAGGACGGGGGCCTAGGCGTAGACGGAAAGTAAGCAAATAGATTTAACGCCACGCGCGAGAGATTCTGCCGCCTCACACGAATGACATAAATCCATCCACCCACGTCGCCAGCGAAACATGACGCTAAGTACTTTTTGCAATACTGGACGTAAATAAACGTTAGCACGCGCGCACTTCCTAAAACTCCTTCCGGCGTATCAACAAACCCCTTACTGCACCAGTACACAACATGTTGGCAAAAAAAATTGAAAATAAGTATAAACCACGATGATTCTTATTGACTGCCAAGTGCAATACGAATTGATGTCATTATGACGTAATATTCCGAGGTGCATTACCCCTTCATATATCAGCGGCGCGCTGCGATTGCGTTCGTTAATTTCGGCCTCGTTTTGAACTCGCTTTTTCAGCGTGCGCGCACGAGTAATAAGTGCACATTCATGAAGCGACTGCCATGCATGGCTCGTGCCCGCTTGAGCGCTTAACGATTTTATAATTTCCACTCTCGCTGTGTGCAAATGAAAAAGCATAATGCACGAGGAGTCCGACGATATTACCGCAAGCGACGCGTCGAGGTGAGGCGCAGTGGTGCACAGCAAAATTCGGCATTGCTAACCACTTAGGTGCTAGCTTACGTACACCCTTTTCACCCTCCGCGCCATGCAATACATTTAATAGTACACAAAAAGTACGACTTTTAAACACGTTTGTACAAAGGTGGAAACTCATTCCGCAATTCATGGTCGCGATAAAAATATGAAAACAAAACTATTTCATTCGCGTATTTTTGCACACGTATGCTAAATACATTCGCTGCTTGAAATTTTGCGCCCCGGGGCAAATTTGCACATTTTCAAAGTGCAGGCATTGGCGGAATTAGCCGCCACCACCATCGCCATGCAGCGATGGAAAAATGTACGCTCGCATAAAATCCAACTTTGAGAATGCGCCGTGAGATGCAGCAATGTTTTTCAAAGAGGGCAATTTGAAAAACACGCCACAAACGAAGCGAGCGGCGCGCAAAATAAGCGACGTCTCAATTTTTCCACGCGAGAAAATTTGCTGCTTTTCTAAACAAACGGAAGGAACTATCCTTTCTATTATACGAGCGCAGCGAAAAAGCTCTAAAATTAGATGATGGCATTATGTATACTCGGATTGAGCGGCAAGAGTTATTAACTTGAATATCGATTTCAGCAGAGTATATGATGAGCTAATATTCTAATTAATAAATTAATTAATTTCCAACGAGTGAAAACTATATGATGTCATAGGCGTATTTATGACGATAACTATCTATAGAATCCTTCATTCAGTGGCCAAAAATTCGGTGTCTGCAACCAGTTCATTATTAATCAATTAATTTAAATATGCAATACCAATGTGCGGATGCGAATATAATGCTAGCTAATATTAATCGATGATTAAATTTGAACGAGCGACGCAGCAAGAGAACAAGATAAAATCGGGCAATCTCCATAATACGATCATAATTTGTAATAATATCGTGTTGCAATTCAACAATTTCGAAAACACGTATTTGTTCACGTTTAAACAAATAAAATAATATAATGTGCCTATGCAGCAATATATCTGCAGGTATATTCTGCTGCGTAAAACATTTTCCATCGGTGGAAATTCTTAACAAAAAAGTACGTGTCTAAATGTGAAAACTGTAGATTGTGCTGATGTGGAACGTGCCGCATTCGATCAGCATCCCAATCAGTAACCCGAAACTGCAAACGAAGTGTAAACGATGCACCGAGCAAAAGTGCTACAAAGCACAAATATTTAATATCCATGTCGGGAGCGTTTAAATTTGAGTGCAACAAAAAAGACCATTTGAGATATGACACAATTGCACACACGCGAGGCGGCCGTAACGCATTCCGCAGAATGAATGAAAACATCCACCGGAAGTGGACCATCATCCGGTTATGGGTGACATCCTCACAGAGTCACCACGCCAACGAGAGTTTCGCACATAACCGCCGATCCTGGCTGCAACCATTTCAACGGAACCGTTAATGCCGCCGCGCAAGCGGAGAGTGACCGAATATCCGCCGCTTCCAATGGCACAAAGCAAGTGCACGCAACAACAAAAAATGCAAGCAGACAACCGGAGCCATCAATCAAAATCGAATCGAACGTTTCATATGCACTACAAACTATGTCGTAGAGCGCTTGAAAGAATGATGGAGTAAATAAGAATGAAAGGGAAGTCAAGACGCATGAATGAGATGAGAAGGCAAGTGCAATCTTATGTAATTTTACAATTTACAAGACAACCGGCTGAGGTTCAAAGTCTAATGTGGCATAAATGGGGCTATTAGAGCGCATAAAAGTGCGGAAGGTCCTGATCGAGGCGGCACTATCGTGCGAGCCACTGTATCTTTTCAACACGCTTCCGGTCAATTTCGGTGATTACGCGCATAGTGTGTCTGCTGGCGGCGGCGCGATGAGAGCACATCATTTCACATTGGCATTGAACCGTGTGCGCTCGGATGCCGTTAGCGTGCATTCAACAGCATCTATAATAACATTTCAAACGTTGACGGCGTCCTTGACGCCAGAAATAGACAGTAAAAACCTAGTTACCATTCCAACTGTGTGGATGCTAAATTCCACAATATCGCGATGTGAATGACAGAAGTAAGACCAAAAGGCTACCGATTGGTGATTATTCTATCACACCGGAAATTAGCTTGAGCACACTTTGGTCGAACGCCGGGATGTTCGGTTTTCTACGTTTTCTGAACTTGCGGCGAGCACACAATTACTTCACTTCCTTCCACAACCAAAACATTCGCCTTAATTGTAATTTCCACTCAACGAAACCGCGAACTTCCTTGCAATTAACTGAACACCACGCAACGCAACCTTTGCTTATGAACTTAGTGCTAATAAAACGCCGCAAATGAAAGCAATCAATTTGTCAAGTGTTTGAGAACTGGAGCGTTGCAACGTTCAACGAACAAGTGTGTAAGTGCAGCCTCAGACACACTGTCCTTCATTACCTGTCCGCGCCAAGCACAATGTCAGGGCAAAATTCGATTCAAGGCGAATATCGATCGCGCCGCCCCTCGATTGCAAGTAGAATACTACTACTATCCATTTTACTACTCAATTCAGTAATGTGCGCCCGGCGCCCGGCAAAGCAACAGTGTATTATGATGATGGCAGGAAAAGAAAGACAATAGAAGCGAGCAAACCACGGATGGTACTGCGCCACGGGCATAAATATTTAATTAGACCGCGATGCAACCGTTGCACGTTTACCCCGATGGCGTAGTAAACGTAACGCATAGTAGGTGTGTGCTTGAAGCAAAAACATTAGCAGGCGGTGAAACCAACCCTAAATCCAAACAACTAATTCACTTACATCCTACTTTTTCCGAGAAAATAATCCAAACGCCGAATTTCTAAACATAAAATTATAATTGTCAGTAGTATGCAAATCGTTGAATGAGTTGGCAAGGAAAGTGTTTTTAATTATAGAAAGCGCCCTCTTGGCACCTCCACGCAGGGAGAAAGGTGAAGATAGCGAGAACAAAGTTGCGGCTACAGACCGCCCAAACTCCTTACACGGCCGTTACAACCCTCAGTATGATCCAAAGAGCGTTGTGAATGCAGTCGAAATTTAATTAGAATTCACTCCCCACCTAAAACTCCAACGACAACACTTGGAAGCAGCTAGTAAAGCGGGCTAATTACGGAATGGTGCATAAATCCAACCAGAACAATGCTGTTTAGGTGTTTATTGAAGCACCAAAAAATGCAATTTGAGAAGCACTCCTGCACTTGCTTCATAACTCCGGCTAGGAATTCATTTAGACATGATTAATTTACGTCATAATTAAAGCTTTAAGTAGTTTCATCGTTCATGAAATAAAGTCGGCGGAACCATTTGTATAATTCAATATCACATTTAGTCGTCTGTATGCGACGACTCTTACCTGGAAACGTATAAATTCATTATCATCAATTAAAATTATCTGCTGCCTTCGCCGTAGAAATGACAATCCATTTGTTTCAACGTCTTGCAGATAAGTAGAGAGACCACATTAAAATTTCTTTTCTTGTGACCGTTTTCAACAGATAAAAACAACAAAAAAAAACAAGTAAACACAATTTACCTCTTTAACGAAGAATATCTGACACTATCAGCTTAAAATAGGAAGCGCTACGTACCTGAAATAAATAGATAAAATTAGTCTCTGAGCACAACTTGAAATTAAGTTATTTGGACGCGTCTAACAAGACTGCAAATGAATGAAACAATAAAACAGTGTAGAAGCAGGACAGCGAAGTAAAGCAAGCGCAAGATCGGTGAATAATATCCTAATTAAAATAAATTAAATTGCATTTATAATTAGAATACGCGGGCAAGCGCGCTCAGTTGAAGTTGGTTAGCGCATGTGCGTCCAGACAGGACAAAACAAAAGAAAAGTGCTCTTCAAGACAGTCTGCTTGCAAGACAGCCTGGCGGCGGATATTAAAAACGTTTTCGTCGTTTTACAGGACAGAAATAAGAAGAGTTTGGGCACTATTCCTACCGGTCTAATTGGAATTTATACATGCTATGATATTTGAACGCCACCTGGTTATGTCGTAAGAAGAGGAATAAGGAAGAAATTAGTGCATATCTCGTGCACATTTTTATTTGCATAAAACCATTTTGAATATACACCCAGATAATAGTAAGACGTTTGATAAGTTATTTTAATTTGACGAGTTTCACCTCAGTATAAGCTTATGAAGTATGAGTGAAATACTGGGTGTTGCATTCGACTTGCATCTGTGAAGGTTCCATAAGAATAGGTGATACTTTCTGATTGACTTGATGTAAAACGTGTGCATGCCCCCCAATACATACTAAAGTATTAAGTGTTTTAAAGAAGTTGCGGTGCACTTTTAATTAAGTGGTTTTAGCTTCGTACAGAAGAAGGGCGGTAGCCTGAAAACGTTCAATATGCAATACGAAGCAATTGCAAATTTTTGATATTCATGAAAAGCCCCATTTACAGGCGATAGTTTGAGGTGAAAGAGAGCAAGTGATTGCTGCTGTCACAGTGATAAACGTGCTAATTATTAACTCATCAAGTCGCATAGTTCCAATCTTATGTAACATAGAGACACATTACCTACTTTACACATTACCTTCCAATGTGCTGGACGCGCGCGCGCGCTCTCATGTCGCGTCACGAGTTATCTCCAAACTAATTGCATTCTTATCGCGGCAATCGCAATCTGAAATGCGAGCCTGAACCTACGCTGGCGTAGGTGGCATCGCTATTGTGTAATCGAGGGGCGAGGGGGGGGGCGACACGGCGGCGCGCAATCTAACAACGTGAGAATTGTTCGCGAGCGCATGACCCAGTGTACACAGTCGACATTAACGCATTGTGTTTAAGGTAAAATGCGCGACACAAGTGTGTACACACAGAATAAACAATGTAATTAAATTTCGACTAGTAGACAATGCGCTTGATAGGGCTACTACATATGGGACACCATTCTTTCGGGCGATAATAATGCAAAATGAATGAAGCATAAACTGTAATTGTAGCCAAGATTAAACTACAATATCAAGTTAGCAGAAAAAAATCAAATTCAAAGCTAAAACAAGCAACAATGAACTGGAAAAATATGCAAGTATCGAGAGAAGAAAATATGATGGTGCATATTATGTAACACTTAACAAAGAACTGTTTATGTCACCAGTTGCTATAAAATGCGATTAACAAACAGTGCATCGCTCGTCGCAACGAAGCACGCGCTGGATAGTTAAACTTAATAAAGTCATATAAAGAATGTTTGCACCCCGCAAAGCGTACACAAACACTGCGAGTATTGCGCATATAAAAAACAGTTATCGAACACGGCCGCCAACAAAGTAACTTCCCCGATAGCCAATGAGCCGACAATGAATTCCATCTATTTCACACTGCACTGGCATCCACCGCACATAAAAGCATTGGAAAACATTTCCGCGCTAGCTGACGGCCGCTTGACGTTGCCACAAACACATGCAAAAGCAGCTCTAAAATGATTTTGCACTTTACGAGACATAGTAAAGAATATTATTGGAATTTCGGCTTTAATAGCGATCGAAATGTGTGTGCATATTAGAGGGACTCGAGTGGAGTCGTAAAGTTGCGTAATGCGGTGCAGAAAAAGTTGGTAACTTGCTGTATTACTTCATTACTTGGGAAATGCAATCTGAAGATGTTGAAATTTGGAGAGAAGTGCATAGAATAAGTTCATAGTTGTCCAAGTTGAAGATGATGTTAGTATAGATGAAATATGAGGATGATTCCAAGATTTAAACGACTGGTGGTATGTAGTAAATTTTGTGGCGCAATAATTCGTTTTCAAGTTTGTGCGAGCGTCGCGACGGCAGTAAAAGTTCATTGTGTGCGGTCGCATCAAGAATTGCAATCTCACTCGCGTAATTTACACTTGAAGAAGGTGAAATAAATTTCAGCGCGCGCCTAAACTGATTCGGGTGATAAGTGTGTCTGAAGGAAGAAGTAAACTTCTCATAAGACTCTCCGATTGTATACAACTCAATTTGCAAATTTCCTACAAACGTATTCGCAGAAACGACACAAATGACTCATTAACATTAATCTCCACCTCACGGTGCTAATGAATGAGCACCGAATTTATCTCGTAGGTGAGGTGTCGACATGCATTTCCAATTTACACTCACCACACCGTGACACATAACATAATTACTAATCTGGCTTTTAGCTGCGATTAGAAGGACGCGCCCCGCTAAACCAACTTCATTCCAATCTCGAAATAAGCGATTCGTTTGATGCACGATTAATGTAAATCTAAATACGTCGCGGTCGTACGCATTCAGTGTATGTGCGTTTATAAATAAGCAACAAGCATTTTGTCGTTTTGTGCCGATGCCCATGCACTACATGTTGATAGATTACGAATGATGGCAATGAGTGTGACTGAGTGGCAAGTTCATGGCATGGGCAGAGAATAAAAATACATGAATCAAAATAGAAAATAGTCTGTTATAATGTTGTGTACAATATATTGATATCAATAAGCAGTCAATAATACAAATGCTTTGTAAATGGAAGCCAATCAATGTATGCTTATGTTGGTTTAGCGTCAATTTAATTTCAAAATTAGTGATATTTTGTCAATTAATTTCAATTTGAGTGAATATTACAAGTTAATTGCATTGTGCATAATATGTGAGGGGAAATAATGAAATGTGTCGAATTATATATGAGTTAGTTGTTGAAAACAATCCAAGAGCAAAATATTATTTATTTTTTGCGCATTGTAATGGGTATTTTATGTTTTTCATTCGTTCTGATGAAAAGACTGCTTAATTTAATAATACATTATTTATTGTACTTAGTTTTTCATGCGTAGAAATATGCATTTTCAATTAATAGAATGTAATTTAAATGTTTAATTTTGTGGTCATACGTATTCCTGTTCATTTGCACTTGCAATGAATCATAAAGTTATCATAGAATTAATCACCATCAACAACATTTCTAACCACCAACAGACAAATTTTCCACGTCAAACAATTTCGCTTTGAATCCAAGTTGGAAAGCACATGTCCCACATCTCTGAATAGCGGCGCAATCTTAACGCGTAATCGCACGTTATAAACCGTGCGACGATAAGCGCCAATTGAATGCGTGTTTGCAGAAGAATGAAAAAGTGCCCATTCAGTATGTAGAACACATTAGGCGCAATTATTAATGGGACGATGAAATTACTATTATTACGTTGGGGAACTCAGTCGGGGAAATTAATTGAGCCGCATGTAAAAATGCGCTTAGCATGTTTGCAAAACAGAATAATCGATGGGCAAATATTTAACGCATTCTATTTGTGCGAAATTTTACTTGTATGTTTGCAATGTGCTTAGCTGCGCTGTGTTTAAACATTCACCGCATTCGTGTGTGTTTTTTAAATGTTTATAATGTTGATATCGGATCACGAGCGCGCGAATGAAAACGAGGACGAAATGCTCGCGGCCGGGTGAGTCATGCCTTCGCATTGTGCCTCGCATATTTGCGGAGTTTTAATGGTGCATTTTATATAACGCAGCGGCGGCGGTGAATGCGAAATGCACGCCGCTGCCTCCGGCCAGCCGCACCACTTTGCGTCCTCGCCGAGTATTTACTCATTATGCCGATGGTTCGCATGCGATCATGCGTGTGTATGCCAGAGAGGGGTTGTGCGCTACCGCTTTTATTACAATTTCTTTGAATTTCAACCGCAACAACTGCGTACAGTTACTGCTTATAAGAAACTTTATGTGGTCATCTAATTAAAACAATTATGACTAAACACAAATGGCATAAACACAAACGCATTCACGCGCGTGTTTGAAACAACCAGCAGCAACCGCAAAAATGCTCATTCACTTCAGAGCAGAGGACAAACTGAGCGAGCGTAGCATCGAATAAAAATTAGTAGGAATAAAATGTTTGACACTTGATTCCCGAGCTTGATTTCACGGTGATAAGAGTTTATGTGTCTGGCGAACAAGTGCACTAAACCCGCGGCAAAGATCATGCGAATTACAGAATTACTGGGCGGTAGTGAAATTTATTCGAGTTTTAAAGCCGTGCTTTTTACGACACTCCCAAGACGTAAAGCATGTTCCAAAAACCACCGTTTACTAGTGCTTACAATGCAACCATTTGGCTCGATTTGGATGCATACAGTTTACGTCATTTCTGGATTTGCTTTACATCATCAAACTTCTCCCTGCTAGAAAGCGATGTTCTTTTGTCACGTCCCGCTCGTACGAAGACCTCAATCACGTACTGGCGCTTCTGTGCAAATGTAAAACAACATTTGTACGAGTTTAACAAACATAATTAACGAATTTCGGAATTTCACGACGGAAAGTTTGCACAATTCTGCGACACATTTGCACCGCATAAAGTCACATCGTGGTAAGTGAGGATAAAATACAAAGTGTACAACAGAATTACAAGCGCGACAAGAGTTTGCTCTTGTACAACAGTACAACAAACTGTGTCATTGCAGTGAATATTTCCAAACATTTTCGACAGCATGTTACAGACGCGATTTTCCGCGATTTAAAGAGACTCAATCGGAAATGTATGTCACGACATTCTTCATACGGTCGCTCAACAAACACTATAAAGCCAATCTCAGCAAAGCCAACTTTTCCATTTGCCATAGCCATTGATCAACCAGCTAGGTTTTTTTTCCAAATGCTAATTAATTCAAATTCATTTGCTGATGCAGGCCGGCAGCATGACATCATCGTAGTTTTTGACACACTAGCGAAACGGGTCGATGTTCATTTACATTTTCCCATTACCGTCCGACACTCGTGTCATAATTCGACTTGTTTATCACCACATCCATTGTAATTCTTCAAATTCATACTTGCAGTAAATTTGCTAATGCACCACTATCACTCACCCGGCGTAATTAATTAATAGCTGATTAAACAAGGCAGCAATTGCTTATCAATGAGTAAAAATAGCCGAGTGTGTGTTTCGTTTATTTGCATTGCTTGGGAAGTCTAATAGTGGAAGTGTTTTGCATAATTGGCGCTTTCGCGAATTAATTTCTTCTGCGTTCGAAATTCACAGCAATTATTCGACTTTTTTGCTGTTTGTTGACCAGTCAAAGTCTGTAATGCATGCGATGCTAACCACCGTGCACAGATCTGCTTATACTAATGCATTAAAAAACGACGTGGGAAATGCAAATTGCGTGCGTTTTCATACAAGCTGCATTTATGTAAATGTCTCGGCGGCAATTATTATCATTCTGAACTTGGATAATTACAAGTGCGTAACGCTCTTTAGTGTGCGCGTCTATTATCTGACAGCAAGTATAAAACATTCCACTTGCTGTCATTTAGAAACATGTCTAACGTTTTATTCGATCTAATTGCAAAGCATTTATAGCAAAGCGTTTATAAATAGGTCACTGTTACTTTGTCACATGCCGAGCATGTAAAACAGGTGCCATTATATTCATAACTGGTTTAGCTTAGCGCACACATCGACTTCTCCCCTTGCCGAGATGCAAAGAATGCACGCTTCACTTCATCCCGCACGACACGCAGAGAAGAAGGGTTGTCGCCGCATCGTTGTGCACTTATTCCCAGTACCATACTATTCTCTTTAGACGACAAGTGCCGCCAGGCGCCTGATTAAAAAAAAAAAACCTGACGAGAAGAGAAAAAAGCCTTTCAAAGCAGCACGCAATAAATACCTACGGCTACCAAGCAAGGCGAGCACCGATAATGAGCGCAAATGAAAACGAAAGCAAATGGCGACGAGCGATTAATGCAACAATGATGATGCCGCATCCACTTGCACCCACTGACACATATTTCCTTCTGCACATCCCACCTGGCATTTAATAATTCGTGTTAGGTGCGACTCGGCAGCCTTCATTGTTGACTTTTGCTAGATACGTGTGTGTGTGCTTCGTTTTAGTTAGGCGCGCGAATGAAAGATAAATGAAGTCGGCAGTGTTGGAATGCATGAAGTATAGGAAGCATGTAAGAAATGCTCTACGCAGCACCCTCGAGTGCTAAATTTACTGTAAGATATACCAACCTACATAGTTCTTGTTGTTCGCTTTGCATTGATTGCTCTTGATAACAGCACAAATTGTAACAGAACCCTATGAGCGGATGACGCAGCACCAGGGAAATAAATGGCTCATGACACGTACGTGGGAAAAGCTGGCGTAGATGCAAATTACTTTAGCGAGCTTGGAAGCGTTCAACCGGCGCGCAGCGAGTGTGTGGATAGACACCCATCAAGAGAAAATCAATCATATTCAATTGTTATTAAACCAATCACAAATTAACAATAAAAAAAGGTTTTCCAGAAAATCAAGTGAGAGTTAGTTGAATAACGAAAAATCTATCCGTGTGAGATGTTTGTTAGACCGGTTATTCCACTCCAGGAAGTGGTTTGTGCGCACATACTTCACCCACATGGGTCGGTGAAGGGAAAATAAATTCAATTTTGTGTCCGTGCGTCCGGCAAAACAATTCAACAAACGCTGCCACCCACTGGCAGGGTAAAGCGCGCCGTTCCCGTTTTTTCCCATTCGCGCACGTTGATACAGCCTCTGTTGTTGTTGCGTTTCATTTTCATCGCCGGACATAGAGTGAATTCAGTACACAACATTCGCAGCGGGCTTAGCGCGCCGCTCTTGCTAGCACAGCAAACGTGAGCATAGAGCGTCGCCGCTCGCACTTCCATCATGCAAATCGCGATCAAACGGAATAGCAATGCTCGTAACGGTGGCGGTACAAAACGCGAAATGTCGGCGAGAGGCAACGAATGCTCTTAATTAATTTGTTGATGTTGATGCATTGACCGCCAACGCCCGTGCATATAAACTGTGTTTTTGCACGAGTGTTTTACTTGCACACACCGTTTTTGCACTCGACAAACCAACCAGTCAAAAGACTGGACAATTACTAAACGGTGTGCAGCTAAATGGAGATTTGTAGGAACTATGACTACATATATACTGGCATTACGATTGTAATCAGGTGAAAGTATCTTTTTAATGAGTCTCTACAAATGGTGGCACCACAATTGTTTTGTTTTGCAGTAAAAATTAATCATGCTTAAATTACTTAATGCCATAATGCACCCCCTCGTAAAAGCAACGGCAATTTGTCCTCGAACGCGAACATCTGTTCAATTCCGACACCTTCCGGTCGTGTTTTCTGCTCTTGTCTTATCTGCGGCGAGCATCGCCGGGGGGCACGCGCGAGACATTCCAGCGTTTACGGCAGCGTCCGTTATATTCCAGCGCTTCTTCTCCATCGCTATACCGGCGAATCGAAATGAATGAAAGATGACGAACGCGAACGATACTCTCCGCGTGCTGAATGTTCACGGCGATCGATACACACTCTCGCACGCACAAGCAAGTAGAGAGCAGCAGACAACGCCGCACAGAAATTTCCCATTTTGTTTACCTGTTGCCAATAGTCGTCCAGCGAGGGCCGCGCTGAAAAGTAACCGGTGTCGTGGATGTCCTGCAGCTCCCGAAAAATGTTCACACTGGGTAGTATATCATCCATGTTTGCGTCGTTGCGAATCCTGTCGCAGATGAGTGAATGACACTATACGCGAAGTTAGCACAGAACCGAAGCAAACAACGCACCGACACACATGTGGTAATTACATGCGCCGATTATGGAGCGAACAAGATTTCAACGGAGAGTACGTGTGCAACGGCTGACCGAGTCGACAGACGTTGCCTCAGAGTTGAATTTCCATTTGAATACAACAATTTCGAAACGCACGAAACTTTCTTGGCGGCGCGCACACAGCCAGTCACACGTCGCGTTGCCCACGTTGCCGCGGCATGTTATTTATTTACATCCAGCGTCCGAAAGACAGGTCGAAGACGCTCTGCCTGTGGCTCTCGCAGCGGCTCGAATATGTTTAGAAATAAGCGGTTTCTATGGTGACGCGTTGTTTATGTTGTCGCTGGCAACCAAACATGTGCGCTTTGATGCGCCACCATGCAAATGTTGCGAGTGCAGTCTCAGAGATGCACAGCACACAACTTCCTGCACTGGTCGCACTGAATGTTGATAATCCCAGAGTGTGTGGTATCCGATTGCACAGAAGCGCGATGCATTGAAAACGCGTCCGCGCACTATGGCTCGATTTTCGGTTGCCGCGCGTGCGGCAGCAAGAGGAATCTGATTGCCGGCAGGTTACCGTTAACCTCAGATTGCATTCGTGACGAAACGCGCGCGCGCGAAAATGCGATTGAGGCGAATGCTGAGCGATAGATGACAAACTCAGCGAGCGTACGCGGAGAGCGTGAAAGAGGGTTACACCAAAGCGGTACGGCCTTCGTGGCAAGACTGCCGGCGGACGCGAGCGAGCAAGCGACAGCAGGCGCGCGCGCTGAGTCGAGCGTTTGCGCGTTTTCGGCTTCCACTTGGCGTGGAATGTGCGCGCCGCCGCCGCCGCTGGACGCCGCTTCGTGCGCACCGCGCGGATTCGATCGTCAGCGCGGAGCGCGATGCGCGACAGACTCGCACCAGAGCAAAATCTCAATAAACCGATATTTTTTATAATCACCTACCGTGTAATATCTCCACAGCAGTGCACAACACACACTGCGCACTGCTACTATCGAATACATTGAATGGAATAAACAATAACTTTCTGCATATTGATGAAAACAACCGTTTTTAATTTAAAATTAAATTACGCTGCCTATTTCGTAATAAATTCAGGCGCCGGTTTGTTATCGTACGGTTAATTTTTTACACTAGCCAAAATTCTCCCAGCATTAAACAGTGTAAATTGAAATTAAGCTCGGTTAATAATTAAAATTAAATATTTTGCTTTCTCACAACAGCTTCATCCTTCGGGAAGCGTTGGCGGATAAAAACGACGTTAGAAATCTCATCTTCATTTCCTCCCTTCTATGTCGTCTTCAAAAGAAACTATTTTCTAAAGCCTAATTGAAACAACTGTAGCCTACTACCAACTAATATATTAGCAATATATATATATATATATATATATTGCGTGCAGAATTAAAATTCAACTGTGAACAGCATGCAATTTACACAAATTGCGAATATATTCGACAATAAACAGCGTCGCCTAGTATGCACTTCGCAATGAGATAATTAAAACATGTAACCATGCGCATTGCGGCAGCACTTGAAACAAAGTCAAACGAATTCCACGCATTGATATTGTCAACATGATCATCGATAAAGATCAAGTATCTAGGCATTTTGGATAATATGCAATGCTTAAATGAAAAAAACCTGAATGAATCTAATAAAGTTTATAACAATCAAATCGGCTCTCGCAATTAAAGCCAGAAGCAATCGAAAATAAAAACAACATTTAATGTGCGGCATGATGAATCATGATAATAAAAATCACAGCTTGATTGCGAGAATGTGAGCGCTCGAGCGACGATGCCACGCGGCCGGTCTCGTGCTCTACCACAATCGATATACAATGGATTAGCAATTAAATTTTGCATTAATGCGCCGCCCGTATGTACTCTCGGTGCGCGTGTGCGTGCATTCAATTTTTGTGTTGTGTGCGCGAAACCGCAATCAACATTGCCAATTCGATGCGAGGCGAAAAACGCGCGGATGCAAATGCCGCATTGTCGCAGCTCGCACATAGTGAATTGGACGTTTGGGCTTTATTATATTTTGATTAAACTTGGTCTCGGATAAGTTTTGATTAAAATGCGAGAATTGTCTGCTAGTTTTGATGCACGCAGCGCCATCTAAACGTCGAAATATCAACCAAGTTGATAGAATAATAATCATTAAAAAAATATGTAACAATGCGAGACTTGATGAATATTTCCATTAATATTCTAATCAAACATGATAATTGATTGCACTAAACAGGTTTTTGTGTTTTGTCGCTTGAAATAAATTAAAATTATATATTAAAACCACCTCAAGTTAGTGAGACGTCTAGTGTGTACGTACACTAGAGAGGCGGCAAAATGGCATATTGCATTGCATAATTTTCAATTATGAGCTCGTGGCAGCGCACAATATGTGCGCCACTTAAGTACGCTCTTCAAAAGCCACCCCTATTTGCGGTTGCTTCTTAGCATCCCTATTAAACCAACGCCTACCGTGTTTCAAGGCACGTTTTTAATCGACGCTATTGTTTCACGTGCTTTATTGTTTCTTTTTCCAATGCGAGTCGCTTACTTTTTAGACACCCAAGAGCATGATGAGTGTGGAAGATCTTCCTCAGCAATAACAGCAGAATAAGGGTGCTTTACGATCTGGTGATAAACAAACGATGATGATGACGATCTTTTGATGGAAATTACTGATGGGCAATGTCAACTCTCAAAATGGCTTAAATTTTATGGCTTGGGCAAACGAAATTAATGCAGAAGTGAAATGTTTGGAGTGGCTCAAGGTTACAAACTGTTGTACAAACTGCTCGTTACCAGCAACTTACTGGCAAGCTGCGTCAAATTCTTACTTTATTAATCACGCCGAATTAGTCGAAATGACAGCTTGCGCGTTTTGGCTGCCGTGGTAAAGTCTACCGTTTCCATTCGAACGCGACTGGAGGCGGCGCGCCGTGCGTGACTTCAAAACAGCCCATTAGCACTTGGATCTTTATTAAACACGTGCTTGCTTCAATTGGAATGTGCAAAAAGTGTGCCTAGAATTAAATTCTAATTGCATAATTTTTAGTGCAATTAGGAGCGTGACAAACGGAAACGGCTTTAGAATCAAATTAACATTCGACTATCTATTAAATCTCCGAGCAAACAAGCTAATGTGAAAAGCGCTGTTGGAAAAGAATTGTAGAACGCCTGTCGTACGCCAAAATACGACACCCAAATGACACATAAAGGCGGAAAACAAATGCTGTGCATATCGAGGGAATATGTTAATATGATTGCCATTAAAATAACTTTTACGAGCTAATTATATAGAAGTAGTACGCTACTTGTACCCCCGTCCAATTGATGTAAACGCCGATTGCATATGAATGAAATGTAAACAAGATCGACCGAAGCGACGTCGTTACAGAAGCGAAAGATTTCACTCAACCATTAAAAGTTTACGTGCGCGAAACCGTAATTAATTCCGCACACGTGCGACTTGTTTGCACATTTCGCTGCATCCGAAATATCAAAGTTGTGTGGAAATGCGGTTGCATCAATAGAAGCCTTTTGCAATTGAGGTATGTCACGTTTAAGGATGAAGCCTAGCAAGACTAGCAATAAAATTAGATAAATTTGATGGAATTACGTGTTATTAGAATGCGTACAATGTGCATAAACATTAGGAGGTTGCGTTAGATTCTAGCGTCTCATCTCAAATTGTTCGCGACTTAATCCACGATACGAATATTATTTCCTAATGTGTTTGATATGTGCTCACATTGAGCAATATCGGAAAAGGGTGCCGAACGTACGTGCACTAACACCATTTCCACAACTAAGCGAGCGGAAGGGTGCCGGCAATTACAATCAAGAAGAGATGCCAAAATAGATTTAGGGGAAGGATATCGATGCCAAGTTTGGAAAGCGATGGATTAATGTCTCAAAGTTTTCATCGATGCCAGCGCGACACATTCGCGGTCGCACATTAGAGTTATGACAAAGTTGGGCTGCCACTTAATCCTATCCTAACGCCACCCAAATACAAAAAAAAAACAAACACCCTATGTATTACCATACAATGGGAGACGATTAATTAATTTGTTACACACACTTAAAATAAGTATACTTACATCATCAAATCAAAACTAGTGTCTAGGAAACGCTGAAGCCCATTTATAGTCCAAGCGCAATGCGGAAGGCCGACGTTAATCAAGCATGTATTGTTGCGTTTCATCGAATTAGAAACCGGCGATATCTTCGTTAAAACAATACAGCACTCATGCTCGGAATAGACAATTTCGCGTCGCCCAACCAGATTTCCACGACGTGCGTTGCTTTGAATTGCGTTTTCCTTGCGTCTACGCCGAAAACTAACTAACCGAGAGTAATGCGCTTCCACCACCGAGTGTGACAATAAACATTGTCTTTACGACAGCTGAGTTGTTTGACGAGATGAAATGCGAAGAGTGATAAATGCGGACCTGGCTTTAATTAATAATTTTCAATGAACACGTCGTGGCTTTTGTTTTCTACCGCAGTGGAAGACAAGCACGTGCTACAGACAATGAGCTATTCGATGTATGACAATATATCTTGGTACTATTCCGAAATAATTATTACTCTGACAACTGAGGAGAAGTACCTTGTGTCTGGTTGCATATACAAATTGTCTCAGTCTCAGATGAGAAACAATTTAATTTAAAACCCGTGTAATCAAGATGAAGTATTAAGTTAAATACATCCGGCAAAAGCGATTAGGATTGGACAAGACTAGGGGTTATATTTGTCATTCAAGAAGTCGTCGGTAATGATCCAAAGTATGTGCCACACTACTACTTGAATTAATCCTCAGCGGGGTGTCATGTCGCGCTTCTTAAGCAAGCCACATAATAATAACGAGGATGGTACGCGCGGGGCTAATATCCACCCCGGGCAGTAAGCATAAGCGCGAGACAACTATGGTAATGATGATGGTGCCGCGACACTGAGCTAATGCAGTCGAACTGCGAAACAGAAACCACCACGCTGCCGAAAGTGAGCCGGGGTAATTCGTAAAGTTAATATATAATTATTCACTGCTCCTCGCACTGGTATCCGGACGCTGAAGCGTCAAAGGTGCACGATGTGTTCCAGCTCCCAGTCTCTTCCCGGTCATGTTTCAAGAACAACAAACGATCTTGTAGTGTCTGCTGGGCGCAGCTAACTCGACTCTGGAGATGAAGTTTGCTCGGAATTGCGAGAGAACCTGTGTGCAGCGAACGTCTCCAAATGTCGACGTAACTATTAATAGTCGAGTTAATGGACACCGAAATTTGCATTAAATTATATTAGATTGCATGCACGAGCACACGGTACAGTGCGCGTACAGTTTCTGAGCGCGAAGGTAGCATTTTAATGGAAATATGGAAATTTAATCGCCCTGCATGCGAAGGGCTAACCGACGAGCTGACCGTTTCATGCTGGCTTAAATTTTTCACAACATTCAACCTTAAACTGTTCCAACTAGTTGGATTAATCTAAAAATTAAAACGAATTGCTCAAATTGCTCAACTATCAGCTTATGACCTTTTTACAATTCATCAATCACGATGACAAGGTTTAGCCAACTAATTTTATGACAAATCTTGATCATATTTTCAACAACCTGGATTTGAGCTCTTTATAACGTCGTTAATTGAGATTCCAAGTGACACACGTCTGGAAATAAATGTTTTACATTAGATGCCGGTGACATTCTTATGATAATAAAAGATAACTCGTTATAGATGATGAGACCACGTCGTATTCTACACGAAAAGGTATGATAGAGGCAATTCATTTTACCTTCAAACTTTCTGCGACAATAAAGAACTTTCAAAACTTGCAAATGATACAAATGAGAATGCATCAATCAAGATTTTTTTATACTAGAACATATTTGCCTTGTTATGATGAATAATTGATCAGCAATTTTCTTTTAAAATTAAACTATCAATCTGTTGTAATAACGAGAAGACCTGTTCCTATACACTAGTAATATACTACAGACCTTCACAAAAGAACATCCCGTTAAAATACGAAAACATTGGAACCTCCAAAAGATTTGCTAAGCAATGCAGCTTCAGTAAGCACACAGCAAACACTTTCCAACTGAAAGAAAAAGAAGAATGTAAACTTGTAGGAAAAAGTTCCGCCTATCTATAATTTGATGTGTGGACGCCAAATGATAAATATATTCTTTCATTCGTTTTGCGCACAATGGAACGCTAGTTCGCCCGACTCTAAAAGTTCTTTCGGACAATAACAGTGAACGCAGGATGCGAAGACGAAGAGTTAATGCAATAAAACGCTCCGAAAACGTCGCATTTCAGGCGAAAATTTTACGGAATTTTATATTCCACGTAGCGTAAATTTTCCACCATCGATTTCCAGCATTTCTGCACCGATTTTGCGTTTGATTTGTACATAGAGTTTGCAGGAGTAAGACAAATTCTATAAAATGCGCATTAAATAGACGGTATAAATGTAGGAAATTCTTACTTTTCAATGCTCTGTGAAGTAGAGAAATGTGTGGAACTCAGAGAGTCAAAACAGCGATTTTCCCAACTTGAAGAAATATTTTCTCTGCACATTTTTGTTAAACGCAAAAAAGCAATATAGTTGATTTAAAATCTAAGCAATAGTCTACCTAGTCAAAAGCAACATAAATTTCAATATCAATTGGAATTATATGCCGCGGAAAATGCTTTATATGCACTCTTTGAATTGATATACACAATTTATGAATGCACCTACGCCAAAATCATAAACGATCTCAATAAATACCACCTTTGAACATACTCCAAACACTCACTCAGCGCTTGTTTGTAGTGCAAAATGGCGAAATCGTTTTATGTACCGCAAATATCTTATCACTTGAACTCTGTTATTACAAAATATTGACTTTGCCGATGTAATGGAAGCGTAATAATAGTTGTGATTACGTGATCTCATCGTGAATCACCATATTCTAAAAGCTTGTGTTATGTTATTGCCAGGTGGAAAATCACCGAAATAACTCGCTGCGATGTTTTGAAACGTCTAAATCCGAATTGGCGAAGTATGCACGCGAACAAAGAATGTACGTGCTTTGCTCACTTTAGCGACTCAATTATGTTTGCAATCGCGGGCACGGAATGAACAATTGTATGTGCAAACTTAATTTCATAGCAATGTTTTGAACTTATAGGAATCTGAGGTAGGAATCTTGAATCATTTATATTATGAATTCTTTTACATTCTAGATTAATTCCCGTTGGAAATGGATCAGGAAAAGTACACAAATGGGAGGGGGGGGGGAAAGGAAAAAATTAAATGCGTTACACGCTCATGCGAAATTTCGAATATATTAAGCTTAGTCATGGATCTGTAATTTAACCCGAGACCAAACAAAAAAGATACATTCATTAGCAAAAAGGAAAAAAATCTGCTAAAAGACAGGTTGTTCAAATATTTCAATTTTTGATTCCTCTGAGCTTAATATCTAATTGTATTCACTGCAATTATAACTCTGTATCATAAAGAGTATTAAATGCCTCAACAATTACCCTCTGTGTTACTTGGTTCATGTGGCACACATTTCGCTCTCATTCATCGCGAATTGCGATGCTAGCCTTGGGTATTTTTTCCGCAACCTTGAAACTTTCACCTTGTCGGCCGTTTTAATTGGACTTAATTATTATAAATGGGAGAAAATGCCGAGGTGAAGGCAAATAAGTACAAGAACTAGCTTTCTACCAAGCCAAATGCTAAGTGCCCTTAGTCACAACCATGTAATGCTATACACTTCCACAAAATAATATTTGTTTCAAGCTAAAAGCAACCTAATTTATACACACATCTCTTTATCACATGGAACATACGTGCTCGCGCTAAATCGGCTAATTGCATTTCCAATGTTTTAGACATGACATTTTCTTTTTTACATGCGTGACACATACTATAATTTCTAAATAACTCTGACACGCAGGCGACTGATATCATTATTCTCTCAGCGCACTGACACAAAATTTAATATCCGAATTAAAATTCTGCCACACCGCAAGGACATGAAACGAAATGCGCGCAATGCGTAAACGATTGTTTTACTGAGCGCTGGAAAATCCGACATAGAACCAAACTGTCTGCGTATTAAAGTCAACTAAATAAGATGCAAATTTTCGACTTAATTTAAAAAAGACTCAACAACAAACTGAATTGAATTCATTGAGTTCATAACCATAAATTAATTACACTACTAGAAACTAATTAGTTAATTTGAAGTGTGTCATAATGTCATTTTGACATTATCATGACATTACTTCATAGAGTACTCATTAATTTATTCTTTCTCTATTTCACTTCTCTAAATTCTAGTGCAGAATGCCTAAAAATCAAACATCTTCATCTCCTACAATTACTAACCGACCATCAATTGGCATTGATCTAGGTACTACCTATTCCTGTGTAGCGCATTACAAAGAGGGAAGAGTAGAAGTCATTCCCAATGAGCAAGGAAATCGGACAACTGCCTCCTGCGTTGCTTTTAATGAAAACGAGCGTTTGATTGGAGATGCTGCGAAATTACAAATTGCTCAAAATCCACTAAATACTTTATACGGTAATCTGTTCCATCTCATAAATTTCCGCATCATTGTCCGCTCTTTGTAGATGCTAAAAGATTAATAGGTAGGCGCTATGATGATCCCCTTATTCAACGCGATATGAACATGTATCCTTTCGTGTTGGTTGAGGAAGATGGGAAACCAAGGTTTCAAGTGACATACCGCGGCGAGACACGCCAATTCTTTCCGGAAGAAATTTCCTCGATGGTGCTGGGAAAAATGAAGGAGATAGCCGAGACATACCTCGGCTGCAGCGTCAGCAAAGCCGTTATCACCGTGCCGGCGTATTTTAATGATTCACAGCGTCAAGCCACCAAGGATGCGGGAACCATCGCAGGCTTCGATGTACAACGCATCATAAACGAACCAACGGCGGCCGCAATCGCGTATGGCTTAGATAAAGTCGTAAGGAAATTGCGAAATATTTTTGAGGGAAGAGCGAGTTTATAAAATGTTGCTTTTTATTAGGGAGACCCAGAGAAGAATGTGTTGATTTTTGATATGGGCGGTGGTACTTTTGACGTGTCGATTCTCAACTTGTCGGATGGCATTTTTGAAGTGATGTCTACTTCAGGAGATACTCATCTAGGTGGTGAAGATGTTGATAATCGTATGGTGCAGTACTTTGTTGACGAGTTTAAAAGAAAAACCAAGTTGGACTTGTCTCAGAATAAACGTACTATACGAAGGTTTTTTTAAACTGCTTATATTTCACTCTTCGAAATTAAACCTATATTATTATTATTGCAAACGGCAGATTACAGACTGCAGTTGAAAGAATGAAGCAGTCCCTTTCTACGAATACCCAAGCAACAATAGAGATTGATTCGCTGCACAATGGAATTGATTTTTATTCTGTTATAACAAGAGCGAAGTTTGAAGAAGTTTGTGGGGATATTTTCAGAGCTACCTTGCAACCAGTTGAGAAAGCTTTGCTAGATGCCAGATTACATAAAAATCAGGTTAAACTCTTGCAAGCTACCATCCATCTGTGGTAACTATTACATTGTAGATTCACGAGATAGTCCTTGTTGGTGGTTCGACAAGAATACCAAAAATACAAGACTTACTAGTCAAAATGTTTAATGGTAAACAATTAAATAAAAGTATCAATCCAGATGAAGCAGTGGCTTATGGTGCCGCTGTCCAAGCAGCTATCCTAAATGGGGATCATTCAAATACAGTCAAAGATGTTTTGCTTCTAGATGTTACTCCACTTTCCTTAGGCATTGAAACGGTTGGAGGAATGATGTCTGTACTCATTGAAAGGAATTCAACAATACCCCGACGAGAAACAAAAGTTGGCATTAAAATTTTCCGAAATATAATTGGTATCGTTAAATGTGTTCTTTCAGACATTCTCGACATATTCAGACAATCAAGCGACCGTTTTAATCCAGGTGTTTGAAGGAGAACGTACAATGACTAAAGATAATAACCTACTTGGAAAGTTTGAGTTAACAGGAATTCCACCGCTTCCAAGAGGATCGCCCCAAGTAACATAAAACGGAACACGTTAATTAGCTTTCAACTTTTTTCCCATTTCTAGATTGAGGTTTCCTTTGACATTGACACCAACGGTATCCTGAGCGTAAGTGCAATGGAAACTACGACACGAAAGCACAAAAAGATAGTGATAACGAACGATAAAGGACGCCTGACGAAGGATCAGATAGACCAGATGGTGTATGATGCCGAGAGATTTCGCCTGGAAGATGAAACTACACGACGCCGGATTGAAAGCAGGACTCATCTCGAAGAATATATCATGCAAATCCACACACTTGTAATTGTTAACCAGCACCCAACATCCAACTTTAATTGAATCAACAATTGTTTAATCGTTTCAGATCAATATTGAGGCAGCAGCTGAACATCTAGGACCGAATGACTTGAGGTTCCTGACCGAAAGGGTGAATGAGGCAGAGGAATGGATACAATCACATGAAACCGCATCTCCCGAAGAGTTTGACACGCGCAGGATGTTGTTGGAGACCATTTGCACACCGTTTCTGTTACGACTGTTCGCGGCTGGCCTGTTCCTCGGAGCGACACCAATCAACGATCGGCAATTTGACGGGACATCTGCCAATGCTGCGGTTGCCGTCACTAAGACACCGTCGGAGGCATCGAAAGAGCATGGGCCGAAGATTGATGATAGTGATTGATTGAGGATTTGATGGCGACAAAATGTGCAAGTTAACGATTGAAGTGATTTGTAATTGATTTGTTCATTACAAGTCATGCTTTTTTCCTCTAATAAACAACAAACTTAACATAATTTGCTATACCAATTATATATTAGAACATCAGCAAATATCTATTTTGCATAAAATACGATGAAACGTTTTAAAACAAGAAATTGGTATAGAATAAACTTTGTAGACAAACAGCGACATCTTCTGTAAATGGATTTAAGCTTTGAAGCTTCGGCTCGTTACGTAAGCTGTTTGTAGAGAAATCTACATTGAAATTTTGCCATCTTTTGTTTGGTTCATTTTTCCATCACGTCGTCCTTTCTGGAAAAACAGCTTTTAGATTTACAGGAGAAAATATCAACCAATCTAAACGTCTTTGTATTTGTTGTTTATCTTCCTAAAAAAAAAAAAAAGAAATTTTGCGTAATTATATAAGACAAGCATTTGTTTAATCGTATTCTTAAATCTTTCCACATTTTCGCACATTTTCTTTGATATCACCTTCCAAATTACTAACAAAAGCGCCAAAAAAATTAACGTGACAAATACAGTGGGAAGTACATGGCACTGCCGTGTACCCCGCATCTCCCTCATGCGCCAGGATCACTCGAGCCGCCGCATGTGTCATCTATGAGCCGTGACGGATGCCGTGACGCATGTCGTTGATGCTCCGCAGTACGCGTATCTACCTGAATCTAGCGCACACTAATGACCATTTAAATAGAAACGATGCTATCCGAATCGTGATTGCTACGCGGGCGCGCTCCTAAATGTTTGCCTTCCGATGGCATCGCGACAGAGGCGCCGAGTGCCAAGGATGCAGGAGCGCAGGCATGAAGCTATGATAAATTTACATTTACCTTTACTTCTCGCCGCCGCGAGAATAAATTTACTACTAAAAATGAAACAAGCGGTAATATATATGCGTGGCAACATGCACGCAGAGTGCACGGAGCTTTTCTGCATTTCATCTTAGAAAAATGTCGGATTGAAGTTGAAAATCATTACAAGTTTGGATGAATGACTTCTTCAGTTAATGAAACGTGGATAGCGTTCGTTTCATCAATGCGGTAGGTGAATGATGCCGAATGATGCATTCTGCCCAGATGGGGTGTTTCGTTTTGCATGCCTGCGGCGGAATCATACAACAAGGCGTTGGAAGGGAAACATTCGTAAAATGTGCGACAAGCATGCCGACAGAAGACAATAAATCATTGATATTATTAGTTTTCTAATGCGGTAGTCCTTTGACTTCAATGCTATCTTAACGTCTAATGATTTACTCGAAATATGCAGTGTGAAATTCTGACAAATTCGGTAAAAACCTAATTGAACCTTAGTTCATACGACTTCCAGTATAAACTGTCATTGAAATTCGTACTTAAATATACCCATATGCATTCAATTTTACAATTAGCCACTAGTTGCGCACGCGAGCAAATCTTGGCTGTTTGCAATTAAGCGCAACTTTTATGCTCTATAATCGCCAGCAGGCCTCATCCAATTGCAGCTCGACTGGGCGGCTGAGTAGTCTGCGCTGCGGCTGTGATTGGCCAAGGAGTGCGGTGCTATGTTGATTCTTGCTTACCGCGTTAAGCAACCGGCGAGATGAATGAATGAATATGCCCCCAATGCGTCGCTCTCGGCAAAGATGCAACTTAGCAGTAAGCTCACAGTGGAGCATTATGGTTCCAACTTGGTGCGTCTTCAGTATACCAGCGGGCGCAATTCAATTAGGTCGTGCTTTGCATTGGCTCCACTGACCTCATCAATCTTTAATAGCTTTACCAACGCAGATTATCTAAGAGTGTTAGGTGCGCGATAATAAATTTATTTAAATCAAGTGAGGATGAATTTTGATCCAAAAACAGTTATCCCAATGGAGTCACTATCTACCCTAATGAAGAGCCAACCAAAGGTAGAGCACCCAGTTAGTCTGGACAAGAGTGGTATCAACGATGCCGTCACAAAAGTCCTTAAAGGATATGATTGGACTCAAATGCCCATTGCAACAAAGTAAGTTGATTAAGACCTGAAATCTTCTTATTATGAATCACTTCTGCGTTCCACTTGGCTTGACAAAAAGTTTTAAAAATCGTAGATTCCGAAAAAAGCGCCGCTCTAAACCGTTGTCATCCCAACTAATTAAGACGAACGCTTTTGAAACAACAGATCGCAACACGTGTTTGTGTCCGGCGACGGCTCGAAGTCGTATGGCTAATTAACAGAGCCGAGATAATTAACTTAAAATGTGTCTTCTGCGACGGCACAACGTGAAAATCGCGCTATTAAGACGCGTAAACATTTTTACGCCCTGAGGAAATATGCGTGCTCGCGCGCTGTAAAATTGAAACAATGAGTTTTCGCACCTTTTGTACATTTTCTAACCGCACGCGTCGACACCACTGCGACAATAAAAAGCAAAGACAATAAAAATGAATAACACGCCGAATATGGCGCAAGTAAAGTGGCAATTTGTGCATTTTAATAGAGTAACTAACATGTGCGTTAAAAACGCGAGTGCTTAATGGAAGTGTCAAAGCGTGTGGTCATTAACTTCTTGTGTTAATTACACAAAATGCTACCATCGATAAAACTCAAGTGCTATTCGAGTAATTGCAGTACAACGATATTGATTGCGCCTTCATTTGAATTCCAGATCAACTTCAGACAAAAGAAAGCTACACGTGAAGCGGCCAATGAATGCATTCATGGTGTGGGCGCAAGCAGCGCGCAGAAAACTTGCTGACCAACATCCTCATCTACACAATGCTGAATTGTCGAAAACCCTTGGGAAACTTTGGAGGTTGGTACCCACTCTAGCAAAATGAAAACAAATAAATGCTTGATGACCACCTACGTGACTTGACGCCTTGTCTCAGTTTTCCTAAACTTTCAAATTCCGATTCGCTCGCTATCACTGACGCCCTGTCGCGTTGTCCGCCGCGCTCTCGTACGGTGAAAACGCGCCGCTTATCAGCGATTCAGTGCGATGAAAAGGTCAAATTGGCGTCTTCGTTTTGTTATGCGTTTTAAACTCTTTTTAACGGTCAACGATCGACTCGGTGACTTTTAACTCCACATTATCGTGCTTCAATATCCGCTGTTGCATTGAAAATTTTTATCCGCATCCCATTGCGAGCGACGGATACGACGCAACATTTCATTCAAGTTTCTAAACGCGTATGATCTAGAAAATAGAATAAAGCGCAGATATCTGCAATGGACGTTTTACGAATTGTCGAATCTCCTATTCTCTGTGGCGAATTGCGTCGTTTTCATTTCATACGTTTGCTGCCTTGATAAAAAATAAGAAAATAATGTCAATACAACATAGAATGCCGGATACATAAATTGAGTTATAATCTCTAATGTGATTCGCGCTTATTTTGCATCCTTAAACGAGTCGTATGCTCATGTCGCGATCCAGTCTTGGTGATATTTATTTGTGTATATTTACTTATGCGTGGTGCGTTGTATATTTCATATTTTGAGTACACCTACCATCCAGACAAACCTTATTTGAACTAACAACTAAAAGAACTGATGCAAACAACCATTTTTCCGCGCTAAAAAAGTTGCTTCGATAATGATGGAAAAATGCATAATAAACCGTGCATATTAAACCATAATCCACATCATAGTAAAGCACATTTCGTCTTCGACGGCGGCGATACACTCGCGGCATCCCGCTGCGCCCAGTCCGATGTTGATTGCATGCCACACGAACATCGCGGGGGTTTTTGATTTTTGTCATCGGATGACGATTGAAAAACCACACCGCTCACGAATGAACGCAAAAATAACAACCCAACCTCGCCATCTGTCATTCAATTAAGCGGTCATTTTCTATAGGGATTTAATTACGTTTCCGTCGTTTCTCCAATCGCGCATTCCAATACAACACGCACTGTTCACAATAGCTCTCAATCAGATTGTAACGAATTCAACACGTTCGAAAATGAAGTGACAGCGTGACACTGGAAAAAATAGAAAGAATCTGGCATATTTGTGCAATATTTGTTGATGGCTTTTATCGCTAAGCTACTAAAAAATCTTGCTTCGTGCTGGAGTCGATTTTAGCCCAAACCAACAATGCAAGGAGGAATGTGTCGTAAAAAGCGTATAAAATTATTACGTACCGTGTGTGTTTACGATTCTCGTTTATCACCGACTTGTGACAACTCAATGCGCAAACAAAGAAGGAGGAACTAGAAGCATTAAATTTCGATGCACGCGAAATTCGTTACGGATGATAAGAATCGTTCCCTAAAATTAAATAAGGTTATGAAAAAAATCAGCCAGACTTGTCGACGCCGCCTGATGACACAGTTGTCTTTCCCGACTTGCCAGGGTAATATATTTGTACAGGTGGCAAAATACGTATGCGAAGTTGCTTAAGAATTACAACATACTAGATGAAGAAATGCTGCACGGTGTTTACCTAGATCATTCTTATGCTCCCTCCCAATACTGTTTGATCAACGCAATGTTGACTCCTGATTGCAGAAAATGTAACACTTTTTCTCCCATCTTATTACAGAGATCTCAGCGACGTCGACAAGAAACCATTCATTGAGGAGGCGGAACGTCTACGCGTGATACACAAACGCGAACATCCGGACTACAAGTACCAGCCGCGGCGGCGTAAACCCAACAAACCACCAACGTCAGAGATACAAAGCAATCAACCACCCTTCGCGCGTTACATGAAGCAGGAGGACTCGCCGTGCAGCACGCGCAGTCAATCCACATCCCCATCGAGTTGTGACAGGCAGAGTCCGATTGCCTCCTGCGGACTGACCACAATGTCCAACGGGCCGCAATCTGGCCAAAAACTGCGACTATCCACCCTTCAAGCAGCCACCTCCGAATTATCTCCCATCAGTCAAAATGCGGATTATGACTTCATTCCGGATGAATACGCCTATTCCAACATGTTGTATTCCAACTCGTACTATTCCGGCCAAGATGCAGCTGATGCTGACATCGAGTCGAATAATAACTGCAAACCAAAGCGTCCGTGCCTCGATGGTGGAGCCGTACATACGGCTGATTACTACGTGCCACGTTATGATCAGCAATTGGTGACACCTCAGAGTGGATGCAAAGCGGAGCGTTATACGCCTACGTCGAGCTACCTGGTGCAGAACGCCTCGTCCAGCCTGTACTCCTCACCCACGAACAACACATCGCAACAGTATTTGGTGGAAGCACCATATCAGTATTTTCCACAAGCGAGCAATTCGATGCAATTCTATGCGTCCGAGCCCGCACAAACTATCGAATTTAACAATTACTGAATAGGCTAAGTTTAGGCCAGTGTCATCTTTCACCTCAGCACAGTTTCCAGTATGTCATTCTTCCCGTTATTGTAAAGAAACGTTATAGTTGAACGTTACAACTAGTATACAAACTTTAGTGTTAATTTCGAATACAATTATATTTTAATTATTTTATTAGAAATACACATATATTCAGTGGTATTCTTTGAATTTCAGCTGTTCCTTTAATTTTCAGTTCCTTAAGTTTCCATTGCTGTGTTTGCAAATGTGCTGAGTTAAAATAACCACGGTAAGTCGGTTGTGTCGAGGTATGCAATTACGCGTCTGTCCAATCGCGCAATGGAAATGTCGGTGGATTTGAAATAGAAATAATCGCAAAGCGAGAGCTGCGTCGTGCATCGAGGAGCTTAACTTTCAGCGTGTTATGATTTATTTATGTTTACTATGCACTCGTGTGTTTAAAGTGACCGCCTAAGATAATAATTAACGCTTTGGCTTGATTCAACACATTGTAATTTAATATGAAGCATTTTGCACTCGTTTGCTGCGTACGATTTAAATCGCTGCTGCAGAATGCCGGCGTGATTGTGAAACGTGATTCGTAAGTTGCAAATGTTGTATGAAGTGTTCCTGCACAAATAATTCCTGAATTATTCAGTCGGCTGGAAATTCGATGGTTTTCCTATGCCCGAAACATTTTTTATTTTATTTTTTTTAGCAGAATGCACAACAGGAAAGAAGCTGACTCGCATCGTAAATCATTCCCGATTGCATAATAACAACCATTGAAGAGTATGGTTCAGCCTCATGATGATTCTCATTGACCATGTTGCGCATCCGATAAGAGCACAGCTTCTGTTTTCGAATTTTATGTGTTTGTAGTAGAGTTTACGATGTTTATCTGCTCGTGCTGGATTCGCCCTCGTTCACCGCTAGGCTTGCCCAATATTTAATGCCTTGCCCGTTAAAAGCGATCATTAAAATCCGTTTTATTACTCATTTTCATCCGCTGTTTTGTTGTCGAGCAACACAATTCCTAATTCATCCGCACAAGCAAACTATCTGGCAGCCATCTAAATAAACACAACAATATTGACTAAGTAGTGCTATTGAGAAAGTCACTTAAGTGTGCAGAGACGATGCAAAAGCCAGCCGCTGTAAAACTGAAAAAAGACAAGTCTCAACATTTTTTCCATCGCAGAGGCAGAAAAAGTGTTTAATGTCCGTCTAGTGGGTGCGCTCAGCGGCTGCATTCCTGCTATCGCATCCAGATCAAAAGATCTGTGCGCGTGCACAACGCGAGAATGAGATTCGTCATTCGCAATCTTTCTGCGTCGTTCGAGCAATCATGCGCGAGTCGCTGTTGATTAAAAGTAATTAAAACCATCGCTGACGTGCATGCGAGTCCGCCGCCGCTACAGTCGACGGTCAGCGAATTCTGCCTCCGACCGGAAGTGCGTTGAAGATAAGCGAGCCGCACGCCTTCTTGGAACATCGCACGCGCGCTCTCCTTGAGCATTACCAGTGCAAATGTAGCCAACATCCATAGATTGAATTTCATGCACAATCTTAATTGGCATCGTGGCACTTTCATCCGCCTGCAGCGCAGAAGTGCACTGGGGCAATGACAACTTGTCAATCATGGGCGTTAAATTGTGTCACAATGAAAACATTTTTTGGATGGCTTTCTACGAACACGTTGCGCTCAGTCAGCTCTTCAAAACTGCTCTGGCTTAGATCAATCCTAATGATGTAAGAGGATATTCTGTGCATATTCTCACACCAACGAAATCATGTGAAATTTGTATAGATGATAAATTTACTTTTTAAGTAAACCACACACACATAAATATTTATTAACTTTCCATGGGAATCGAACGAAGAATGATAAAGTCATTATGATTGTAATAAACCCTCAAAAATGTTCTGCTTCACACTTCATTATTTCAGTTTAAGTTGGTACATTTTGATAGTGCAATAATTCTCAACATTCTTTCTTTCTTTCCTTCGTTTCTCTCGTGACAAATCCATAAATTGGAAGGTTTATTGTGTAACACGAGCGTGTTGATTTGACGACATGTCAAAGTGGACTTCTTGACATGTGGAACTGGCCTTGAAATTTCCTTTTTCTCTTCTTGAGGAAGGTTTGAGCCATCCGAAACTAATTCAGCTTAAAATTTCATTCCGATGCATCTATATACATTGGTTTTAGTCGCTTATATTCCCTCGATTTAATCTTCAAAATATGCCGACTTTGCCGGAAGAATATTTTTAATCATTTCAAGTCGCGCGTGCCACCTGCGATAGTTATACGCTCAAACAGAGTTATCGTCACTTTGTTCAGCTTTCGTCTGTTTGTTGAGTTTAGTAACTTTTCAGGCGACAGGCGACATCAAGGGAGATAAATCCGCCATTAAGAAAAACATCAAATTTAAGCAAATAACTCACCAAAAAAGTAAAATCTGAGATTATTATTATTTCTATATAACCTTTCTAGTGTAGTAAGTAATTTAACAATAAAAAGCAATGGCCGTATATTAATGTTTGGGATAAGATGACAAGAAGTTTAATGCGGTACCTCTTGAGAAATTCACTCGATTCGCTCTCGAGTCCTGAAGCATTTCGAGTGGCCCCACGATGCCATAGTCCATAATCATTGACATCGCAGAAGATCAAGTGATCGAAGAAATCCTCGATGCTAGCAGGAATCTCAGAGTACTTATACCATGTCAAAGCTTCAATCGACGATTACGTCTTGTAAATTCGTGAACTTTGTGCGCGCCGCGCGTATTTTCTTAGATAAATTCATGCCTAATGAATTTAACGCCTTTTATCAAGATGTTTGATATCTTCGACATCTCGCCAAATGAATATGTTGTGAATGCCAAGTGGTTTTTTGCTTGATACAGCTATAATACGAGTGAAAGATTAGTGTTTACTTATCTTGGCCCGCAATTTTCGCCCGTTATAAATTAATTTAAGCCACCTTCGGTCAGCAATGTTACTGATAGCTATTTCCAACTTTTAGAAGATCTAAAGGCGTCGAAAACAAAAGCAAAAGTTACACGCAAACGTAAAAAATGACACGTCTATAAAAATGCGACGACACTGGAAAGCCGGCGACGCTTAGGAGGACAACGCAGTCCTTGTCCGCGTGCAATGTGCCATGCAAATTGCACTTCTTTGATGATAACTCTACTAATTGCTCGCTGAGTTGTGCGCTCGGGATTCTAACCGTACCCACCGGCAAGCAGCTTACATTTTTCAATTACGTTTGTCAAGGATTAAGATATCCTTGACGCTTTATCAATTAATATGAGTTACATGATATTTTCAGTAATTATTCAATACTAATTCCCACATAAACAAACTCTGAAAACTTCTAATCGTCTTATACTACAAAACTAATGTTTTGTTTACTTTACGTAAATTACTTCCTTAAGTGTGTCTATTTAACATAGTTCCAACTCCTTGTTCCTAAACGGTTCTTGCTTTTTTATCCATTAACATGGGGTTGCTATAGAACTGAAGTAATAACAATAAAATTCACAAGTGTTCCAGAAAACTCATAAATCTACCGCCTAAAAACTTTATTATGTCACATTAAAAACACACGGACCCACCTATTAAATTTTACACTCGTCGAACGACTTTAAATGTGAAAGGCCGTGATTTAATTAGTTGAGCCTTATATCTTACACGAGTCATTCACCACAAGTGGCTTGAATAGACGTGATTAGAGGTTGGCTGCAGTTGACTTACAATGTAGAGGAATTTTGGTTACTTTCTCTGATGAAGAATTCTAAAACGGCAAAGTGCCTAGTCACCACTGATCCAAAGGTATTGACGGACGCATTTTGACATTTGTTTCATTACATACTTCATTGTGTGTCACACATGCGTGCCTTTTAGTGTTTAGATTTGTATGCGACAAAGACGGAAATCAACCATGGGTTCAACTAGGTTTCAGAATTCAATCGATTCGGTCAGATGGGAGGTGGTAAGGTAAACAATTTAAAATCCGTAATGTAACCATAAGCACTTGACCCATGCATGTGGATTGTAGATGTATGTAGCATGTCACTTCATCAATGATCATCATCGGTCCATGTGTGTTGAATACTTAATCAGTTGTAGAGACGATTATCTGACGGCAACTACGTTGCGGTGGCCATATCTTTGAAGGTAAGTATTTATCTGTCTGATTTACATTTAATTAACTAGGTTTTTTTGAATGAACTATGAGTAGTAGTTTCGCTCAGCTAGTTATATTAGCTATTATATTTCAATTAAAAACAATATTAATTTGGTGAAGTTTTGGAAAGATGATATGCATGGTTTTTTTAATGTATCCGACAGAAGATTTTTTCCTTGTCCTAGAAGCAAAACGGACCTTTGAAGCTCAAATGAGATAGTAAACATCTGTTTCCTCTAATTTGGTGGTCGCCGTCGTGCCTCATGACCCTTACACGCAATAATGAAATTACCCAGGCAATAATATGAAATATGAACACGTTGCTGTAAATTCTTAAGGAATTCAGAGAATTGCTATAAATAAACAATTTCTGCTTCCTGCGATACTAGTAATTGGTTGCAGATTTCAGACTGGTTTTAATTTATTATCAAATTCAGCATTTAAATCTTTTTCAATTGTATTTTCATTGTAACGCATGATATCATAAATGCGTTTATTAATACGTCTATGAAAACGAGTAGAATTCTAATTGGAACGTGCTTTCATATGCGGCAATCCTTAATCTCTCGAACGACCTTCGCTAATTCCTTAATCCCCTCGGGAATGCGGAACAGTAGCGCACCGTCGAAACATTCTAATCCCGGTGCAAAGCGGACAATTACAATTAAAATGTGTAAAGAACGCTATTGAGTAAAATTAGCTATTGCTTTAATTAAATAAATTCCAGTATTTTAGCTTCCAATTATTTAAACTTAAAAGCAAAATTTGTTTTAATAAATTTTAAACATAATATACAAGTGGATGAAATATGTTTAAGATCCTGAGTTAACTGTATGCAACCCAACCTACACCAAATTTCCTCATTCAAAAGCATTTCTAATTGATACAGCCATATTTCTCTTCTTTTCACTATTTAAATAAAGAGACAAGCAAATGCAATATTAGTAAATAAAAAAACAGGTAACATGATTTTTTTCTCCTGTCCTTTACAGTTAACTTGTGTTAACAGTCCTCATAACTTTCTAATTAAATATATTTAGCAATATTAATTGTGAATGAACCTACAATACTCCCCACTTATGACAAATCTTTCTCTATAAAATCTTGTGAGCAAACAATTCAACTCTATGTATACAACAATTCAAATACAAAATTGTAACAATTCTCATCTATACTGTATAATTAATATGACTAATCGCAAAACACTTTTGTGAAACACCGCAAACAAAATTTCCCAATGGTTTTTCTCTCCTGATGAACATTTTCCCATTTCCTCCAATTGTTAAGGTCTTCCAATGACAGCTAAAAACAAAAACACATTAATAATACTCCAATGAGATTAACAATTTTTGGGGACGGGATTGGTGAGAATATATATTATTGAATATATTCCCAATATTGGAATCCGCGTCCCCGGAACATGCGTAATATATTGGAAATTGAATTTCATTAGCTTCTTACCTCTTGATGTTTATGTTTTATATTTCATTGAAGATCATTATTTCTGTTTGCAGCATGATGCAAATTTAAATCCAACAAAATAAGCTTTCACAATGATCTCAGAAATCAAATGCATCTGTCAAATCACTGTGAAAACCCGTTTTGCCTTCATTAATCCGATTCCCAATTATTCTCCGGCACATGTGTCAGTTCATGTACCTGAAACTTGTAACAAGTAGTTAGTATATGAGTAAGAGATACTTTTTGCCTCCATCTTATATCCCTTGTAGCAAACGATTGAATGAATCGAATCCGGTCGAGTTTATGAATGAAACTTTTATCGCAAACCCAAAGGTTGAACTTGTTATTCGTAACAAAATGCCAATGTGAAGTATTGGAATTGGTGAAAGGCGGTAACCAATGCGCACGAACTGATTACACTTTTGGTTCACTTTACAAGTGAAAAAACATGACTCGATGTGAGCCGGGAACAAAGTCGCGTGTGTATCATCCGACGATGATTGGCCACAACTATGATTTCAGCATTCTTTGAAATTTTTCCAGAAAATAGCAACACCAGCGAATGTTGTATGCAAATGAACACTGACAGGAGCGGTCGACGACTGACTCATAAGCATTCGGTTAGAACACTTCCTACTCTGTGTGCGAATTGAGAATGATTCAGTTTGAGCCAAACATCAGCGCTAGCCGTCTGACCGACCGATGGCATTAAACTGCAAAGGAATGCACGATGTACATAATAGAAACATTCGAAGCATGCGTTTGCACGCATGTATTGTGTGTACATGCAACGCAAGCATCTAATTTCATCAATACGATTTAATTGTTTTTGCAAGCAAACGAGAACGTCCGCGAAAACATGCATCGCTCGTGTTTCCACCGCGCTGACACTCGATACGCCCGGAATGTGTGCGAATTAACTGTCTAGCTACAAGTTGTCATCATGTCATCGATTGCCGAAGAGAGAAAAAAAAAAAAAAGTACAACACTAGTAGTTTTCCCCCGTGACACGTTTCCAATTACGGGAAGTTCGAGCATGGCGTGCGTTCAAATAAAAAAGTATTTATACGGATGCACGTTGCAGTAAGTTCACGACGACCTTTGGCCCGGACAACGCATTAATTTATCTGCGTCGAATAACAAATTTGAAGGAAGTTGAATATAAAAGTAAAACATATACCGACCATCTGCCTAAAATTTCCCAACTTTCAATACCCCAAGTGCCATCTAGCAGGCAAATGACCGCATCACGTAAGCTTATTCCGCCGAGCTCCAAGTAGAAAGGTTCCTTGCTTAGGTCTGGAATGCTGCACTTCCGGGAGATGACGAAAACTAACATACTCCCACGCGACCTAAAACACACAGATTATTAAGAAATGCACAAGAATTGACGTACTTCGAGAGTTTATTACAAATAGCAATAAGGTTCTACTAATAGACAACCTACATAACAAGGTAGCGAAGTGATTAACTGCGGGGATTTACATGTCATTAATTTATACGTTTTTGGGCTGCCAACGTCATTTGCGGTTTTCCCAGTTATCATGACATAATGAAGGAAAACACATAAAGATAGATAAGTATAATACGGTTAGCTAATGTTATCATTGCAACATTTAATTTAACAACATTTAATTTGTGAATATGAAAACAATTTGAGAAATGTAAAACCCAACATCATTTCATGAATGGGAGATTTATCATTATCTTCCAAACACAGGTAATGTAATCTCTCGAGATGAGTGTATGTTTATAGTGATATATAATAGTTAAGCCAAGATAAATATTTGCCTATATGCAGTGCATTCTTCGCATTCTTCGTACTTTGATCAACGCGTGCACGATGTACAATATTAAAACGAGTTTTCTCGGCGGCTTCCAGATAGTTGCAGGAGGCTTTTAAACCCGCTGCAACGCACAACATGTGTACAATACGCGCATTTTGTCGAGTGCACATCCGACCGTTCGCATATCTTCATTGCAGCAACAGTAAGTAGAGAAGGCGCTTTTAATAACAATTTAACATTCGATGCGCATTCAGCCATTGAAACGACATACGTACTCATCCATTCTATTATTAAATCTATAAACTTAAATTGATTTATGCAATTCATTCGCACTTACGGCCAGAAATGGAATTATTATTCATCCTTTGGTTTATTTCTTGATTTGTTATCGCTTGAGACTATTATTAGTAGTCACCAAAGGCAAGAATTAGACGCTGGTTGTTCCGCGTCTTGGAGAAAAGCGAAGTCAATGACACAAATCATACTCGATGCGGTCGCAGCAATCAAATCCCCGATTGCAGATTTTTCAACCTGAAAATCGGATCGCACGACAGCGGCCGTGCGAAGGAATGCGCGACTCCGCAAGCTCGTTCATGCGCTTCATGTCGAACAACGTGCATCGATTTCATTGAACCGCTTGTTAGATACTCTCTGCTCGATGGCCGGTCAATTGCTCTCGAGGCATCTAAACATTTGGCCCGTCTTTTAACGCATCATCGATTCATTTCAGCTGCGGCGCGACTCTATCGCAACATGCAATAATTACCGCGTGGTCATACGAGGTTCGGCGCTGTTGTCAGCAAAAATCATCTTATCGATGTCGATTAATCGCGCCGCCGCCACCGCGCGTGTTATGCAATTTGCGCAACGAGAGCGCAACCATCCGGGTGGTCTTACGACGCAATCTCGAAATGTTCCTACCAAAGCAAACTATCAATTTTAAATATTCATGCGCTAGAAAGTGCCGCGAAGAGACCACACACTCGCATTGATGCCGCCGCACGGGAAATGCGCGTCGTGAGCAATTTTTTCGATTAATTGTTGTGAACCGGAACGCAGGACGACGAATCATGTGCATTCGCTCGATATGCACCAGCTAATCACCTTCCGGGAGGCATCTATTAGTATGCCCTCAAGCATTCTGTCCGCGTTTGCAAATTAGTGATTCTCATCGCCATTAAATGATTATACCGAGCGTGCTTATATTTATCACGCACATGGCCATAATATCAACTCGTTTTCTCTGTACCGCACCGCCTTCGCCGCGCAGCCACAAGCGGATTGTCGTGAAATGATTATGAATGAGCCGAAAAGACGAGAGCGAAATGCCTGGAATGCGATACCCGTTACTTAAATGGCCACGCTGCGCCGATATAAAACAAGAGGAGAAGGCGAAGAGAAGAGCTCTACCTGGCTCTAGAATGCCGCGACATTCAGTCTCGTTTTCTGCCGCCGCCTAGCGTTGCGCTGGGTGCTTGCTCTTTAACAGGTAGCGATGGAAGAATGCGATGCGTAAACCGGATCTCTTGTGCTTCTTCGCGCGGCACGCTGGTTCCGTATCGGAACGGCGAATGTGTGGCGCATTCAAAAAGCTCCACGATGGTCCTAAAGTTATTTGGCGATGTGGATGATGCGCCGCCGACCGTGCGACTTTTTCTGCGGCGCCTGTCCCACGGTCACATAGCGCGCAGCCGAACCGACTTCGTCAAAGTGTGCGGCGGCTAGGCGTTGGCGCTTTCCGGGCCCGGGCCGTGAGGCTTTCAGCGAAATGCTGCGAGTGTGGGTGAGATACAAGTCGGCCTTCTTGGAGACATTTAGCGCTAATAAAATGTAATAAATGTGCATAAATGCCATTAACTTAATTACGCTCAATAATATGTCACCAATAAATCATCATTAATTGTCATCAAACCTTAAATCATAAACCGCTGCTTAATTTGCCGATGATTAAAAGAACGAGATTAATAGTATTCAGACTCCTACTTCAATCCGACTCCGAACTGCAGGCTGGGAAACAAAGGAGAATCAATTAAGTATGTTTGCAATAAAAGTTGGCTAATTGAACAATTAAATTTCGGCGGCTCGTTGCATGCACGCCAAGCGTCACACTCGGTTTAATTGCGCGGTTTACGAATTACCTGCGCGTACGGGCATAAAATTGTACGTTAAACATAAAATCATCACACATAGAAATGATAAA
Organism: Diploeciton nevermanni; assembly: GCA_027575565.1. Taxonomy (NCBI): domain Eukaryota; kingdom Metazoa; phylum Arthropoda; class Insecta; order Coleoptera; family Staphylinidae; genus Diploeciton; species Diploeciton nevermanni. The sequence continues at coordinate 4,274,882 of JAODIE010000005.1, forward strand.
GAATGATGATTATTCCTCTATGCGAGCGTCGCCGTCCTGCACGGCGACGGCGTACATATAGCGTGGGTCAATTAGTAATTAAGATTAAAGCAATTAGCAATTAAGCCACGCGTAACACAATTTGAGCTAATTAAACATAACGTGGAGCGTAAACTCTTCCTCGGTCTGCAGGTCTCTTCATGGAGGTTTACGGTTACGTGTCGACGCGGGTCTGCGAGAGAAATGAGACTTGTCGACAGCACGAAGAAAAATTAATATACCAGAAAATCAAAGTGGAAATGTGTTGAATGCACATAACTTCATAATCGTTTTTTTACCCCACACAAATTAGACACCAATTAATTCCTCTATGCACTTAGCAGCGTTTAATGTGCTTTACTCCAGCAACTGCAAGACGTCTACCTGCAGCTGGTGGTGGTAATACGCACGCGAATTTATCATTTCGATATGGCCAGATTGTGTGATGACGCTGGATACATAACGGGAGGGCACCAATCACAGAAAATATTGCCGAACGGGGGCAGGACACATTTCGTGAGTACAGCACATCCGCGTCCAATTTGCACCGCGGGACATTGCACACGGAATGCATGCGAATGCGACCCACTCAATCGTCGGCGCATAGCAACAATGGGAATTGTCCTGTTTACTGGTATATTAGAAACAACGGCACCGAAACGAGAAAACAAACGCTTCGTCGGAGAGTCAACGGAATACTTTTATTGCATTTAACGGAAATTCACGAAAAACGTTGATTTTAAAGCACACGCCGCAGCAGCTGTCCAGCAGGTACCCATCGTTAAAGATGTTTGAGTATCATTTAGCTCGTCGGCACGAGACACAACTTGTTTCATTCTGACCACGTGCCCTTCCTTCCGCCGTCCACGACCATTCATTACACGCATGGACACACATGTGCGCGACACTTCTTTCCGTTTTTGCCTTCCCTCGTGCCACCATCGCGATTGCATCAGTCGCGGCGACTCTTCAGAGCACCTGTTGATTCAACCACTACGCCTCGATCTGCCATTTGTGTCTCTCCCAATTAAGTCCTGTGTCCTGTGCTTTGACATTCCACATTCACGCCTTATAAGCGCTTGTGAAAATACACTGCGCGCGCAGAAAATATCCAGAATTGTTATGTAAGACGGCGACGGTATAATGAAGGATGTGCACGCGCACTGTGTGAGAGAAACCCAGGCCCGGTACGTGTGTATTATGAAGACATTATTATCCAATTTGTGATGTTGCATTGTCTGAATATGTCGACGGCTCCGGCGCTCTCGTGACATCCGTTTTTTATAACGTCATTTCCTATTTATACCGCATAATTTTTTTTTGTCTCGCACAAACCTCCTAAACTGTGACTTTCAGCGTGATTAATCACCTCTCAATTGCTGAACGACATAGAAAAAATCCGAGCAAGTGACAAATAACAGCAGCAGCTCTCGTCGAAAGAGCGTCTGCGCCTTAATTAATTCCCGCTGCTGTTGAAAGTAAAACACCTAAATTACCATACAATTATTTCACATTTCTCGCGGCCATTGCATAAATTTTACTCGCCGACGCGTTGGATCTAGACGGGAAGCGTCTGCTTAATAAATGATTTGAAGAAGAAAAAAAACCCCGACTAAAGTACAATAGAACACCCGTTTAATGGAATACAAATGAGGAAAAGCCAGGTCTGGAAACGCACAAAGCGTTATAATTACAGTTCATTCCAGACGATGTAAATCCAGTTCCTTGATTGTATCATGAAAAATTGAGTTAATAAGCAGACAAATCGCAGACACATCTACTGTAGATCTAGAGTAGATAGTATTACCAATTTGTTCGAACGTCGTTCCATTTACGAGGGTGCAGCCGAAGGAAGACATTTATATTGCATTAGTGGCGGCGGCGGCGGCGGCGGCGTCGCCGACGAGGTCAATCCGAGTTATTCGCCTTTTCACGCGACGCACGGACGGCGGCGCGACGCTGAGAATAGAAGCGCGGCGCGCCGTTGCGTCACACAGACAGACGTTCATGCAATATCTGTTTTATTACTTCCTAACTGACCGCCAAAGAATGCAAAACAAAGCTAATTCGATGCCGGTCTAGGCGTCACGACGCTGCGCGCAGATCTAACCCGATTATATTGCTGTGTCTAGGCGCTCCTCCGCGCGAGACACATTAATCCTATTTACAACTGAGCAAAATTTCGCTATAAACACAAGGCGACGCATTGTGTCGAGTATTCTTGTTATTTCTATCGATGTCGACGAGTCGACAATTTTCATTTGACCTAGTTTTTAACGTCCGTCCAGCATCCCAGTTTCTGCCACGCGCCAGAAAGCGACTGAAAGCACTTGGGTTCCCATTGTGAGAATTATATTAGTTGAAGCTCGTTGCGCAGGCCAAACGAGAATGGCATGTGACAATCCTGCCTTTTGTGCAGGCAGGATTGTGCGGAACTCGTCATCGGCGGCGGCACGCGAGGCGCGACCGGCGACTATATTTGCCCGGATGATGCACAGACAGCTGTTCGGGTGTTAGGTGGAGCAGCGATATAAGTGATATGCATTATGCTCAAGTCTCCGAACCGGATGAGCGCGTGGAACAGCTGATGCAACTGCGAGGGAAAAAAACAAACACTTCCTCTCTCATCGCTCATCAACCAGTGTTCCTTAAGCAAATATTCATGTAGCTCTGAATGCATCTGAAAGCGTACGAAACCTCTATGCATACGGAGGTGAAAAACGACCCATTAATTAGCTAAATTAAAGAGTACAAACTCGCATATTAATCTCCCAAATAAATCAAATTCAAGCAAACCACTACCGGAGAAGATTAATCGCGTCTGCACGCTGAGTGCATCTTGTTTCACTCAGCGAATATTTGCATTTAGACGCATTAATATGAAAATAACATACTTATTAGAGGACTACACATCGGATATCCTGCGCTGGAAATCACTGCGTCCTCGTGCCAGCTTTCAACACAATTTAATTGCGTTTTTTGACTTCCTTAACGAGGAGGAATCAATTAACAACTCGCCACCATTTAATTGAATCAGTGTAAAGCAAAGAAAAAAACAAATCGCCACCTTTAATCGCAATCGGCAAACATCAGCCAAACGGAAGAGCGCGATCCCGGCGGTAGCCAAATTTGTTGTTTCGCCCGACTCTCCCATTCCGCGCTCCACATGGCTCGTTTGCGATAAGGATAATCTACGCAATCCACGACGATGACGAGAACGGCTCAGCGCGGCGCGCCGGCCAACTCTATATGGGAAATTTAAAGTAATAAATATTGAATGTGTGTGATATCTTCCCACGGTTTGCCGTTTGCTTGCCTCTCCGCCGTTTCGTTGCTTTGCTGGCAACGTTTGTAGACACGCTCGCGCCGTGTTGGGCTCATATATATATATATATGTTATGTGCATGCATGCACCCGGCGCGACTCTGCGGTTCCCAGCCAGCGGTCTCGTTCACGTCCACCAGCGATGCACGAGAGTCGACACTAGTCGCGGCAAGTTCCCGAGGAACTTCTTGGAATTAGGGTATGTCAAGTACGTGCCGAGGCCACACACACGAGGATTGGCATCCGAGATTTTTCTACCGTTTTCGGGCAGCATCGAGCTCATCTCGGCTCCAATCCAGTTTGGACCCTACACCTCGTAATTGTCTAATTGTCCATTCATTCATAACATCCATTCCATAACCGCAGGTCTTTCAACCTGAACTCAAGTTTTAGAATCAGTTCTAAATCTGATCACTCTCTTATCCTATTGGGGCGGAATATTTAGAAATTTCAATCAAGGTTAGGTTTCATTGTCATTTACTGCTGTTGATTGCGTGGTTGCACCGTCTAGGCCCCAGCCCGGTGTGTGAGTGCACCTCGAGCACATGTTCATGAAGTTATGAATGAAACTCGGCACGCATACATGATCCGCGCGCGCGAGCCTGAACACAAACATTCGCGACGGCGCGTACATACTTTGCCGGTTGGTAAGGGTCGTTCAACTTGACTACAAGTACCCGCCGCCGTTCTGGATTGCGTCTAGCGCCCGAGTGCCACTAATCGGCTAGTGAAGCAAACACACCAAGTGTGACTCCAATTCCGAGGAGATATTTATTACATATTCGCCTTAATGAGCACATAATGCACCGGCGGACGCAGCTTCAAGTAGTCTAATACCAGCTTAAGTCAAGAATGGATTACATTACCACAAATCATTAGGAATTATTCGAGTAATTGCGTCGTTTTTCATCATGTGGGTTTTCAGTTGATCTGCTTTGATCGGAATCAATTGATGTCCATTAACTGAAATCATCTATGACTCAAGATATCTAACACATATATAGAAAGAAGAAAATCGTATGACTAAATTAATCAAACTAAATTAGTCAAAACGGTGACTGCAATTACAGTGCGTTAAACCAGATGGCCGGGTTTACCGTTCAATTAGACGGCTTCGAAGCGTTTAATCTAAATCCGAGGAAATCTGTAAATCGCGCTTGATTAAGCGACATCAAATGTCAGGTCGGCGGCGGCGGTAAGAAGAGAGTTGGTGAAAGCCCGTCAATGGCCCGAAACTCCACGAATGGTCGAATTCTATTTCAAAACTGAAATATTTCCGGATTCAATTTGCATTGAACACTAAGCGGAATTACCTTAATTTCGTCCGTGGAGAGCGCCGCGTGTGGAGAGCATTCTATTTATATCCACACGCCGTCGGAGGCGGCGGAAGCGCCGCTGCTTCTTTGCGACAGCCGGACTTTTTCTTGAGTCCGCAGCCTATGGACGAAATGTGTTCGCGTACGGACATCAAAATTCCAGCCTGCGGTGTTTTACGAGAAGAGGAAATGGCATTCTAGCACAAGTGCGATTACAGCTCTTATAGAATTGAAAAACCGTGTTATTTTGGCATTCCTTTGGGTAATCTGCTCCATCTGGTCTATTAATTTACACTCCGCCAACCCAACAGCCAAGAATAATTCAATGAAACACTTGCAAATCCCACGCGATGGCAGGTGATCTAGTGTCACTTGTGAGACTAGTGAGACTTCACAAGTGTAGCTGGAACAACACGAAAGCTTCGTTCTCATGCGCCTTTCTAAGCACGGCGCCTTCGTCGTTCTATTGTGTCATCTGCAAGAGACATGGAATTTCATGAATGTCACAGTGTTGGAGGTATGCGCGCGAAAGAGTTGAACCGAGCGACGACCCTTAAGGCCGCATGAATCACACGGAGGCGGCCCATATTTGGTCTAATGCCAGCCCCGGTCCACACACCATATCCGTAATGTTTATTCTTAACTGCCCGAGTGGGTACGTATATGGAGCAGAGGCAGGCACGGTGCGCGCACAGACGCAACAATAGCGTCATTGGTAATGTGCACTTGCACACTGGACGATTTAATTAATTATACGCCAAATTTCACGGCGAAAACCAACAAATTCTAACACGATTCAAGCACTTGTAGCCAAAAGCCCACCATTAATATCAACTTTCATTGCGACGCGCCGTAAAGTGCAACAGAACCATGTAAATTCCAGCTCGTACGCGACGCGTCTGCATTTCCCACGGGTCATTTGTTCCAATTTTACGAAAGCTGTCTAAGCATTTACGATCGGCGTTAGTTTTCCCATTTTAGTTTTGAGATAGTATGCAATTTGCGACAAACTCACCCGAGTTTCACCTTGGTGTGCCTGATGCATTAAAATCACTTTCCACATACTCTCTGAACCAGGGACTTTGTTCGTTGCTGCTTGTTGATGTATTCATGATACAACGGCCTGGCCGCTTTTTGAACCTGTTTTTTTACCCCGCCTCCTTTGATTTATTATTCCGCGCATGTACAATGCGTTCGCAATTTGTCTTTGGTACGTTTTTCAAAAGATAACTAGTACACATGTGTGTACCGGTAGTTGCGGTGCGAAACTGGCTTACCTACATGCGGCTCTAACGGCGGTCGCGCACCCTGCGCACAAACATTTACAGATAATAAAATACCAAAATGTTAACAAGGAAGCTTTTATGCGATAAGAAGCTATTACGCGTGCGCTTGTAAACCGGCAGCTCTGTCAGCTCACTTATTCACGAGCTTCAATAATGCAACTGCAAGTCGTCCAGCAACGACGGCTTCCTCCGTCCTGACGCATTCGCGCACATTATGATGCGGAATCGCCAACGTACGTGTACGTAAGCAGCAGTGAACAGTTACGTGCGTTTTTCGTAATCGTTTACATCGTACACCCCCGGTTTCCTCAGCGCCAGCCAGCAGTTGGAATGCCTGCATGATGAGCGCATTGCGTTGAGAGCGTTGGCTGCTCAGCTTATTTGTTAATTTTATTTTCTTGCACCGACACACATCCGTAGAGAGGTGCTGGATAGGAAAGGAAGCACCTACACATCAAGCCTACGATCATAGAGTATCGATGACTACATATAGACATGGAGTATGTACGCCTTCTGCGCGAGTTTTTTTTTACAAATCTGGGCGTTTTCTCTGATAAAATGGGTCATTAAGACTAATTTTGAACAACCTGCCATCAAACAGTAAGAAAATATTCCATAATACTCACTTTGTGATGAAGACAAGATGTTCATGTTCAACATGGAATGTTCTGCAAGAAGGAAGATTTCAATTATTCGGGTCCGTGTAATTGAATTTCTGCATATAATCCATATTTATCAAAAGCCATAAAGCTCGAAATTCCATAAAGTATGTCCATTGAGAATGCACTTCCTAATCGTGCTTTGCCCCGCTCAATGTCCCGCGGTTCGTTTGAAGTTTTTCAGCATTGATAAGCGTAAATCAGGAAATGCGGAAATGTTTATTGCTTCATACTGAAGAGTTGTTGTCTTCATATTCAAATTACAGGGCATAATTTATTATCTTATTATTTCTTATGGGTAATATTCGTTGAGAAGAACGAAAATGCATAAAACAATGTAAATTGATTTCGCGCCAGCTTCATGTTCATTTCGAGACACGACTCTCAAGAATCTCAAGGAATTTACTACTATCTCAAGTAATCTATCGGTTTTGTGCGGCACATTCTCATTAATTTACACGGTGCATTCTCTTTTAATTTTCCACATTAAACTTCAACTATTCAACTATCGGATTGGTTTGGAATGTACGCATCATTAAAGAGATATTTGATATGTTTTGTTAAGGACTTTCTGGATCCCAATTGGAATTCGACTCATACCTTATTAATTACATCGGCAGACTGTTCAATTATAACTATCGGGTTATTACAACACTAAACTATACACGTTAATATCTTGATTGTGGTGCTTGAGTATCGTGCGCACGAATGTCCACATTGCATAAGGCGTTTAATGGCTGTCGATGGCGTTGAACTGACAGGAATTTCGCTATAACCATCTCCTGCTCACAAACCATTTCTCACAGACTGAAGATAACTTTTCAGGCGAGTGTGAATCTTCCAATGCATCAAGGCTCTTTAAACGCCTGTTGAAGTGACTGACATTTACTTCCTCGATATACTATTCAGTATTCAACAAAGAGGAAAATAGTAGTCCGCTGTACTTTTATTTCCGCTCTTCTATTCTTACTTTCGAGCCTCTAATAGGAGCAAATGTGCCTACAATCTTATCTCGTGCCATGAGGCGGAGCAATAGATGTCGGAGATAAGATAAACACCAAACGATATGACACAAAACCTCAACATTACAAAATTCCAACCAGTACACTTTAAACTGCCATAAACATAAGGCGTTTTAAAAGATTTTCGGAAGTACTTCTTCCTTTGAATTGAGAGGGTTGTTTAAAGAGAGAGGAGATTTTAAAAGCTAAATTCGTGGCTCAATGTTAATGAAGTAAGGCTGGTAGGCATATCGTACTACCCAGGGCTCTACCTAACCTCCAGACGAAACCAGAAAAATAAATATAAATAAAAAAAAAAAACAAATAGCATGTCCTAGCCAGCGCACGCGCTCACATCCACACAGGAAGGCAACTCCTCGCTCGGGCCCCACCGTTGACGTCTCCCACATCTAATTGAGCAGTTCTATGAACACACACCAACTACATCACAACATGGTGAATAAGTTTATCCTCTCGCCTAATCTTTATTCAAGCCTGCGTCACAAACCCCTATAATGTAACTCATTGCTTTCATATTCGTTATTTATAATTATTGGGAGCGATTAAAAATTATTAGATAGCTGAAGCAGATGATGGCATGGCGGTATTCGAATGCGAAGCAAAATCAAATAGTGCTGATGACTACTTTCGACAATTGTAATGATTCTGCGACTTAATTGAAAACATCGTCCAGTGTGACACAATGTGATGAAATAAGCAATGACGTTTTTCAACAAACGCAATTCTCGAAGACGCAATAACATCGATGTTTATGCGCGAATCTAGTACGTACGTACTTACACAATACGCAGTGCGTCGCAGTTTCCTCCTTCGGCGCAAATTAAATCCATTTGGGGTTCGCACCACCACTGAAATAGTTGGCAAGGTTATGAACGATGAGACAACACCATTCTGCCAGTCATGCAACGCGCGGACTTTGATAATGAACGCGCACGCGAAACGATTCGACGGACGGGCACGCAATTTGTTCGCGATCGCTCGTCGCTCCAGTTTGCGAGCAGCAAACCTGTTGCCCCGGTGATATCTCGAGTTTCACTGATGCCACAACAACACTAGGCCAAAATCCAACGTTCGCTTTGGTTTCGCTCGTCTATGCGCACTTAGTGCGAAATGCGAATGCTAGAATATCTCTCAGTGACTCCGAGAATGTTCCAGAGCGAGACATGCGATCACACAAACGCGCATGGTTTTTGATAAACGAAACAAAACGCGTCGAAGCCGCCGATAGGCTTGCGGCGGTCTGACTTGTCGCCCCCACCACGAATGGCGAATATATTATTTCTACGTGAATTTTAGAAAATGTCCGCACGCTTTCCTTTGTTCCCACCGCGCCAATTTAGGATAACAGATAACAATTGCTTGGATTTGATAGAATTCGCTTGGGGGGCCTAACCCACCCATGAGAAAAGGTGTCGGAATCGAATCTCTACGCCAGTGACCCCACAGTATTGCGCAAAGCAAAATGGCTACCTCCTGAGAAGAAGTATTGGGTATCTCCGGTATTGGGTTGACATAAAATGCATCACGATTGTTTTACGCACTTTTGTAAGAAAAGCAATAAAATATGCAAATATTTATGGCGTTCCTGTTTACGTTGAACTAGATTTAACGGCAATTCCGAAATAGCTAGAATATGAGATAAAGGAAGTCTTAAAAACTAGACAATGGCACCACTAGCACGACAATTACCAAACGACAACAGTGTTTCTCTTTAACGGTGTCATTTTTGCCTTCATAAAAACCGATCCGCAATCAATGTGTATTCATTCTCTTTAAAGGTGCTCCAAGCCCGACTCCAGCCAGCGAATAAACGGCCACAATCGCTTCGTATTACCTCACTACGTGCCACCAGTTGTCGGACGGTGTAGTACTGAAATATCATATCAGAACACATATGCACAGCACATCCACAAGAATGAATAATGGAAATAAAGTGGAATTTGACCCGACAAAGCACTGGCGTTATCGCAACGTGGAAGCTTTCAGGTATTCAAACGAAGCGGAATTCGAATGAAACCACTACTGCCTGCTTGCGTGCCGATTGATATCAGTTATTAGAAACATTGCGATAGCGAGACGGGCAAATGCGTGACAGGAAGGGTGTGAAAACGCGCGACGTCCTTTCAAACGGCCAATTTAGCACGTTTGGCGCTGAGTCAAATGCGCCAAGGAGGAAGACGAAGCCGGCGCTGGCTCGCTCCTAACTAGCATATCTCTCCGGGAGACGACATCGCACGGCCAATCTTGGCCAATGCAAAATTATGTGCTTCCGACGCAGCGCGGTCAACACCGTCAGTCTGAGCATCTCTGGGTCATATTGTCTATTTTCGGGACGGCGGGGACGCCAATTTAGAAGAGACAGCCGGCGGCTATGCTATAATCGCCTCTAGTCTAAATTCCTTGTCTAGTTAACCACCGCTTTACATTTAAATACCCATCGTCTGGTGACGTCCAAAAATGTCATGTTTGGCAAACCCGTGACGTATTCGGATGCAGATTGCACGGCTGGCGGTACAAACGATCCTTACGCCGGAAGTAAGTATCACCTCAGCACGTCACCTCAGAGGCAGGTTAAAATTATTCAATTAAGGCACGTAGAATAATAACGACCGATAATAACTTACATTAAGAACCTAAGCGCCCTTAACGCGTTTAATTAACGTCTAATTCCGACAAATGCCTAGCTTCTGCGAGTGCCAGTCGGAGAGAGAGAACGAGCGAGCCATTTTATTTTCGGATGGGCATGCAGACGAAACAGTGACAAGAGAGCATTGTTATTTCTGTTATGCACATTAGTGTATCGTAAAATGCGTACACACCGCAGTGGGCACGGATAAATAAAACAAGCCGAGAAAATTAGAAAAATGAGAAACTAGAACGGCAGTGGGACGTATTCTGGGAATCGTTTAAAATTTATGAATATTTTTCCCTTCCTGGAAGTGCAGTTTGGCTTATAATGTTGGCGCTCCTCGCATTGTGTAGTTGACATCAACAAAGCGGTAATGTATTTGCTGCATTCTGTTGAATGCGATTTTTTACAGAATTGGTGTTACTGCATTCCGAGTGTATATGAATGACATATAAATTAGCCAGCGAATATTTACTCTCCCTTCAGATCATATAATAACAGCCTGCACAGTTCTGGATGGAGACGAAGAATGTTTGTGAAACTAGCAACGATCAACTGGTGGTCTTGTGATTTGCATAAATATTATGTGAACATGATTTTGCTGTCAGCAATCGCAGAAGACATCGATAAATTATTCCCGCTTGACTGGTTCGCATTGTTGTTTTTCTTAGTGCTAAGTTATGGAAACGTGAAAATTGTTACCAAGCCGAAACCTCATGAATCATCGTCCATATTGAAATGACTCAAATGCCAGCGTGTGGCGCAGGTGGGTCATGAGCGCAAAAAGCATTTTTATCTAAGAAGCTAGTTTTGGGAAAACTAATGGAGGCGTAGACAGGAAACGAAATTAGAATTGACAATATGAATGAGCGTAATGAAAGAAATCGAGTTTTCGAGTTGGTGCCGTTGGTTGCTTCCCAGTTTTCACATAACAGGTCAACTATTTTCGACCAATTTCGAGACGAGCTGCACAGCGCGTGTTGTTAAGGCGACTTGTCGCGATGAAGACACGATGGTCGGATAGGCTCAGCAGCTAGCCGAGGAGGCGGCCCAGGATATCAGACTCGCGCCGCTCGAGACCAAGGTACGGATGGTTGCTCAAGCGCACACGCCGACACGGTAACGACCCCACAAAGCGAACGACAGTGCACTCTGCTACGAATTGGGTCCTCGCACGTCGACGTGCAGACGAGCAGAAGACACTGGAATTCGCCCGAAGGCGAAGAAATGAAGAGAACCGAGATGGACATGAATAAGCACCCATGTGAACTACGTAATTGAGTAATTCCACTCGTTACACGATCTGTGTGTTTTTTCCGAAAGCATGTAGAAATATGTTTTCGGCACTTTCCGCGAAAACAAGTAACTCTGCCACTCTACAATCAGCAAACATAACAGAAGCACGTATTTTAACTGTGAAACATGCAAAACTTCTCGAACGCAAGAAAATTTTAACGATTTCACAAATGACACTCGTAAATATTCAACTACTTCGCGTAAATAACGTAGCTCGTTTAGATCGACATTTAAAATTAATTTCGTTCGTCCACGTGTAAAATTTTTTAGCCATAAATCATCAGGAAATAGCCGAGTGACGATGCACAAGGCGCAAGGCGACAACTTTTTGATAAAGGTGTCCTTCTCGGAAAGCAAGATAAAAATGAGAACCAGTAAGTTCCGGGAAAATGTATTGGACATTACGCGCAGTGACGATTTTATCGCAACGTTTTCAGAAGTAAACAGCGCTTTCTTGCATTTTTCCACAATAACATTTCATTAAAAGCATTCATAACACAAGGCAGCAATTTGTTTGTGCAATTTGTAATTTATATGGTTATATATCACATGCTGATATATCAATAGACTTTTGGTCTCTGATATCTTTACGTGGTTCGCGCCGAGCTTGCATGTTTCATTTCCATTCACCGGCGAGTTTTTCCCGTTGTCTCTAGATCGCAATTAGAAGCTCGATTACTTGGAGAATATATGAAATGCCAACCGAGTTCGCGGAAGGCAATGGATGATGTGCTAAGCAAAGCGAATCATCGCTTCTTCGCAACTACGCTACTCGTTTTTCTCGTTACAATGCGGTCTGAAATTGCACGGTCACAGAATTCGACGTTCAATTACGTCGAATTAAAATTGTTAGAACGTGTGCTAAACGTAGATTCCATCGTGTTTCATACAACAATAACAACAACAATAACACTCAAAACAGATAAACACAAAAGTGCAACTTACGTTATCAGCTGATATCAGCAAACACATTCGGGATACAATTAAAGCAACGTCCGATTCCAAACAAACGCAAGCGTTCTAGGAAGCATTGTGTTAATCGCTGAGTAAATCACTGAGTCACTAATAAATGAGAATAATGTCACTTGTCATAATCTAAAGTTCTGTAATCCTCTTTGTTTGCTGTAGTCTTGTTATGACGCGAGAAGCAGCTGGTTGCGGACGAAGTTGAGGTGCGTGCTCGATGTGGCAGATTACGCTAATAAATTAATTTTCTAACGTTGATCATCGATGGAAAATGGACGAGTATGCACGACGACGTTGGCGGTGCCTCGAGTGCGCCGTGCTAGCGAGGCGAACGTCAGTGACCGACTGCGCGATGGTGTTTCGGGCTGGAAGTAAGTGCACAAAACTATCGGTCGAACTGCGCGCAGCCGAAGTAATCTTTTGGTAGGGACAGAGGCAGAGCCAGCGCGCAAGAACGCACTATCCAGACGCATGTTGCGCATTGCGAGGAGTTGCGCTCGTGGAGGAAAGTTCCATTAAAAGATTGGAAACCTCTTTATTTTGATGTAAGGGCACTTTGTTGCAGAAATGTCACCCAAAAACGCGGCAAACAGAATGTTACAAGTCAAAATCTACCGGCACCTCCACCATTTCTATCTAGTCCTAATAATGACGCACATTTTCTCACAATATACCTATTTTAAATTTATACTTCAATAGAGAATTCTTGAAGGCCGCCTTTCATCAATTTCCTGTATCTTTATATTAAACGTTGATAAATAATTTACGACTTCCTAATTGAAACTCGAGTTCCTTCCCTAAGGATGGTTCCATTATTTCAGTATTACACCTCATAATAGGCTATGATTTAAAATTAATTTGAGCTTACGCTGGGTTGAGTATCTCATTCAATGCATTTTTGCATCTGCATTGCAATTTGTCGACTCAATGAACCGCTTATTTTATGCTCCCTCTGGCCCAGAATTGAAGAGATTGAAATGGATCCATCTACTTTTACGACCTTATTGTTACTGGTACCAAGTCATAATTATTATGTAATATATATCAGACATTCATTACTCTCTCTGTAGAGAAACGTACCAAATGGAAATTTTAAATTTGTGCTGGGTCTTTAGAGTAATAAGTAGTAACCAAGGCTAGATTTCCAAATAATTATATTCCTAGAAGGATTTACAGAAAACAGGCGTGGATCAAATATACATTACTGAATTCGTCACGATTGTCGCACTCACGCAAATATTTCCATTTTCAATTGGATGTTGTGAGCGGATTGTATTGATCATGTGAACTTGTTAAAATGTTCGACAGTCTCAACATCTTCATTTTTTCCTGTTTGTTGTAAAACACTGTGAATGCAAATATGCGAGCAATACGACTTACATGCTGGAGTACATAGAAAACTACTTATTAGCGAAACGCCGTATGAAGGCGCTCGCTATAATGTCGGCGGGGAAATAAAGTGAGAGAAGAACCTGCGCGTATTGCAAGCAGCCGGATAACGTGGAAACGTCGAAAGCATTCGTTCGAATGAAGTGCATTTGGAAATTAAAAGTATTACGCGCTTCGAGCCGAGGCTTCTGAGCGGGGAAATGTACTGATACATAATTTGCATACTAGCGCACTGTAGGCCTGCACTTGAGGAACAGGATATAAAACATGGTAACAACAACGAGTGTTAATTACCTGTGAGTATTCTTAACACCTTGGAATAAAACCTCCTGTGTTAGCAGGCCATCGTGCGCTGCTTTTGCCTACGTCGTCTGGGTAATTTGATGAATTGTTTCGTTCCAGTGTGCTCGACACAATGCGTTTCAATTAGGAATAAAAGCCCGGGCCATGTATCGTTAATTTAAGGAACTCCACGGTCGTGTAAAGCAGAGTGATTCTTTATTGATATACTCGTGCGTTGAAAGAGTTTGCCGGTGGATTGATCTATTTAATAGTAGCAGTACTCTAATTGAGTACGCAGGGAAGTCAACAGGTCTTTGGGGTTTTGTTGATTATCTCTGTGTTAATTAATAAAGTACATGCAGTGCTGAATCAGAAAAAAACGCGTGGCTGTATGCGCAGCATATGCGAAACGTGCCCGTATTACATACTTCATTCATTCATCCTCTGCTCCGTAATCGCATAATCGTATAAATAGGATCCGGTTCCGGTTGACGTATTTCCGTACGACTTCCGCAACGTTCAACAGTTCATTCATGCCCATCGGCCGGTTCACTCACGATCGTGCCCAGGCCGCACCGCAAAACGCACACCGCGCCGAGTGTGTGGCATATTAAAATCCGCAATCGCATTGAAAGTGTCGGCCGTGTTTGCGGCTTCGCATGCAGGCTCACCGCGCGTGGTCCATGAAAAATATCGGAACATGAGGAATAGCGCAAACAAAAAGGCGACATTCCTCCATTCCACATTCGCGGTGGACGCTGCACGCTAAACGCAGCCGGATGACTGAATGAACACATTCAACGCATAACTTCATTCAGCTATCGCAGCTCAGGAAATTGTTATATAAATAATTAATTATTTGCAAGGTTGTTTGTTGGACAAAATGCAACGGGCGTCGCATTCAGCCACGATCACATAACAGGTGTACAGACTTTCCAATCGCGGATGAAGAATTCGATTGAAAACCACAAACACCTAATGAACCGCCACTGAGGTGATTAATTGAAATATAAGAATCATTTTAGCCAAGTACTGCTGGCGCCTCCCAGCAATGCGCAAATTGTCATTCACTGTTACAGTTATAATTACGCGCTCCGCGTTGCTGACTCATGGAATCGCATAAAAAGCCAATTTACACTTTACTCACGTTTGCCATGGCGACCGTGTACCGTCGCCGTTGCACAATTGTTTCGTTCCTAGAATGACCATAAGGCTTGCTACCAACCGGGAATTCCTCGTAGATTGGCAATCTAAGCGCCCGCATGTCATTTCGTTATCGGCAAGCAGCAGAACTCTTTCAGTCATCAGATTTCCCAAATAATGCCACAACCAGCAATGTGGGAGACCTACTAGCACTTGCGGGAATGCAAATATCGAACCGGAATGCAAGTAGCAATGGCATCTTCCTTGAGTTGCAGGCGTAGTGCATGGAACAACTTTGTAATCCTCCTCTCTTCTCCTGCCAGCCACACTCTCGTGTGCAAGCTCACAACGAGTACAGGCAACGTTGTGCATTTCTAGCAAATTCTATCACGTCTCGGCACTTCGGTACGCCAATCTACATTCTTCTGCACCGCGCGCTGAGCTCGTGTGCGTTTCGGCCGTGTGCGCATTCGAAATGCAGCGGATTCCACACTTAAAATACTTAACACCAGGCGCACCAGGTTTGTTTGCGAAAAACTCCAATGCAAACGACTTCGCGTAACCTACCTGTTGCAATCATTATCGCATATTATAGCCGCAGAAAACGCACGAAAACCGCTGCTTTCAGTTACGCAAGAATTAATTAGCGTCATCATTTTTCAGTTACAATCTTGTAACTGATATTGACCATAGTTGCATCCGCCAGCAAGCAATTGGTGTACAACGACAGTGATTTTCATAAAAAGTTCACGCTGCACCTTCGAATTCCAGAAATACATCCGAGGTGGTTGTCGGATTTCAAGCGGCGGCGTACTTCTTGAGCTAGAGTAGATCAAAGCCATTTACATTTGGAAAAACGCCAAATTTCTCAACCCATTGTTCCTTCCTGCTTTCTATTTCTTCAACACCCAATCGGAGAATCCAGAAAACCCACTCGAACCGATTTGCGTCTCGTTATGTTTTTATTGAACAGTTTCAGAGGTACATTCTAATTCCTTCATTACCATCCCATTAAATAGCCTACATATTATATGTATATTTAAATTTAACGCTTCTCTAATATCACAGTTTTGTGTTATTGACAATGAACAACTTTAGGAGTGCTACTTGGAGAACTGTCCGATTGGACATACGGTCGAAGGAATAAGTACAGATAATACTTTATGGTTGTGAATCTCAATGACCATAATTACCGGAACAGAGGACGTGTGCTAAAACATCAAGCATAAACTGTGGCTAAAACTGCAACTACCAACTAGGTTGACGACGTAAGGTATATAAAATAGGTTACATATTTGGAATAATTAGTCTAAAATCGTAAATTAGCGCAAATTAGGTTTCACAAGAGTTAGGATACTATCCAAGTCCGACATCCAGTGTCATCATTACGAGAAAGCCGAGAACAGCTCCCCAGGTCGCCAATTTCCCATTGCCACTGAAACAGACAGAATTATTATTAGGCATGCCCACAAATACAATGTCACCTAATAAATATAATTAAAGAAGAGTCCTCGAAATAACTCAACACTTCGGCGATAAAAGTTTGGGTGGATCATTTAGCTCCTCCATGATCAAACACGATAGAGATTTTTCTCGCTTTTAAAAATACATATTGCAAACGTTGGTACGAAAATGACGTCGTTCGAATTCGGTCGCGAGATTACGTGTCGGCCGTCTGCGACCTAGATTTAGGAATAGAACACGCTTAGCCCGCGCGCCGCGACCGGTCAGCTATTTGTTTGTATACGTAATGTCGAAAATTGGTATTTTTCGAATCCGTTTCGTCTATACCGCACCAGGCCGGCAGTAGTTGCCGATCCAGCCTCGGCAGCCAGACACAACTCAAACACATGCTCTCGCGCCGCCAGCGAAGTTGTTTTGATATTTCGCACCAATATCAACTTCCTCAATAATTTTCCTATAATAGTTTGGAACGCTGCCCGACTACAAGAAATAAACATCACAAGTTCTTCTTTCGACTTCGAGAAGTACCATTCATATTGCTGCCCGATTTGGCCGACAGCCATCGTCTGCCGCCACTGATGGAGACGCTTAGGAAAAGGGGGCGGCAGACAATCTGAAACTCGGACTTAAATCTATTTCTCATATTTAGGACTTACTAGGATTTCGCCAACTGGCACTCCCAAATATGATTCGTTGTAATTCCAGAGCCATTCGAACTAAACCAGCTAGACTTTGTGTTTATTCAGTGCGCGGCTAAAAACGATTGCTGTTACTAAATATGTCATTAAAGGAAGCTAACGAGTAGTCTCAGCACGGCCACACAATTGCTACCCTATAATCTACCAAGCCTTTTTCATTTCGGGCTCTTGCACCGTGCGATCAGAATGTCTTAGCCGCGTACCAGCGAGCCCACGTGGTAAACATCAGCTGAACACGTTGATGGTTGTCGTCCATTAAGTGCACCTCAAAAATCGTTAAATCGACGACGAAATAACAATCATATTGATTTGCGTGCGTACTTGCGTACCTCGTTCTAATTGTAAACAAACTAATTAATACGGCCACAGTCAAGTAGCCACAGAAAGATTTTTTCTTTGTTGTATTCGTTGGATTGACTCAAGTACTATCATCATCACACAGTTAAGAAGTTGAACAAAGTAAACCATGCGATAATAATTTAGGACCGGCTAATTTATAGGATTAAAAAAAGCTTTTGTCCAGCAATTATCCACGCCAGTAATAATAGGATTTGGTTGATCATCTCAACATATTAGCGTCTGATTAAAGTTCGGAATCATATAAAAGAATAAATAAGATACAAGTTGTGATCATTTGCAGATTACGAGTTTCAAGGGTGACACATTCACGATGATGAATGGCCTGCATTCCATTCAACAATCGTCTGCAATGCGTCAACATCAAAATAGATACATAAGGCATCAACAATTTGAAGTGCAAATCACCATTTTTAATATCAATACATGAGTCAGTCATTAAAGCTATAATATCTGCAGAAATGTATAAATTGCGATTGTACGATGAATCATATGTCTAGTATCACATGAATTTCTTTGAATCGATTACGTATTTGACGCCTGTCATCAATGATTTTCAAGAAAAGCCATTTATCAAATATACCAAAGAATGTCAACCATTGCAATTTTATCGTAGGCAGTGACGTCAGTATTGTAACCAATGTTATTAGAATTTCCCGAATCAATACTAGCAGAAAACAAATTAAGCGCCACTCACGTCAAATGCATTCAAAGAATCCGCGCACTTTGCGAGAGCGTTTCCGTTCTTTCGAAAGCAAATTCCGATGACACTTCTGACAACTGCCTTTATTCATGCACCAATATGCCATACAGACCATTAAATTTTGTTCAGTTGGCAAACGACAAGATGTTTTCTCCAGACAGTCACTGAGAGCACGGAGTACCAAGTAATACACCGTTCTTGATTAACGTCCTGCATTCTTATCTTCAATGTCATTGGACGTCGTGTGTGTATGTTTGTGCATGCTGTGCCCATGTGGCAGAAAGCAGCCAGCGAGCATTACGTGTACCGGCGAAGAGAAGGCGGAATGGAATTTTGTGCTTTTCTCGCGGCGACGCGCTGGAGCTCGCTGATCCACTTATTTATTAACGGCTTATTGGCGCTCGCCACCAGTTCCGCCATCGGTAAAAAACATACATTCGAGGCGAAAGATGAAAGAGTCCGAAGAATTAGACAGCCTTCGCTCAGCTGACTGGTGATGATGAAATGAAAGTATTACTGGAATATTAGAAACTCAGAGTTTAAAACGCCAGACAGACAAGAGACAAGACGGAGGCGGTTGGAAAATAAGAAACACGCATAAAAAGTTCTCGTTTCGAAGAAGTTGGCCACCGTACCAGACCGCGCATGTTATTACAACAAAACATGTTGATAAATTGTTAGCTATGCGAATGGCGACAAAGGCGTGCGCATGTAACCGAACGAGTGGGCGTTTAAATGTAATGATTTCATCGACGGTAGTAGCTAAGTTTTATGAACATGCAAAAGTTACGTATGACAAAGCATAACCCCGTGCTATATTAATTAATCATGCGGTGCTGAGCGTTGTATTATTCAATTTTTGGATTGATAACCGTGATTCCAGTTTTAAGAACTACAATCGAGTATATCAAGCAGAATAGAGAAGATCTGTTTTTGCAACGATTACGTTTAAATCAAGTTAGTTAACCAAATCTATCAATAAATAGCAGTTGATTGCAGGAAACTATCATGGCCTGTTATTTCAATCTATAAAACACTAGGCAAAATATGCATCGATGCCCGGTTCATTAACGAGTCGGGCACAAAAACGATCAGGCATTTGGACGGGACTGCCGAGAGGCCGATTCCGCATTCCACGCAATTTGCCACCATTAAAAACCGAACAAGACTTCGTTATTTTCGAAAATACGGGTGGGCCCTGAATGTTATTGTTTGCCGCTTTCTTGCATGTGCAACTAGTT
The DNA here is from genome assembly GCA_027575565.1 of Diploeciton nevermanni. Lineage (NCBI taxonomy): Eukaryota > Metazoa > Arthropoda > Insecta > Coleoptera > Staphylinidae > Diploeciton > Diploeciton nevermanni. The sequence continues at coordinate 4,294,675 of JAODIE010000005.1, forward strand.
CTCTCGACCGCCTTGCTGCTGCTGTTTCTGTAAAAAGTCGTTGGCCAAAAACGCGGCGGTGAAATTTACGACGGTGCGAGGTGACCGCTGCTGGTTGCTGGGACCCTGCTGCCGTTCCGCGAAGGAAAGGCGGCGGCTCGGTGAGCGTGTTCAACGCGTCCGATGCTGCGACGAGTGCCTTTCTTCTTTTCCTCCTGTTGCTTTTTTCCGCTGGGCCATTCCCATCCTCCTATTGTCTTAACAGTGCACGGAGCACGCATCGGAATGCGCCGTCCAAGTCGTGTTCGCAGGCAGGCACAACGAGCCGCGAGTTCGTTGCGCAATCATCAAATATTTACGCATTCCGCGTACAACGCGCGCAGCCTATGTGTATCATTACCGACCCGAACTGAACCTGCGCCACGTTGATGGTGAGCTGGATGCGCATGGCATCGAAACGTTGAACGCTGGAAAATGTCAACTTACTTAGTATTTGCTTCAGGAATTATATCATCGACGACGACATAGATCATGGCACCTGCCGCGAAGGATAACGCGTACGGTAACGCTGGAGTTGCTAATGCTACTGCAACCGCCCCCAGGACACCGAAGATGGGTTCCACCATACCACTCAATTGTCCATACCTGCAACGCATTAAAATTGCAAAAAATAGAAGAAAATTCATTGGAATTGAACTGTAGAGCATGCAAGACATTTGAATAGCATTAGTTTTTCCCGTAACAAAGTAAAGGAATGCGGTCAGCAATTAGATAGTCAATCATTAAAACACAAGGCAGCAAAATTAAAACGAAAAGCATCCAATTAGATTCCTCCAAATTCCTATCTCACCACCAACTACAATCCTTGGTTTACAACTTCGAAGGACATTCATTTATCATCCACGGCAGCCATATGTCTTTCACCAAAACGCCACCTGCAGTCTGTGACATTTACTAAACGTATGCTATGAACATATATGTAAATTATCATTTATCTCACACCGCTTGGCCCTGTACAGACCATGTAACAATTGCCGTAAGTAAGTGGAATATTTTCCAGCATCTGCAGATGTGTGCTACAAGTATTTCCGCGGTGTATGTCGTTTATTGCATGGTCCATACCAGCACTGAGCTCTTCGTGACACAGACAGTAACATTCATTAAGCGGATTCAACAATAACCATATCGATACTTTCAGTTCCGGGTTCCTCAGCGTTCGCATGCTTGCAGTGAAGAACTAAAGCTAGAACATGCTTGAATGCTTAATAAATACGTATTTACAGCACGCATGAATGGACCGCAGCAGACGGCATGGCCTCATGTTAAATTCGGAGAAAAGTGAAGGAATTTCTAATGCAAATGTATCAACTATATAATTATTAATTAATTATATATATGTAGCTTGAGTCGCAGCCGACCGTTAATGAATTGACACAACTGACACTACGCAATTTAGTAATACAACTCATTGGAATGTTAGATACTGAAACATTTATGAACTTAGCCAATAACCAAAGTATCAGTTTTTTTGACATAATATTTAAACAAACATCTGAATCGTGTGAACATTTGTACTAATCTAGTGGTTATTTACATAAAACTCCGTAATACGCCATGGCATCAAATACCCCACCGATGAAGCATATTTACTTTCTTCGGCGCAATTATTCACTCTGACACGACATAATTAAAATCATTTCAAAACCTCTCCATCGATATGCAATGCACTAAATATCCGACATTCTTCGTACGAGCGCTCGAAAATATGCGCGGAATCAGTGTCGGGATCGGATTAACACGAATGAGATAAATTCTCTCGCAACGTTCATGTGCGTTGTTGAATTTTAATAGATGGTTATGTTGAATGCGCAACGCATTAAATTAATGTACGTGTTTTGCGACCCTGCAAGGCCGTTTGCCGCTCATTAAGCTCTTTCCCCGGCACTGGTCGTTGAAGCTGACAGACACACGTGTGGATTTCTGTAATACCCGGCCCGCCCCTCCACGCAGAATCAATCACTTGCATGCCCTAATCGCTCGCGATAAATTGATTTGGGAAGACACCGAGATGCGCTCGATGTAAGGATGACTAGAAATACAATAATTGTTTGAATACATGTTTTGTCATCGTGTTCGCATTTGGAGTGTGCACACTGCGTAGATTATTCTATTCTGTTGACGGGTCGACATAGCATGCCTTTTTAATGAAATAGCGACAGTTTTATAAACATCAGCAGAGCTGCTGGACGATTAACCACGCAGAACGTATGGACGCATGTTATGAAATTGTTTCATTGATAAACTTGTATTATTTACTGTTCAGTGTTTACATGACAGTTTATACGACATCATAATGAATCCTATTAGAAAGCTTCTGCTGTAGTGATGTGGTGCTTTCCTGGTGTCCTACGGAGCAAAGCACTTCATTCTTTTCCAGCGCGTGTTCAAATAATTGCCAAACGCGCTAAGTGCACTGCAGGAAAAGGGTACACAAACCAGTTTTCATCATCATGAGAACCTGTCGTGCGCGTGCGCAGATTTAAAGTAGCTTCCCATAAAAAAGGACATTGTGGTAGCGAATAAAATTGTAAATATTGAAGAATAAGGCAATGGGAAAATTTATGAAGCATAAAATTTCAGTAGAATGATGATTGTATCCACATCCTTTAGTCCTACATCCATTAAAACCACGATTTGCGATCCGAGATAAAATATTAAAGCGTGGATTCAATCATTTCGTACAATGCCATTATCCATGACCTAAATAGGCAAACGCTCAATAGAAAAATTCAAATATCTACTGGCACTGAGTGGTATGCCATGGCACGACTGGCAACTCGACGATTGCCAGTAACACACAATTCTCATGCGCACTCGACATAATATTGCCATGTCGACCATTACTTTATCTAAACAAATAGCAAATACATAACTTAACTGCATTACCAACATGAAATAATCCCGCGAACAACTTATTTACTTATTATCACACTTTATGCAATGCTTTGCAATGCGATGAACTTCGTCATTATTTAGCTATGATCGGATATACGCCTGAAGATGCTGATGGGCAAAGATATTTCGATCGGCGAAAATATGGCAAATGCATAGAAAGATGCATCCCAGCTACAAACAGACGCGGCAATGTGTTGCACATGATGTGCGTATGTTACATAATTAACACACATGTACGAGGGGGGCAGGCAAGGCAGGCAGGCTGCTGGAAATAAAAATAATGTTGATTCAGCCACATGGAATGCGCATGAATGGAGCTCATGCAATCGACTGGTTAACCTCTAATGCCAAATGGAATTTCATTCGGATTCGAATCAATCTCCTCGATTTCTCGATCGCTTGTTGCACGCATCGAGCGTTCATTACACTTTTTTTTTCTCGCAATGCGTTTGTCTCTACGCTTGGCGAGCCGCCGGATAAACAAAACGGCGTCAACAGCGGCGGTGGTTTATCAATGGAACACTCGATGATTGCGTAACGAGCGCTTCGTTTGTCTCCAAAGGCAAATTGTCTTTATCAAGAATGCTCGAGTTCGCGGCCGCACGAGTTTCATTCATACAAATTTGAGGATCGACTTCAAACGTAGTAAATACCTTATACACCAGTACGATCGCCTCGCATCGGGTGCCTTGGTGTATGTGGAGAAGAATCGAGACGTGCACCGGCTTAATGTCGTCGACCTGATTTCACTCAGGTCACACACACACGTTCAGCAAGAGCCTTATCTGTTGTATGTTTTTTTTTTCTAGCATTGGCTGTTTTAAAGTAATAATAAAAAACAATTCGAATGCGACATTCCAACACATTCCAGCGCATTAGAATGAAATCAGTTAGAGCATTCTAGCACCGTTCTTGTAGCGATTGTGAACGGCAGCCGGTGCTTGAAGCTCGGCGACAAAGAGACTTGTTTGGTAATCGTGAATGCTAAGCGAGACGATTGAAATATTTATGAATGGACGATTTTGTTAATGGAGTGCACCGCAGTGAAAGACGAAAGGCCCACTGAGAAAGTGCGACGGAGAAGTGGAATCGGGGGAGATTCGAAAAACATGTCAGCGTGCTGATGAGAGCACTTACCAGAAACTCCGCCATGTTGAAAAACCAGCAGCTTGAAGTGGCAGGCTCACCGCGAGTCCCTCTGGGAAGTTTTGGATGCCAATACCAATGGCTATATTCCTGTAATAATGAAATACAGTCTTTCAATTATAGTACTAATAACATATCTTTATATGTTACTCCTGGTCCTCGTTTCATTTCCGCGTACCCTCATAGCAATTTCCATATCAAATCAGTAATAGAAGTCACGAAAAAAATAATAATAATTTCATATTGGCGAAAATTTATTAGCGCTTGCGCGTGCAATGCACCTCTAGGTATTCCAATCCTGCATATATGATGCCAAGTGATCAAGGATTTAAAATGTCCTGAGAAGAAAACGAGGTCGTCGACCGAGGCCCATGTCATTCTAACTGTCCGGCCCGTGTGTGCATCGCGGCGGCCAGCTTCTGGGAAGTCATACCATTCTACCCCGCGCTTCGCCATAACGCATTCCTCGCACTCTCATCTTCTTTTACTCTTCGTAGCTTACGCTCACCGCACGCATTGTGGTCCAAACATTGTCCCCAACGACTTCGACGCCAGCCCGTGCACTCCCCCCGGCGCAATTGACAAAACCACTCGAATTCGAAGACTTGCGCTACTTAGAGGCTCAATTTAATAAACCTTTCTGCCCACCATTAGACATGTTGAACATGTCGCGTGGGCGCCCTTCGGTGCCTATAACTGGTCGAATGCCCGCACGTTCAAAGGTTACGTCCACAATTTTTCGCCATTCGGGCAGCAGCGCGACGGGCCGCGTGTCTAGGCACCAATGTGTGAATATACGTATGTGTAGGGAGCCGTGCATAAATTGAGGAAAGACCGACCGACTTCCCGTGGATATGGCGCATTTAAACCGCATCCTTTGCGTTCGCGGCACGCAACGCGTATTAACTTGCTGCCGGTTGGCCTCTTACTAAATCAATGCGTATCAATACTTGACACCGACACATAGACCCAACTGGTTCCCACAATCCTGCGGATTTTAAACTTTGTCATGCCTTAATTGGAGATAATAACTGAAATCTACGTCAGACCGCGAAAAGTGCCGCTTTAACACAAAGAAATTCATATAGACGGGCATCAAGAATGCCTAGTGCATAAATCAATTATGTTAGATATACATAGATGCATAGCTCATGCGGTCTTCCAACGTCTCGTGCGACCATCTAAAAGTTAATCGACACATAAATCATACTTGGCCGCGATTAGGATGTCTCCTGGCATTCGTTGAGTTGGTAAAATGAACAATGACAATCATGGGACGCCACACAAGATATATGTCAACATGGCTGAAGGCTATTCAATCGTAGAGGGCACTGGCTGACTGAGCAATGCTAGTAAGAACATTTCGAACGGGGACCACTAAAAGCGTCTATTCTTCGGCATTGAGTTTCGAATGGAACAATGATAATTCTCATTGCTTGTTGCGTAGTGCCCCACCATTCCTACAGGTGCAAATCATAGAGAGCGAGCGCATTCCTTAACGGTGTGAGATTACGACGTCTGGTCAAGGTAGGACTGGTCACATTCCACAGCCAACTTGACCCTTCTGCAGCAGTGAGCGCAGTTGCACGAATGTTGTGCTACTCTCCAGCTAGACGCAAGCTTTTTCTCCGCGGCGCCGACGAAGAAGGTGCACACAAGGCGCGTACATCACATCTCGGTAAGCTCCGGTCGCAGGATAAGATAGTAGTTTTTCGTTACCGAATGAGAAGAAGAGCAGGGCAATGCGCGCATTCTTGAGCCAGCCGTTTACTTAGTTTACTTCTAGTTTGGCCCAAAAAATATTACGTCACTTCTTTTGCTTCAGCATTATTCTGTAATACAGCAGGACTGAATGAATGAAAAGCATCGACAAGTACCCATCAGTGCACATTTACACTCGCCAATTATTATTTATCGATGAATGCGCTCCAAGTCTAAGAAGCCAAGCCGCGTCGCTAGAGAAAATACCTCGGCGCGCACAATTAGCAGCGCGCAACGTTTGAATAGCTGCAAATAAATTCGTATTCTTCCGTTCGGCATCTTCTCCGGGCCGCCGCACCATTCACACCACGTAGATTGGGTCTTTTCTGGGCTGAGAAATATGATGCGCGCAACTTCACACAGTTATTACCCATCTCGGCCGCTCTCCCGACTTTTGCGCGGCGTTTCATCGATGCTACGAGCAGAACGTTTGCCGATTAACAAGCAGAAATTATTAGCAAAGAGCGCAGTATCGAACAGGAAGACTAGATGCAGATAGATGCGAGCGCAGACAATGCACACAATGCAGTTGCTCAGCGAGGATTCAATTTGAATTATATAAAGCAGTTGATTTATGTTTAGAGTTTTAACGGAGACAATGTAGCGGAACGAGGCTACCATGTGATTTGATGCACATATCGTTAAGAAGACGTGCCAAATTTGTGCGCCACTAATGATTTTACAAACACACCCAATCGGAATTATCCGCTATCATGTTTATGATTTAAGTACGCAGCTTTAAATGAAGACATTGGTGTGCAATCAGCGGCTCGCGTTTTCTATGCACATCGGAATGGCAATGTGGTGAGAATGATTAACCTTTTTGTTTTGCTAGGGAAAAGACCAATCGTCCATGAAAATGAAAACTTTCTCAAATGTTAATATTCCTGTCACGATACATGTTATTGTATTTATCAACAATATTATGTTGCTAGGTCCGGTTTTCCAATAAGTTATGCGTTGTAGAAAAGGCTAATAGCTTCAGTTTTCACAACACTTTTTGAAGAAGTAAAGTGTCCATTTTCATGCAGGTTTCTCAAGCAATCGATTGTTTTATTACGACGAATAACAGCCGCCCATGATTACAATATCTCCGGACTGGGTTCGTCCAGCGCCAGGCAGCATCCATGCGTGTAGCAGCTGATTTAAACTAATGATATACGCTGGTGATCGATTTAAAGAGGCGTGTTCTCACCTTTCCTAATAATTTCCATGCCGAATCGAGCCCGGGCGAGTCGCGAGCTATCTCGGCGTGTTTGATCGTTCCTGCTTATTATTGGCTATTAAGCTCCGGCCGGACAATCGGTATTCGGCGGCAGCGTGCCCGCAAAAATGCACAATACCCACACCACACCAATAACAACTTTAGGCGGCTCTGAATATCCTTAATGGTTTCGCGAAAAATAATTCAATGCCGGAGGATTTTAATTAGATCTGAAAATATGCATCCAATGACGACCATGACGAATAGATGTTGCGCCTGAGCGGGTAGCGATCGGATAACACGTCCCTAATCCAAACTTACAAATTACACCGAAAGTGTTAACGTTTTATGATCGATCATTGTGTGCGAATGCTCGCAGGTCTTGTTTTCCTCAAAAGAAGCCAACCTCGTGCCGCATCTCATAAGCATATTTGAGTAGATATGTATGAGTATGTAAATGCTGTAAGGCCGTTCGGAGACGGGTCCATCCACACCCTGCTGCGTGGCTGCTGGCCGAAGAGCGCCCAGAGGGACGCGAGCGCGCACGCCGGGCAGGAGAGCAATAGGCGCCAGGCGTTCACGCCGAAACGAGACTCAAAAGAAGCGCCTCGACAGGCGCTCGCCGGTTCAGTCGCGAGTAAATAAATAATTCGAAAACCGTTTAAAAAGGGCGCTCGACACTCGCGGCTGCCAAAGGCGTTCCATCGCGCGATTCAACAAAGCTGAACATCGCCGAGCGCGTTTGGGAGAAGTTCGACGTGCCAACGAGCGAGTAACAAGCACCAAAAGAGTGAACCTGCTACAAGCCACCATCTCGTTCTTCTTGTTCTTCTGCTTAAAATTCCTTTTAATGTCCAACTCTACACGTTTTGAGGTTTGAATACAAGGATTTGTACGCATGGAGTATATTTGTTGACAGGTGGAAGGAAAAGAGTAAACTACCGACTGAAATGCACCCCTTGAATCACGTTTATTGGGTTTCGCTAGCGGCGGTCGGCCACCAATCAAGTGAGACGGTAGTACCCGTGGTGGCGGCAATAGCCTGCCCCCGATCAATACCAGCAGAGTATGCTCCCGCATTGCCTGGGCTCCTGATAGCTCACTTCCTGCCCGACGCTAGGTGATGCGACTCAGAGGTGTTTTTGACAACGAAATAAGGACTCACATCAATGAATCCTACCTGTCGGGCAGACTTCCGGAAATATAGACCATTGCTTTGATTACTTTAAGGACACAGACTTGTCCTTTCTGGTCCCGGATTCTACGTGAAAGTTCGAACTGAAGGAAACTAGTATCAGGAACACAGAATAGAGTCAGACCAATAGAAAATTATCCTGTCAGCAGTGCGCATAGTCAGATCCTTTCGGTAGAACACACCCCCCACTGGGGTTTCCCAGAATGTGCTGGGAAAGCTCGCGCATTCTGGGGAGGATATTTGTCAGCACGATTCAACTGCTATTAACAAGACACGCGAGCAAATATGCATTATGCAAGATTACAGAACACACGTACCGCATACAAATCATGATATTTAAATTGGAAATTCCTTCGCGAGGGCCATTTGCATGTCTACGCGTTCGTCGAAAGAATCATGGAGGTTACAGCAATGTTGCACAAATAGAACGCTCGAAAATATGTTCGCATATGTAAAACTAACAATTTCACAAATTGCTCCTGATGGCAGGTCGTTTTTGCAATGCCGGACACTGCGAGAATCTCGTTCAAAATGTAATCTTGATATCTGTTATAAGGGCCAAATATGGCCAAGACATTTTTAAGTTTAATGCGGGCTGCGCCTTCCCTAGGTACACGCTGGCGAAGATGTGGAGTTCATACGCGCCTGTGAGTGCATCGAAAAGAATGCAGTTCGGTCGCTCGCTTCTGGCGTTCCGAATGTAGATTTGGGCTGGGTAGATTGGATTCTCGGAAGGCGTCAAAGGCAACGCAACAAATGCCGCATACCTCCACCAAAAGTAGCCACACACTTTTCGAAACGCTCGTCAACAACGCTGACGTCTGCGAATGTACGCAACTACTAAATCGTCTCCAGCCACCCGAATAAGATTAGGGAAGCGATTATGCCCAGGGAATGGTGTAGTATGACTTTCAAATCACGTAGATTGCAATAAAGAATGCAGACTATTTAATAATGCAATAAATTAATTATATCAATTCCGCTCCATGCCATGTTAGCATTAGCTGGCTTTAATTAATTAGTTCACGACTAAGGCCGATGTGAGTACGAACAGTCGTCATGCAGAAAGCACCGTCATTTCCTTCGCTTTGCGTGCCAAGCAACAAAGTAACTACTTGGCCACTTTCAAAGTACGCAGGAGCGAACATACAGTTCGGTGGATGTTTGCCACTCCCTAATTAGGAACTGAATTAAAGTCATAAATATCAGCAGATGAGCAGAACGTAAGCCGTGTGCACAGAATACGTCGCGATAAAATGCCATCGGGTGCAAGCACGTCGGATATTCGGATTGTTGCAGCCGTACTACAAGCTTTGATATTTTTAATAAGCAACGTATTTTTTTTTTTTTTTTGAAAAGGTAGTGTCGTAATTGTGGAAAACCACGTAAAATCGAAACACAGAGTAGCAGGATCACAGAAGCGCTAAAGGATGAAAAGGGGAGCAGTTTGTAAGAAGCAGCAACAGGTTGTCGTTTCCGGAAGGACTTTCCCACCAGTAGGAAAGGCAGAACAGTGCTGTTAAGTTTCTCATTGGACGCAAAAGAGTCCTGTTGCATATTTGCCCCGTTGTTCAAAGCTCCATTCATTCATGCCCTAGTGCCAAAGCATTGCACCGACATCATAGTTCATTCAGGAATTGCCGGAAACGTTAAGCGTCGTTTCGTTCGATTTTTGAGCAGAGTTTATTTGCAAATAGTTTGTTTCCACCAGTCCACCAATCAGTATTATCGTTATTTTAGAAAACACGAACTCGATGAGTGTGCTTTTGCACCTTTCCGTTGATCGTCGCGTCGATAATAACGATCCTTTTAGAGACGTCGTAGTTTTGCATCATTAGGATAATTCGAGCGACTAGTTCCGTTCGAAACGTGCTTAATGCGTTCAATCTCAAACAAATCAGCCTCTAATCGTATAAAATCATGTGCAAAATTAAACAAATTATCGATTGATTGCAAATTAACCACTTGATTCTGACATCAATCAGAATTAAATTGATGACATGTATCATAGTTAGGCACATTAATTTCACCCAAATCATATCCACATAATTTCTTCAGCTTAATTGAAAAGTCTTCTCATTAATTTTCTTTGCACAACTCTTAATTCAAACCCGACTCTATCTTAATTAGTTCCAATTAAGTTCAAATCAAAAATTGAGCAATGCATTTGATTATAATTAGAGATGTGCTGTGTGTCTACCACATTTCCAAGCCTGCGTAACCAACTATAAACAATGCAATGAAATGACATTTTCGTTCTTAACGTTCGGAACAATATTTAATTAATGTACAAAATCGACGTAACTTGTGCGACTGTAGGTGCATTCTTATTGTGTTTTACCGGATTGTTGCATTTTAATGACGTCCGCTCATTAGGGATATTTTTCATGAATAACAATATCGAATACTCTGAAAACAAATATTATATAAGCTCAGCAAATAACTGCGAAATTAAAAATGCTTTTGTTCTGCCATAATCCTCTTTAATTCTGAAAATTATCGTACCTCTGAAAGCAAACAGTCCAAATAGGCGAAATATATTAATTATTTACTTAATTTAACGGGCTCTTATTTTGCACGACGTCTTTGAGTTTCATTTTTTATTAATTCCGCACCTGCAAAAAACAACTTGCTCAATTAAAAATGTTTATACGCGTATTATGTGCATCCTTTGTGAGGTGCATCCGACGAGCGTGTGCGCAATTAAAATCGTGTTTAAATTGGCTTTATTTAACCAAATTTGATTCTTATATCCAGTGCAACCGTGCAAGTCCGTAATAGCATTACTGCCGTCTTGTATGTTTCTGCGTTTGCAGATTATGTATAATTATGATGCATAAATTTCTGTCTAACCTTTTGTTCCGAGTGCTTTTTCTTAGCCTTTTTGAATTAGCCAAGCAGCAAGGAAATAATCACTACAAACCTTTCAACATAAAATATTGCTGTTAGAATAAGAAGTAATAAATTAATTAACCGTGATAAGAACTGTCGAATTAAGAAAACTTTTTCAAACCTTCCTAATTTAATCCAAGTGGTGCAATTTGCGCTCCACCCTTATGAATCTTTTGAAGGCATAGTCGTGCTTCCGAAAAAATCATAAAACCACTCTCCGAGTATTATTATTGGCGTGCCCATAAGCAATAAAAGCTTTAATTACGTTCTTATTTTTCATTTTTGCGCTGTTGGTATTGAAATAATTACAGTTTACATCCTTGCATCGCGTAGGTTTTACTATTAGCGACGGATCGAATGATATGTTGTTTTGTTGCAAATGTCACGAAGATGATCGTCATCACTATTTTATTACAATCCTAGCGTGTGCGCTGCAAGAATCGAAAGACGACCATGAGATGAAATAATAATAATACCTAGCGGTAAAATTGAAAATGCCAAATTAAGATCTGCCCTTGCGCACGATGCATGGAATGATTTCGAAAATATTGGCTTGCGCGAATTTCAAGCAACCGCCGCCAGCATATGAGAATGTGAAAACCTCTAATTGTATAAAAATATTTGTAATAATATCTAATCAAAGATACATCGTGTGAAAGTCGTTGCTGCACCACGTTCAGGAGAATAATACACAACTAGATGGAAAAGCAAAGCGTGTGTCCAAATATGTCCAATCAAATGAGGATTGTTTGTTTTAGACTTGTAGACTATGGTAGAGCTGAAAAGATTTGCATTTTTCGGTCTTTCAGTCCGCGCATTGACTAGACGAATTTCGGCATCGCATGCGATAAAAAGTCACGCAACTATTTGGAAAGTAGCAACACGTGTCGCACATTTGACACAACCGAACGCAGAGCGAAATGCGCAATGCAGACGCACACGGTGGCGGGCAACAAGGTCGGAATTCAGGTCGTCCCGCATTGCGATGCTGGCCCCAGTGTGAGAAAACGGATCCTGGTAGACTGCTGGGCTCCTGGCTAGAAAAGTCCCCCTTCGGCCGACGAAAGACACTGCGTGCAGAGGCGCGAATTGACGACATATGAAGAATGAAAAGAGACGGTCGCTCAACGTTCGAACGCGACTCTGACCAATAAATACTTAGCATCTCCGGCTGCGAATAGACAAATACCGTATTATATATATATATATTTTTTTGTGAGGCAACGCGACCGCGATGTGAGATACGCATGCACACGATGAAGAAGATGCACGCAACGACTAAGAAATATTTCCCATCGAATTTCACGTATGCAAACTTTTCAGGTGTGAGTACAATTTAAATGGCCATTAACTATGCTCCAAATCATCATGCTCAAGTAAGAGCATTCGTTGAACTCCCATTCAAAGTTCAAATTTCTCCACGGAACAATCTTTAGCCCGTTGACCCAACATATTTGTCACCATCACGTATTATGTGAATGAATCGAAATAGCAATTAAACAAGAAATCATAAATTTGGCGTTTACTCACTCGAATCATTCGATTACAGTTTGTCTTACGACATGGCCGCTCATTCAAATAATTACGTCCCATAATTTCACTGTCGCTAATTTTGCACACTTATCAATCAAAAACTTATAATGCAGGTCAGTATTTTAGCTTAAAGGTTATTAAAAGGTCCGAATCTGTTTACCAAAACTCTAAATCTATTTTTAAGTGCTGACAATGAATATCACATGATTCGTAAATTAGAGAACACGGCCTATTTCCGGCTGAATAATAGGGAAAATCCGAAAGCTCGGAGTAAATTGCAGTTACATCTGCATTTAACATATTTTACGACTAGAAAAATGAGTATTATATGCTAAATTCACTCATGTAAATTGAGCACCCAAAGCAGTTAATTAATATAGCTTCTTCCGTTTAATGTTTGCATTTAGAAGTCGTTTCCGATTGTTTAGTATCGAAGAATATGCTATAGACAACCCAAAGGTATAAAATTAAAATACCTTCTTCCTTACTGCGTCGCCTTGGGTTGGCAGTACCGATTTGCGTTGAGAACGACTTCCGTCACCGTTGCCAACCATACCGCCCAAAGGCCTGCAAAAGTCTCGGCCCTTGAAGCGATCGCCAAGAGGAAGCCAGGGAGAAAGCAATAAAACCAACAAACTATAAAGAACATCTTTCACGCCATCGCATAGATACACGTCGCGGGCGCATCTAGCGATAATTTCATTTCGACCGCGCCTTATTAGCGCGTTCTTTATTAGTTTAATAAGTTGATTAATAGCGAACTATCCATATCAGATGCACGAATGCCGCGCGTGCGGACCTTCGACTTCATTCGTGCCCAGACAAATTTTACAGCTAGACTGGCTACACTTCTCTTTCGGTCGTTTGTTTATTAATTGCTTGATTAGTTAATGATGTCCGTAAGGTCGCTTTGTATTTTCCTTCTGTTTGTCGCATGTGTATTCTTTATGTTCATAATACGCGCATACTCATGAGTCCCCTATAAAGCTAAATTTCGTCCTTATCGGGTGCATAGTAAAAACTAACAACTTTAGGCTGATAATAGTTACATTGACGTGCATTTATAATATACATACAATTCCTTAGTTCATTTCAGTTTATACCTACTGCACCTCTGCTTTCTTTTTATCGGCATAGTTATGAGTATTCCAAATTGACTCATAAATATTTAATTGAATGGTAACACCGTACAATTTTCCCAAATATTAAAATTTCGAATGCAGTTTTTTAGAATCCATCCATTACATCCGCGATTACTATGTCATGATAATGATGTTATTCATTGAGCATCTGTTTGACTCTGCTGACATTTGTCAGCGAGTAGCAACATTGATGATAAAAATGCACCGAGTTATCTTTCTAAAAACTACTGTACCGTATAGGTTTTACGTTATAGATAAGAACGGAAGTGTTCGAAGACCTCAAATAATTTAGGACCACATCAGATGCTCCTCGAAGAAAATGAGACAGGCACCCAAACATATTCCCGGATATGAAAATAAGCGATCAAAGTGGCAGGAAAAAGTCATGCCAAAACGTACTTTGCAATCTCCAACAATGCAAGTTTTACCTGCGTGCCGCAGCCAAGTTAAACATTTTCGTAGCTGCGGCGCACTCCAAGAGATGAAGATCTGCGGACGTGGAGCGCGGGGAAGGCGCGCTGGCACCGTGAGGTCAGACGTGCCGAGGAATGTCGGCGCCTCGGGCGGGCAGGCTAGGAATCCTGGCCCCCTTGTCGAGCCCCCGCTTGCTCGGTCCGCGCTAACTCGCTCGTTTCATTCATTACGAGCGCGGTCCGACCCGCAGCGCGTCCCGGAGACCTCCTACTACGATACCTACATCAGAGCCGACAACTTTCACCGGGTCCTGCCTACGCAAACGCCATCTCTTTTCCAAACGGATCGTTCCGAGGAGAAGTGAGCTTTAGATTTAGCTTACTTTATCCTGGGACGTCACCGCATACATGATTTACTTCAACCTACTCACGACATATTCATGTTTTTTTTTTCAAATATAAAACTTAATAAACACCATTCCATGTTTGAATATTTCTGTGCAAATGATGTAAACGTACTTTCAGAGAAAATAATGTATGTACAATTTAAGATATTTTGAACCTTGGCAAAACATTTTCTTTTGAACTTTTACCTCATACAACCAAGTGCGCAAAAAGTGTACGATTAGTTGCCTACACTAATCCGTTCTGTTCAAACTAATTTTTATCTATGGCAATAAAACTACTCACCGTGCACTTTCAAGTGTAGCAGAAGTGGAGCGACCAATAGCACCAAATCCGACACCCACTGCAAGTCCCTCAGGTATGTTATGCACAGTGATTGCAATCACAAGCAGCATGATACGTTTCCATTGGCCATGCTGAATCTCTTCAATGTTAGACCCTTCCTCATAAGTCTGAGAAACTATTTCATCAGCCTGATTAGTATTTTTATTCCTACCTGATTAAAGATGTTAAAACATTCCACTTAATATTAGTACTATATCAATCAATATATACCTCTTCTCCTTGTATTGTGTAAGGAATCATTAAAGCCATCAATTGTAGCAGAGTCCCTTATTGTAGCTAAATGTGCTTTTGTGTCTTCCTCTCTTTTATCTTGCTTCCGATTGGAATGCAGTGCTGCAAATATAAAAATATTAGTGAAAGTTGCACTGTCAGTGACCATTAGTAGACTTGAACTTACCCAGCATCATGTTGGGTGAGTGTACACCAAGGACTGTGATGAGCACATCTGTGCCATAGACAAATAAGGAACCCAAGAAGAAACCAATTCCAACTGGAATGAAGGCAAATTCACCTTCTTCTCCATATAACTTTGACTCTGTTGCCATTTCAATGGCAGGGGCAAGGAGACTCCAGAAAGAGGCTGCAGTCATAACACCAGCAGCAAAACCAAGGCTGCAGTCTAATAGTTTACGCTAAAAAGATGCAGAAAAATAAAGTGATTGAATAAACAAGTGCAGATAACAAGTTGTTATTTAATTTTGTTTTTAAATCTTTATAAAGGCTATGTGTACTCACTTGAGATCCACGCACGAAGATGACGAGGGCTGCACCTGCAGCAGTAAGGCCCCATGTCAAGAGTGTTCCAAGAAATGCCTGTGTAACTGGTCCATAGCCGGCGATCATTTTAACTCCGTGAAGATTAGCCCAAAAGTTTGACGTTTCAGTTGTCTGTTATGCCCATCAACACTTCCTATTTCCTCGTTTCCGGTGTCCAACGCAACATAAACAAACCAACACGGAGCGCACGAACTTCTGGAAGCGGCACGAATGCACGCGTTAAGCCAGCTGATGCCACCAGCGTGGATCAGTTGATGACGACGAGACGCGTCGAGACGATTGGAAGCGCCAATGAAAAGCGACGCAATTTTTCAAATTAAAACCCTGGCGGCAACCGTAAAATCGCACCACATGCGATTAAAAAATTAATCTGCTTGCCGCGATGGCCTTCTGCACTCCGGCTGGCGGCACTTGCAAAGTGCGATATCTACTAAAGTTGAAATTACAGTCTTGTGAAGTTAAAGGACACGCGCACTAAACTTACGTTTTGCTTTTCAAAGCGCCGCAAATGTTTCCGAGTACTGCACGAATTTATTTTGTTTGGATAAGTATGGCAAACTGCAATTTACAACACTAACACTTGCAACATGCAATTCATTAACTTTAATCTATATTTTTGATATCATCTACAAGTAGATATCAAGTTCACGTCAACAGGTAAATGTGGAAATGATCTATATTCGTCTAGTATTTATACCTTTTATACACCGCTCAATTCTGTCAACAAGTGCCGTGAAAAAATAGAGTACGACAAGAGAGAGTCCTATATAAGTTAAGCGCATTATTAATGCAAATCAATGACAGATAAAATTCTCACGTGCAATTTTTTATTTGAGTGCAATTTGTTTATGTATAAAGAACCGTTTAATTAGCCTAGAGCAACGTGCACTATAATTGGATAAAATAGACGTAATAGTCCTTGAAAATTACAACTCAATTAGATCGATTGCACGCTAAATGATGCTCGATATATTGAACTTGTTCAGGTATCAGTTTATAGTATTTGTTTGTTATCTACTTGAGTAAGACAGCAAACATTATTGACGTAATTATTTAGCGGTAATTGGCAAATTCATTAGGAAATAACTTTTGAAATTCAAGCGGATGGTTTTATCAGTTTCATTATTGACAAACATAGCATTTGCTTGAAATAATTTTGCGAAAATCTTCCTTACAAAATCATGTTATTAACTATACTAGGGACAAATGTTAACCTTGAAAATAATCATTCTTGCTAAACGCTTGAACATGACATGAACTTCTGATTTTATACAACAGCTAAAAATGTGAATGCACATACTAATTTAAAAATTACAGTAATGGTGCCGAGGATAGTCAATTGTTTCTAATCATCCACGCTAAGTATGATCAATTAAGCGACATTGCACTAGTTCACGCATCTTTTTTTTTTTTTTCTTGGCATGCCTAACATATTTTTTATTAAGTTTGGCCAGATTATTTAATATGCTGTTTAATAAATGTAAGCGTCAAGATAAAGGCGTGTAATTTAAAGGTCAGAGACATGCAAAACTTATATTTTAACATGCATTGAGCCAACGAACATATAAAACGCTTCCTAATAGAAAACAATAGTCGGAATTAGTATTGATTCACATTTGGCATAAAGTTCAAGATCTTTTATGCACTTGGAAGTGTATAAGTTGTAATAATTAAGACATTTACTAATTAAAATTGGTCTGATTTTTGTTCTTACTATTACACGTTGAACATGAGCATTTGCATAATTAGATGGTTGGGGGCAGTACACTACACCAACTTTCCGAAAATCAAGGACCAACGCGCGTGAATTGAGCTTGTTTTGGTGCTAAAACAAGCACGTCGTGCTGTAAGTTATGTTGCAAATTATTACAAAGCCAAGCCTTTGTTCCAGCAACATTATAAATGTGGACAGACTGGTTCAGAAGAGACAGAAAGTGATTGACCGTTATTAAGTCAGAGTTAATTAGAGTAACAAGTTAAGATTTAGAAGGCATGAAACAGGAGAAGAACATTGAATCGAGAATAAAGTAGCAAGTTGTGTTGCAAATTATTTGTTCTTTTCTTCGCCCTCGTGAAGGCTACATTGTTCTATGCTAGTGCCTTTGGAAGTTCCGCATTCCAAGTGGATGAGACGCTAGATTAGAAATTATTGTTTTCTTTGCTCCTTCATTTGTTTTGTTGATTTATTTCTTGAGCTGCATCTTGGAACACAAGGGGCTATTGTTCGGTTAACCATCATTAAAACAGTTTAGTGCTATGTTCAGTTTATCTTATCGAAGAATATTAATTTCATGTGTCGGGCGGATTAATTTCATTAAATGTCAATTCTTGGTTTAGCGAAACTAAAGAAGGGGACACAGCAGCAAAATCAACGTTTCATTAGCGTGATTCATCAATTCAGAGTATTAAATTTGTCTTACTGAGTTATTCGTTACACATTCGAGATGAAGTGATGTTAGTTGAGCATCTAAAATCCTGGAAAAAGCTAGATAATCCTAGAAGAAAATGGTTATTTACGTGTTAGCACCGTCTCTGGGTGACCTGCGTGTCTGTGTTCCATATTGTCAACAACCACTACAACAGGTAACGAAAAATGCATAGTAATTTTAAATAATTGGTGAAGTACCAAAGAAAAGAGCAATTAATGATTATCTTGCTTATTTTGTTTATCAAAAATTACAATTTTTTTATTTGTTTTTTTTTTTATTAATTAAAGATTGTTTAATTTTTGTTCTCTGGCATTATTGTTATTATAAAATGTTAATAAAAAATATAGGTTTTTCTATAGTTATTTCTAATAATACAGAAAATTCAATGTGCGGCCCGAATAAAACAAATATTTTCAAATTGGCCCACCGTCCGAAAAAGGTTGCCGACCCCCTGTTCTAGATTTTATTATTTTATATTTCACTAGGCTAATGCTTTTTGTTTTGACTCCCATTCTTCAGAGAATTAGCTCGGTACTCTTAAGAAATAAAACTTGAAAGCAAACCAACTAAATGCAATTAACTTGAAAATTAATCGAGTATTACTTAGAGTAATACAATCTTTGTTCTTTTTTTCAACAATTATAATTTTATTCAACTTCAGTACATTATTACTTTCCATCTTCTAGAGGTGGGTGAGTGACAGTAACTTGGTGATTAGAAAGAGCGCTTACATAAAGTACATTGAGTACTCATATTGGCTTAGCCCACCTTCAACGCCACTTTCCCTTTCACATGATGCTCATGTTGGATTCTATAATAATCGCTCGTGTACAAATCACCGAAATGAAAATTACAAAGGTATTGTCTGTCTGCAAAAATATCTCTTTTTTCATCAAATATTCGTATTCTTCGTATGTTCAAAGATTCATATTGCGATGCGCTTGTTTTAATTAATCCACCACGTTTATCCCATCAAAACTGCATGCTCATAGGTGTTGCTTCTGTCGATTCTCCTGAAATTTCCGCAAGATGAACAACGCTGAGTCTCTTACAAACTAATTAAATACACAGTAAGATCATTAATGTTATACTTGGCTGGTGTTTGCTTGTTGATTGATGTGTTAATATTAGTAAGCAATGTTGAAAAACGACACGCCTTTATGCTGTTGATTCTCAATGTACATTTACAATAATCAATTAGTTCTAATACGATACTTATTAGAACAACAGCTTCCTTTGTGTTTGTCTAACATGAGGCACAATCCTTAATCTGGCTACCTGTGACAAAGAGCTGATTTTAGTAATTTGGAGACTGAAGTGCCATTTCGTTACTATTTCTCTACAAAGTTCTCCAGTTTGTTGCTATCATATGCTAAATACAACGGCCGCAATTTACTTATTTAAATTACCAATAAATTAAAGTTAAATAATAATCTTCAACTTAAGATGCAATATTCTGTTATTGAGATTGAATCTTAACTTTACTTGCAGTAACCTTAGGGTAGCAGTTAATTCTAATGAAATTATATACATGTAATAAATATTTAGTCTACTTGCTGAAATTAAAAATTAATTATTGTAAAGATCTCGTTGTACAATCTACGTAATAAGTAAAGGTTAATACACAATTCTTAATCATCGTGTCGACAGCATTCTATTAAAACTTGTCGGATTAGTTAATTTAATGATTCCGAAGCATCTTTTGACATAAGCACCCTTCTAAAAAAACATCTAAGCTCTAGTTGTAATATTTGTTGAACATTTATTCTGATGTAACTTTGATTGTTAATGTTGTCAATGATCGAATGCAGCAGACGTTAAACCGGAATGCATCTTGGACGATTTGTTATTTATTAAGTTTATTAAACGGTACTCTGCTTCATAGCATACATTTTGTAATTGCCCACTTAAACGACACATTAAGCTGATCCGCACGAAGCATTCACTTGCCAACAACATCGAAGATCACAAATTTCCCCTAAGTTTCGAGTTTCAGTCATTCGTTATATTGTTACATTGTACAAATTTGTGCACTCGCGCCTTGCCCTTTTCTCTCACATTTCGAAAAAAATTGGAATGTTACGCTATCCTACCGCCGATTTCTTTATACTTCGTCTCATATTCTCCTGCTTAATACTTGTTACGCATTGCCTACTAAAACGGTAAGCTGCCATCGTTTTGGTACTCCGGATTTTTCACTCTTCATTGAAAAGCTTGCCGTTCTTTAAGTTATTG
Organism: Diploeciton nevermanni; assembly: GCA_027575565.1. Lineage (NCBI taxonomy): Eukaryota > Metazoa > Arthropoda > Insecta > Coleoptera > Staphylinidae > Diploeciton > Diploeciton nevermanni. The sequence goes on from JAODIE010000005.1 coordinate 4,315,086, forward strand.
ACTTAATTCTCTTAATATATAACTGTTACATGCTATTAAAATCCTGAAGTCTTCATAAGACACTCGATATCCTCATCGGCTGAGCTTTCCCCCGATGACGGCGAAAGATTCTGGGACATGAGAGCGGCACCTAAGGTTTGCGCTCGCCGGACTGGCATGCGTGGTGTTGAACGCAATGATGGCAACCATGACGGCCGTCGACCGCCCCCGATTGCCTCTTCCGGTATCGTGCCCCTTGTTATCGACCTAGGAAATAAGGCGACATTCAACAAGAGTACCTGCATGCGTAATCGCATAACTTGTATTATTAAAATTCCAATAATGCAAAGAGTAAGCATGCAGTTTAGTGATTAAGTAAGATGTGTAAGTATGATGAGTGTTGCGTAGTGTTGAATGCATGCAAACGCAGAGAGTTTATCCATAGATTATAGTACATTCAAGAGCAAACATTAAAACATGATTGGAACCCCTAGTGATTTCAGTAAATATATTACTTGATACAATTTCTTTTGTTACTCAGAGATGAAGATAAACGGACGTTAAAAATGTTCTTATCTAAGATATTACCGACTGATGACCAATCAGTAAGATACTTACATGTTCAAAATTAACCTAAGAAAAGAAATTAACGCGTTCCACGAGCGGTGCAAGAAATTTCGATAATTTTATGAAATTTTGAATGAAAAATTTAGGTCAGCTGCAACATAACAAGAAGTAGATTTGAAAACAAATTTAGAGTAGCTCTAGTCCTGCAGAAAGGTAGATAAGAAACAAAGAGATTAGGAAAGAAGCATGTAGTGCCAATCAGACTTGAACTCTGTTGAAGCTAATTCTGTTCAAAGTTAGTTGCCAATTCTGTTTGTTTTCTTGATAAAACAATCAATACAATTGAGAGAAAGAGGTATTAGTGCAATTGCGTAATGGCGAGCATACGAAACCAAACAAACCTCCTTACATCGGTCATCATCGTGTACTAGTGTTACTGGTATCAGCATCGTCAACACACCCGCTAAGCTCCAACATGGAGCCGCGCCGCGCTTGCCGCCTCTGGCCACAAGGTGTTTGCGGAGGTGGGGGAATGGCACCTGGGCGCTGTAATACACCAAGCGGGTCCGATATGCCGTCCTCAATTAGCAGAACTGCATTTGGACCAGAAGTAGAGCCATGACGATCTCTTTGAGGTGATGATTCGTCATTGCTACTGATGTGACCTGACCCTGTGCTTTCCCTTCGGAACAGACCGATTACTGACGACCGTGGGTTTTCAATTCCTCCTAAAAATGTGTTTAAAAGTGTTTTAATTGTAGCTGGGAAAATATGTAGATGCAGCTCACCTAGGAATGTGGCAGATGGTGAATTATACGCCAAATATTCTTTGTTCGAAGCCCATGCCGGAAATTCACTCTGTTGAATTGGTTTACAATCCTCCAGCTCATCATCCCGCTTCCAGGGCAAGACACTCTCTGTGGCTGTTGGAGTCGCAACCCTCATTAACTCGCCACCTAAAACCCATTGCAAGATTAGACCACTTGCCAAGAGTCGTCTGGATAGCACGCTGCTCGCAAGTCAAGTCGACACATTTTACGACACTTTGACAACATCGAAAAGCGTAGGAAAAAAGTTTAAAACGCAAGTGAACTTTACGTACCGTCGATGGAACCTTTCGATAACCGTTTTCCCGTGTCCGAGAAAAGACTATCATCTGTAACTGAACATAGAAAACATTCATAGAAAACAAAGCTGCACATTGGGCATACACAGATAGAGAGAGAGAGACAGCATGAGAGCAAGAAAAGACACTAGGTAGAGATAACAATTGCTGATTCTATCACTCATAGATTAATCAGCGTAGTATGAAGTTATTATTAGAAGCACATTAGTCAAGATTAATCCATAAAGTTTCCAATTGTTCCCCATACCCAAAGCGAAATAAATGGCAACATGCAAACTGAGTACATTGCAAAGCGCAGTAAGAACATTTAAGTGGTTACAAGGCGTGAACTTAAAGAGATCCCAGTTGCTTGATTGGCTCTAGAGTGATCAACCTAGTAAAGCCTGGGTTGGTGACTCTACGGCATGTGATTGACTATTGCCTAGCTATCAGCTATTCTCTATTGTTCTTAGGGTGAGTGGATTGCTGGTAACGTGTAGATAGAATAAAAATACATAGACTACATCGGAATGCGTCTGGAGGGCTCAAATTGGACATTCTCTTCGATCGTAAGTTTAATGCAGAGATAGAAAAAATGCACGATGCTGGTCGCTGTTGAATCGTACCGTGTGGGTCCCGGCGCCACGGCAGACACCCTTCGACGGCGGTGGTTTTCTTACTTTTCGGTCCCATCAATGGGGTTAATTGACTAGCCAGACTTTCGCTGCCCTCCGTTCCGGCACTCAGCGGTGCGTCTTCACTTGCTAAAATTATTACATCATCAAAGTTTCTTGCTTAATTACTGGCTAGAATGTTGTCGTCTCCGTGTGTGCTATATTATCGTGATACAGTGTTATTGGTGCGAGGTACAATGTGGAAATTTAGTTAGTTGATTATCTGATTAGTGTTGGTAAAACGTAAATTAAAATTCACTGGACGTCACAAACAGACATCATGCTGCAAAATAAACAGGATTTAATGGGCTTCCCAACTTCTCCTCTTTTTTAATGAATAAGAAAAAGCTAGAGGCCACATCAAATCTCCAAGATAAAAATTGCTTTCACTGAATGTTGTAGGAAGATTAGCCAACTAAAAATCATTTCCATACCGGAATAAAACTTGGTCTGCTTCCGCTATAAATCGTGTTTTTGTTTGCACAACATCAATCACTCATCTTCGAATCTACTGCAGGCAACTTACGTGAAGACTTCGCGGTAAAAGTAATAGGGCTGTCCCAATCTTCCTTGCTTGATTTGGGTTCCGTGGTGTCGTTATCTTCGTGAAGAACCTCATCAATATAGTCTAAAAATCAAATTCAATTACAATATACGATGGTTTAAGGCACGTCGTGGTATGGCTCATCTCTTAATGATATGATGCATAAATCATAAACATAAAGTGATATAAATAAAAAGTATAAAAATGTGGCGAATACAGACCCTGGTATTTACCATGTGAGAATTGCTTGGCGGTTCCATTCTGTTGGAACTCTGGGAAACTCACATGGTTTTGCTTCCCATCCTGTAAAGCAAGAATAAATATCAATTTGCAAGCTAGCACTGCTGTCAACCTACTCACTTTATTTAACTTCTTGCTGTGCCGTTTGTGATGATGCTTCTTGTCAGCGACAAGCCGGCGGAAATTCAACTGCATTCGATAATTGACTTGCGTTGAGAGATCTCGATCGTTTACAGCATGACGGCTATAACTCAATCGTCGATGCTGCACAAGAATAAAAAGCGTGCGTTAACACAGTGTGTCACCAATCGGGAAGAGATGCGGGGTTATACTTTTACCCGTTTGTAGGGCTTGCACAGCTCTTCAGCCAGCAGATGGTGAATTTTGGCATCGGTCATGTCCTTCCTGGAAGGATTATACTCCAGCTCCTGCATGTCAATGTTCCACGTGCTGGTGTCCAGCTGACTGAAGCTAGCGCTGCATTCGATTAGAGTACAATCAATCAATTTGCAACGGGGGCATGCGAAGGTATTGTATATAAATTATATCGGTAAGTACGCAATGCTTAGGGGTGCAGTGCAAGTTACAGTTTACGATCACTTACGTAGCTAAATTATGTGCATATCTTACGTCATTCTCGTATTAAAACATTCAAAGTGGGTTACGTCATGATTTTCTGGATTGTTTGCACTAAATTTAAAGTAGCTGTTGGCCGAGCAGAGAATTTTGAAAGAGCTTCGAAAATGATGGGTCAAGTATGCTGATACAAAAAGATCTCACCAAACATATGCATGCACAAGGCAGTCTTTAACTACGAAAATTGACTGTACAGGCACGTAATAATTGGTCTGGCTTGAGCCGATATAATTTACCAGGTGATAATTTTTGGGGCGCACCTGCCGTTGAGGTTCCCGGCGGTGTAATTTCTGAAAATCGCGGACATGCTCTCTGTCCCTGTGATATTCCCAATGGTGGAGGCATTGCGAGTCATGTACTCCATAGCATCCTTCATGGCAAGTTTTGAGTAGGTCTCTAGGATTTTAGGTTCAGCCCCTTGGTGATTCCGAAGTAAATATGGCCTAATGAATTTGTTATCAAATCGTTTAAACCTAAAACAAAATTAATTTGATGCTTTCAACAATGCAACTGTATTTGAATTGAGTATTACCTATCACGAACATGATAATTTCCATGTTGTCCCACAATATCCTCAATGGCACACATAGTATGATCCATTAGCTGGTAATAAACAGAGTAACCAATTACAATCCAACCTTGCCTACACGCAATTGCATGACCTACCCGTTCATGTATACGTTCGTTCATCGTTGGCTTTCGCTTCTCAGCTGTTTTCACATTGAGAATTTTCACCAGCGGCTTGATGGTGATGCCCTGAATAAACACGGTGAAGTAGATGACAGCGATAGTCGTTGTCATGAACATGGGCTGCAGTGGCACCACTTTGTCGTCGATGAGGAGCACCAAGGCAAAGGCGACCGCCCCACGCAGCCCGCCGTAGGACATGACAAACTTCTCCACTTTGCTTAATTGATGCAGTCGGAACTTATTTGCGATCCACGTTAATACAATCACACCTGCAACGGGATGTTAATTTTGCCTAATGGTACTAATATTCGCAATTAGCCTTAATTCACCTAATATCCGATAAACGGAGCAGAAGATTATCGTCAGGATGACGAACCAGGTATTCCAGTCGTGATTCCGGTTAACTGTGGCGACGCCGAGGAACATGAAGATGATGGTTTCCGAGGAGCTGCTCAGCATTTTCATCGCATATTTGATTGTTGTGTGGGATTTGTGCGATATGTTTGCCTCGACGTAGTTTTTCATTGTTATGCCGCAGAATGTAATGCTGAAATTGGTTTATTTATTAAATATTGTTGCATGGGGACAAACAATGACCTGCACTCGACAGGTCGATAGCAGACAGTAATAAAATGACTATGGAGCATTACCAAGTCGTAAAAGGAACCACTTACAGTTCGGACAATAAAACAGCACTATACTCACGCTAGGATACCGGACATGTGGAAAATCTCTGCGTTGAGATAGGCAAGGTAAGCCATCACAAAGATGAAGATTGGTTCTATAACGCGAACTTCATTGGTAAATCGTGTGACGAATCCGGTAGCAAATCCCCAAACAACGCCAATTACCGTTCCGCCAATTGCCACGACAAAGAAGTTGGCAAAACCGGCCAAGACGTCAGTGTAGATGATGTTCGCCAATCCCATTTCACTGTAGTGTTCGAACATGTGATAAAGAACAACAGTGACAGCGTCGTTGAGAAGCGACTCGCCGAAAACAACAATGTACAAAATCTCGTTGACTTGGATCTCCTCGAAGACAGCCAGTACAGCCACGGGGTCCACGGCAGAGATGAGTGCACTGAAGAGGAACATTTGCAACGGAGGCGTCGTGCAGTTGAACAAACCTGTTGTCCCCACGGCCCACAAGGAAGCACCTAATGATGACATGTTTCATCAACACGCAGATCATGATTTGTTTTATGGCGGATGGCTTTACCTATTGTTAACGTATTAAAAATAGTTCCTATAACAGCAAATATCAATATGGTGCCCAGATGGTCGAAGAAGAGCCGATTGGGCATGAAGTAACCGGCGTCAAGGATGATCGGCGGCAGCATGTAGAAAAAGAAGGTGTCGGGGGACAACGGCGACATGTGCACGCTGTCCGTGACATGAACAAGGATCACGCCGATCACGACGCCAACAACGATCAACAAACAGGACTCCGGGAAAATTTCATTCAACTTGGGTGCCATATGAAAACCTGCAAACATGTAAAATGTTGTAATTCATTAGTCGCTTCGGCTGAATTGGTTATCATGAAATGACGATGGGGAACGAAATAACTGTTGGGCTGCTCACTCACGATCCCCGTATTCCCAGACAGGTTTGTTTGTTCATTGTAAATAAAATTGTTTTTACTTCCATGGTCGAGCCTATTATGCACAACAAAAATTATCAATGTACACGGAAAGTATATAAATAGTGGCGTGCAAAACGACAACAATTAGCAGTTGTATTTTTTACAATTATCGTTGGATTTATGTAAGTTTGAGTACAGAATTACAGACCGGCATAAGTTAACAATTGCATAGCCTTTTAAAAGCGACATTTATTTTCCAGACATTATCTCACATTGTTCATTTTAATAACAATTACTCTGTTCTAAGTAGCTGGCTTTCAAGCTAGCAAGCAATATATCTTATGCATACAAGCGAACAATCTGTTTATTGAAAAATGGTAAATTGTGGAGCTGGAAGATTGCAAAACTGATTTATTCATTGCACTCAGAAAGAAATTTTGATAGTGCATTATTTAATCATTTCTCACTTATTTATTCTCAGAAAGTATTGCATTCATATTATTAACTAATAACCTATTACTTCTACATTAATGATAATTGACTTATGCTATGTTATGTATTCATTTTGTGCAGAATGTTTGATGACATTATGCGAAATGTATTAGGGCAAAATGACAGGATGACAAATTAAATGTAAATTACGGATTAATAATTTGATTCAGAATTTTCACATGTGCAACGGATTGATCTTGTACCCAAATAATCATATTTGGGTGCAGATTATTTATTATGCAACGCTGAACAAAATGTGTCGACCCTCGAAAATCCTAAATAATTGTTGTTATGCAATGTTCACACTAGTGCAATTCCCATATGTTAATCGATTGTACCCTCATCACCCAAAAAAGACTTTTCATTATCTACGAGTATATATTAATATAATCCGAGAAAAATAAAAACGGCAATTGTAGACAGATTTTCCTTTACATAATATGCGCCTCAATCAAAACGGATAGCAACGACTTAAATCGTAGCTTCCCTTACAAACCACTCTATATGAACCAAGAGAATTGCATTATAGGTTTTGAGAAAGTAACTTTTCTTGCATGCTCAGTCGTGTCTTAAAGATTAACCTGCCACCACACTTGGTCAAAAATACACTCATTATTGTATATCTTGTGCCTTCAAGAACATTTCGTGGCCATGGTAGCGACACAACATTTATGTAGTTACCGCACGCTTGGTTTACGTCTAATTAAATGACATTGGAATAAATATTCCACTGTAATAGAACAGGAAGCGGAAGGTTTAAGTGGTATTTGTTATCACAGCTATTTTTAGGTTTGAGATAATACTCTTGATCTTCTTGAAAAATCATGTAATTGTACGCGGATGAGAAAACGGTAATTTCACACGCACCCGTCATTGAATCCAGACGCGCGTTGGCGACGATATGGGAGCATAATAAATATTCTGCGAGCCACCACCGAAGGACGGACCACAAGGACATGGCGGCATGCACGTTCGCGACAATCGATATTCCCTGACCCCCAAGCTTCAAGTAATGCAATGTACTGAACGAACCAGCTGCGCGTGCAACAATCATTTTTCTCCCTGTTTTAAATTTCGAAAGTTTCCATATAACATATGTACTACTCACACGACACCATGGCTACCTTTTGTTAATGCCTATCCATGGTTAATTTCCCTCAAACCAAATATCAGCTTGTTTCGAAAATTGCTTAATCCTAGAATGTTCCAGGTGGGACTATGAATTAAACATCCCACATCAAGCATCATACGCTTCACTCAGTTAATCCAAATCAATAAATGATTGCACCAGTAGCGTAATTGATGCTTGATGTGCTTATAGAGCTTCAATGAATCAACAAACCTAGTGGCGGTGCTTCTGTGTACATGCTGCCGCTGTTAATACGTAAAGCTAATACGTAACTAAATACTTAGCCGAAATTCACTCTTCTGCATACGCATTCTGCCTGAGATATAATGATAATGTTAATTAACCGCTGGGTTTGGGATATTGACACTTTTGGAAGCTTAAAACAATCGACAAGAATATCGCATTGGGGAATACCACAAAGCGGTGACACGTGCTGTTCAACTATGTATATTAGCTATTATTTGTTGGCAAATATTTACTTTTCATATTTTTCTATGCATCCTGAAAGAAACCTGCGTGAGTGTATAACCAACGTTCGACCTTGAAGCATGGAAATATCTGGAAGCCAATCTTTCTAAAAATACATCCCACCTTTTTTTTATAACGAGATCTTTATATTATCAACTCAGTGCTATCTTCTAAAAATTATAGATACAAACTTTCACAAATCCAGAACTGATGTTTTGACAGATGAGTAGGATATTTTTGATTGAAAAATTAAGGCTTGCCAAAATAAATTAGAGCATTCCGTATTCACATCTGTTTTCTTCAAATGTTTTGATCTAGAAATATAAAAACTCATGCCTTAACACATTAACTGGTGCAGAATGTCGATTTTGAGCAAGTCCCACGCAATCTGTAAGAGGAATGCATTTTCAGAAAACGTGCTCGGCCGATGCAGCACTTGAGCTATTTATAAAACTGATGGTTTTCGGGCAATTTTAGAGAAAACGCGTTACTGCGTGCGTATGCAACAGATCGAGATGGAAACGCATCGGATGTGGTGGAAAGTGCAATGATAAAAAAAAAAAAAAACAGTGTTGGCATTATTTGATCAAGAAAGTAAATGAGTTTGGACTAAATAAAACCAATTAGTGCAAAAACAAATAACTATGTTTTAAAATTTAAGAAGAATTATTTCAATTCGTTGGATACAAACGAATTCTTTGCAGAATTAACCCCATTCAAAAGAGAAAATATTAAGCGTAGCATTAGTCGCCATACGAATATAAATCACCTAATTCCTGCAGCAGCTGCATGAAAATTTGCAAGTTAGATGCTGTTGCTTCAAGAAGATACTAAACTTGAAGACTTAACTGTACGTCTACTGAATATATATCGCGGGCTCTTATGATCTAAAACACAATAAGCCATAGAATGGTGAGGAATTCACCGATTTATACCGCGTTTTACCATCATTTGCAACTTCCTTTCTTCATGGCGTATACATTGTTGCCACCTTAATTAGACCGCATGAATGCAAATATAGCATGGCGTATGTTGCTCTAGGTTTCATGTTTTGCATAATTCATGCGTAGACTACCTGTTAGCAGGGCGGTGAACTAATGTTTTACGCTTGACAATTATAGAGATCCAAACTAAGTGATTAGTCTAGGGAATACTTTTTAATGGGAACATAGGGTATGACTAGAATCTAATGAGGGATGTGAACTGTACTAGAGCGCGGTATGATATGTTAAAGAAATCTTCCTTTTATTGTCTAGCACCGTACTGGAAATATTTCTAGTTTGCTTCTAATTTGATTAAGAAAAGCATAACGTGTGACTGCAATTTGATATCATCCTTGGCAAATGAAAACGGAATGGTCAAAACTTGAACTGGAAACTGACCTACAAACTATTTTAGCTCACTGTACATTTGATATAGTTCTACGGCAAAAATGTCAATCTGCTACGTAAAACCAAAATCGATTAACGACCGTGCCCACCGCTTAGTGGGAGCAATAATAAAAACAAGCTAGTTGAAGCTAGTTGGTTCTGGAAACAATTCGAATGCGTGAACATAATGAGCAATCATTGCGCGTGCGGGCGTTGATTTTCGAGTTGCAAGTGGAATGCACTACTTGAAGTGATAAATACGCTTCATTTGTCATCGTGAGTTGGCACTCGTGGTAGTTGTGATGCATTTTGTGGTGCGCCTTTCAATTAAATTTTTAATTAAAACCGCCATACTGTGGTTTGCATCGGATTCGTTTCTCGACGAATGATATTGGAAGCATGCAAGTTCTAATTAAAACACATGTGCAAATCCATTAAAAACACATACAATTTACTTTTCTTGGATAAAAAAAAAAGAATGAGTTTTTAATAGTCTAATTACAAAAGAAGATGGAAGGATAATTGTGGGTCGTAGACCATAGAAATTATTTAAACCTCCGACGACTTGGAAGAACCTTCAGAAGCCAACGACTAGACGATAAAATAAAGCAGTCCAATTTCAAAGAGACGCTAAAGTAAATTCATTACGAACCGACTTTAAATTTCATGGCTCTCCTAATACCGGATACAAACGAATTTTAAAGTAAATATTAATGCCATAAAATAAAAGTTAAGAACCTTGACTTCTACTTCCATTCTGTATAATTATTTCCTTTGCAGAATATCCATAGCTAAATATTGATTACATATTTAAGCAATGCCTTAAACCAATGTGAATCATATTAAGCAGCATTTTAATAGCAACCTATAGGTCGAAATCATTTTTTTTTTTATCGGGCAACTCATTCTGCTCAGGAGTATTAAATACAACTTATTCACTCATTATATTTATATTACAACAGCAGCGTTAAAATTACTGATAAGACTTCAAGCCTTGATAAAAGAGAAATAAAAGATTTATTATATTGTGACGTAAAAGTTAATGCAAATGATGTATCGTAGGCCGAGTAAATTTCCACGAACCGAATTTCTGATTGGATTTATGCTTTGACGCCCCCTGATAACTCACTATAAGTCTATAAACAAGCAGAATGACTACTTTAGAAAAATTGCCAAGTGCTTTTAGCGCTTTAAAAAAGATAAATATCAAACAATTAAGTAGCCAACGACTACGACTACTGCACGACGTAATATGAGACTGTTTACAGAAGATCTATTTATTATCTAGTAGATAACTAATGCAATGTGATGTAAATTAATTCCCTGTCTAGATATATATATATATATATATATACTAAGTAATGTTCCTGTCATAAATTACAGGAGAATGTCGCAAACAAATGATGAACTTTGCCGACACGTTCACACACAGTGTCGATGTTATCACCGACGTTAACGTTACTGAAAAATCGCAAGTCAAAGAAGATCAATGCGTCGCACGTCTATGCGTCAAAGCAACCTGCTCCAATACCTAGATGATTACTTGTCAACTCGACTCATGTTTAAAATCAATATGTTATGGATTCAAAACCAGTTTCAGTTCCTCTATTGGCTTTGAATCATACATGCAGCTTTGTTGATGTCCTGTTACCTTTCTAAGCGCTTCACGGCGTACTCCTTCTTTAGTGTGCCAAGGGGTTATATTTATATTGATTGCTCGCTGGTTTGTTATGCTGGCATAAATTCGAACGCCTGACTTCACAATCAACTTACCTATTTTCGCCAAACTGGCGCAGAATATCCACAGACCGATAATAAATGGCACCTCTACTCGCGAAAAGGACACAGAAGCCACTTGGTACCGTTGCGGAGGTTTCTTGGTCGGAGTTGTTGTCGCATCTTCCCCGGAAGAAGTTTGACCATCAGTGGTAGTGGCCATCGCCGGTGTAGGTGCAGATGCAGCCCGTTTTGCCGCCGCCGGCGTGTCCTTGCTAGGACCCATCGGTCCAAATTGCAACCCGTTATAGTTGCCGGCGGGACCGACCGAATCTGCACCATTGTCGGCACCTTGGGCCCGGGGCGCCGCGACGCACGCACTGAAGAGGCCGCTTGCAAGGGCCAGCAGGAAGAGCGTCTTCACCGGCGCGCTGTCTCTGCACGCGCGCCGGGATAGGTTCACGCCGTGTCGCAGCAGGTACATATCACATATGGGCTAACACGCGCGCCTCTGAAGGACCGACGTCGCCGAAAGCCGTCGTCACTGTGCTCGGGATCAGGCGGCAGGACGCACGCATCGCACACCTGCCGTGGAGAGATTACTACCGAATCCCGACGAGGGCGTCGTGCGAGGCCGGCCAGCTGACATGCACGGAAGAGACGGCGGCGGGGACGGCAGAGAGTGGCGCCCGGAACCTGCGCACTTGGAATGTCCCTGCCGGCTGGGCAATGCACGCATGCGTTTCCTCTTAAGAATTAAAACCTTTGTAAACCTTGCTATTAAAATTCCATTCACTCGCTTTTTACTAATGGAAATTTAGAAGTGATAACAAAGCACTTGGCACCAACAGTAGTCATCATCATGTTGATCATGTTCTAATTGGAATTTGTAGAATCCAACAGAGAAGGTCACACTTGAAGCACACAACAACTTAATCACTGTTGGCCTCCAAATTTTGAAATAAATTTAATTCCATTTCCAGCTGTAAATGTGGCTTGTAAACGGCTCCGCTCCCGATTGTAATTAACATTGTATTGTCACGATTTTTGCGCACTTATTGATGACCGCAACGAGTGCACTGGTTGTTGTTGGTCTTAATGTTTTAATTAAACTTAACCATGCAAGCTTAGTACGTATATGTAAGCATTCATTGAATGTAAAACGCGCGTGACGAGATAGCTTTCGTCGTAAATTGTAGCGAACGTTGCGTTGCCGCGCCGATACAAATCGAACTGTATTTGCGCGCTCGCGGTTTATCATCGACTTGAATTCCAATTCAGACGCATGGTAATGAGATAAATGACCGAAATGCATGTGCTACATGCGGTTACACTTGCCGCGTGGAGCATGTGTCGCGAGGGGTGCACATGTCCAACTGTCGGAGTTTACCTTCGATCGAACGTGGAGCTAAATCGTTCCGCGCTGATGGAAAATCGAGTAGAGTGGAGGACCCTATAAATAGACAACGACGCATTGCTAGCTTCATGTAAAGGGTGAGTGTCCCTAGCTCACCGTTCCTTCCCATTACACATATGCCCCCACATGACCCCTTCTTGGGTGCACTGGGTATTAAGTCATACTCTATGAAATTGCTATAGCTTCCTAGCAAATAAAGTTGGGTATACAAGGTTTTCAGTAGTTTACTGTAAACACTGTTTAGATAACAAAGTTTGCCTAATACCCAGGTCAACTAATCTCGCTCCTGATTGGACAAACAAATGTACCGGTGACATACAAATGTATCGTAGTAGATTGGAGATTCCTTCATGGTATTTACGTTGAAAACTAGATGGCTGGTGTTATTTGTTAGAAAAACTTAAATATTTTGATATCAATGCGCGGTTCAATATCATCATCAAGTGAAGAACCATCTCCTGTGAGATTGTAAACAGTGCTGAGTAAAACATGTCGGGCGTGGTGTTTATTGTAACATTTCCAACCGAGGAACATGAGAACCTACTGAAAACCATCGCAAAAAAGAAAGTTGTAATTATGGAAGCTAAAAATACCACGCATGAGTTATATACATGCACACCACTGCATAAATCGACGGAAATGTTCGAGAAATTCACTCCGAACGTTTCTCCCACGACGGTATCACCAATACCGGCCGGATATGAATACAATTCCATAGAAAAAGTTTGTTTCCAGCATACGTTTTATTTGAAACCACATTAGAGCTTTAAAACATGTTTTAGTTAATCCAAGATATTTTATTAATTCATAACTTAGAATGCAATGCTTGCTACCATCAGATCGATAGCAACTACAAACAAGTCATCTTCAGTGTCGAGGAAGGTGATAAATGCGAGGAAATTTTAGATGTTCTAAAAGAACATCATGTTGGTCAGTTATACGAATCCACGATTAGTATAATCCCTTGCAATTTGTACCACCATGCTGCTATTAGTGGTGAAGTTGAAGATGCATATGAAGATAAACATATTTCCACGTGAGTAAAAAAATACTCAATTATGCAACACAAATGATTGAAACATTTTTTTAGGAATGCAGTGTCCGATACAGCATGGATTCGCTTTGTAAATTCAGTACGTGCACGTTTAACAGTGGCACAACTTGTGGAAGTTTTGAAAGCTGATGCCTCTATAACATTTGAATTTATTTGCCTTCTTACAATTGCAGCGTATGATTGTCAATAACAGTATTTTATATTTTAATACGAATAGTTTATTTTTTAGAATGACATGTTCTATAGGATTGGTAGAAGACAGTGACATTTGTCTTTTTTCCAGTATGTTTATATGCCCTATGATGGTAATTAATTCTTAGAAGCTGTTAGAAAATCGTTTTAATTTTATTTTGAAGGGTCCTGTTTTAGCTGGCACCTTTGGTTACGTAATTCGTGATAGTATCCTGCAAATAACTGGTATGCAAAGCGAATTAATCGGCATTGGTGTAGCAACCTTGGTGGGATTTGTGTATGGTACAATTATTTGTTTCTGCACTGACAAATTTGGCCCCAATTGGGAGCCAACAGCTGAAATGTTGTCGCGCGGGGATGCGTATAATCTGGGTATTGGCTGTTTGGGTGCAGTTTTATCCGGTGCTGCGGTGGCCATTGCTATTCTAAGCCGAAATTTTGCATCGTTAGTAGGTGTGGCAATTTCAATTTCGTTAATGCCCCCAGCTGTAAATGCAGTAAGTTATGTTTCATTCAATTTCTACCGAAATTATGTAAATGAGTGCCATTCTAGGGACTTTTATGGGCAATGGGTACCGTTTACTATTTTAGAGATAATGGATCATTAGCGGACTCTGGAATTGAATCAACTAGAAATAAATTCCTAGAATTGCTGTCATTGGGTGCAGTTAGTATGTGCTTGACTATTGTCAACATAATTTGCATTTATTTGGCAGGGATTTTAATATTCAAGGTCTGTACTCTATTACTTATTAATTTTCGCGGTCAACGCTATATACTATTTTCCTAAAATTTGTAGATCAAAGAGGTTGCACCAATAAAAATGAAGAACGAACATCGTCGTAAATTCTGGAAGCATGATGTCCGAATCACACGTGATTATAACAAAACACTTCAGAAGGAAGAAGCCCTCGCAATGCAAGCGCAACTAAATGAATTCAAAAGCAACACGCAAGTGAATCAGTTATCACCGGAAAGCTCAAAGGATAGCAATAGTAAAGATAAAAGTCTTCCACGCTCTGTGGATGGTCATAGATCATCCATTTCTCTTTCATCTTGTACGATTGTTTCCAAACGACCGACTATTCATGAGCTGCAGGAACTGTATAAAAATATTACGCGGGAAAATACTTCAATGGGCTCAAACAGTGTCCCATCGACTAGTCAATTAATAACTGAAGTTGTTATTTCTAGCACACAAACTAATGAAACTACTACGGAATTCGGCACTAAGAAGAAGTTTACGGTGACTCCGTGTTTACTGGATTTGTGATTTTATTTTTAAATGTTGCCATGGGAAGGAGATGGGCTAATGCATTTTATTGAATGTGAATGTTAAACTTTTTGTTTTAATTCTCGTTGCTGTGAAACCAATTTGTAATTATAAATATTTTATTGTTCTCATAATCTTCTTTTCAACATACAAAAAACCACAAAACCATAATGAAAAGAAAGTTACGTTATCATCGCTTTACAAAAAAAAAAAAATATCCAAGTTCATGGAACTATAGCATACCTGGAAAATCACATCACTGTGCTTCAATTGTCTGTCAGTTGTTCGCCACAACAAGTACACGATAAGTTAATAACAAATATTTGTTTACTTCCAAAAATTCTGCACCTTGTAACATGCAAATATCAAAGTCACGATCTGAATGATGTATAGCTTGATGGATGAATAAGTTAAAGTGAGGTCAGTCACGCTACTCCTCTTCCTACCCTTTTATTCGACCCGGGTGGTTTTGCGTTGTCTCGGGCTCTGTTTCGGAGACTTGCTCTGCTTGGCACCCTGGTTAGAGGACTTTGTTTGTTTGGGCGACTGCTGCAGTTTGCCTGATACAAAATTGAGAATCAGCATCTGATCAACTCTTTGAATAAAATGTTACCAGAACGTTGACGTACTTATGTTAGCCAGGGTTTGTTTTGGCAGCCATTCGAAATCAACATTGTTGGGGTTGTTGGTACCAGTTTCCACTGGTGTTGGTTTACGGCTGGTTCTTTTACGACCGACAGAGAGAAGAGTTTGCTGACCAATAACCAACAGCAATAAAACACCAGCAGCCAGGAAAACGTACAAGAAGAATGTTTCACCATCAAGGCCTAAAGTAAATTAATAAAACAAAATTGTAGTCAACTTGACTTAATTGCTTACCTTCTTCCAATTCAATAATTTGAACAGTCTCATTGTAGACAGCTTCCTGGTAGTAACCTCCAGCACTATCCCTGTAGTTCAAGTTGATGTTTAGGCCAAATGGACGTCCAGCAAAAGCTTCAGCTGGCACAAAGGTGTATGCCAAAGTAGCTTCTTGATTTGGTGCAACTTCCTTATTGTAGCCAATAGCAGAAAAATTCTGGATGTAGAAGTTGAAGTCCATTGGGTAGCGGAAAGAAGCTTCAATTGTATCAAGAATGAAATCATTCTTGCCCTTGTTACGGAAGCCAATAAGAAATTCAACTGGTACACCAGCTGGCAATTCTGCATCAAATAATAACAAAAACTACAATACTGCACCAAAAGAAATATTGTATAAAACCTGTGTTTACCCATTTGAGAAGGACCAGTAACAGCGGGACGAACGAATAATAGATCTGTATCAGCATCTGATGATGCTTTTATTTTAGAATCATCCTCTTCCTCCTCTTCAGTGGCAGTAACTTCAACATCTCCTTCTGCTTCAACATCAGCTTCCTCCTCCAGAGGGTCTTCATCAGCATATGCCAACATTTTATGTCCTGAATCAATTAAAATTAATACAAATTTGAATTAAACAATCATATAACTACTTTAGAGAGTGTAATCCATGTAAAAGTAAAATGCATTGTGATTGAAGGACAAGAACAGTGCCTGTATTGCACTATTTGTGCCACGTCTTCTAGATGAAGGTTATTCTTCAGAAACGAGCAAGCAGAATAATAAATTAAATGAACAAAATTTACCTCCGTCAATTGTGAAGATTATCGCTGGAAGCACCAGTAGTGCCAGGAGAAAGAAATTTCTCATTTTCTTAACTTATTTACAGAGAAAATAACACTGAACGACTGCCGAACGTCTGACGAAACTAGAATATCAGTCGAGCGCCACACTGAGAAATACCGCACGAACGCAGCACAAGCTGTATGAGACGTGGAAGTTCTCCGGACACATGGCACCCCCACCAGAGGTCATCAACGCGTTGCGTGTTGACTCGACGCTACGTCACTTTCTCACGCAAGTTAACTCCACGCAATTAAAAGATTTGCAAAATCAATTTAGGTTCTTAATAATCCATAATATGCCTAAATTATGTTATATTCATATTTATTTAGACTAACATCACTTGTAATTAAATATTAACATAACTGTTCCGCGTGTTGCCTAGTAATAAGAAAAGTTTCAAAGTTTGCAATTTTTCCGTTGTTATCAAGTTATTATTATCGGAAAATCTGAAACAATGCGTTTCTTTATTAATAAAAAACCAAAATTAAGTTGCATTGTTTATATAAACGTCAAAATAATATTAACATGACACTACTCAAAAAGTTTAACAGATTTTGTTTTCTCGTTCAATTGCATCGTATTGATAATGCCCCGTAAAGAAGAAAAGAAAGTTCAAGTATTAAAAGATGCCAACTTTGCGGATGGAGACGTTGACGATGATTTCCTCGATAGATTCGCTGAGGAAACTGGTTGGAAATCAGTCCTTCTTTACCAATATCTCAGTGGATACATCGTAATGGTTGCAATGTCTGCACTCACAGCCACTGCAATCTCTTGGCTGGAAATGATGCACGTTATCATCACTCCACATGTCTCAGAAGAACAATCAAAAGCGAACTACTTTGAATGTACGTATCATCTATCAGTTTAATCCATCTCATGGTTATATCTTTATTTCAGCTGTAATTATTTTAATGGATTTTATTTACCTCGTTGACATTATCTTCCGCATCTTATACACCATGACGAAATGGCCCAACATGAAGCTTTTTAATGAACCAGTTCCAATTGAGTATATAATCATCGACATTATATCCGTCATCCCCTACGACTTGATGTACAAAGCAGTGCAATATGACCCTTTGGTAGTGGCAGTTCTACGTCTAAGGGTCATGCTTAGGCTGTATCGCATTGCAACTTCTTTAACACAATTGAACAAGATGTTTCACGAAGTCTCCATTTTGTCGACTATTCTATGGAGTACTGCACTGATGCTGCTGTGCATAATTATCCCATCATCAATCCACTACATCACTTTTTGTCGTTATGAGAAATGCGAGCATCGTGAGTATAGCAATTTCATTAAAGCGTATGCTACTGCATCAAGATATCTCATGACAAATGGTGCTGATTTTGCCGCGTTTGGAATGACTCATATCTATCACATGTACAGTATTCTCGCGATCATTTACTTTGTCGCTACGATGTTTATCGTGGCTGATTTGGCTTGCAAAAATATTAATCGAATGAAAGCGATCTACTGCTTTATTCACGACTACCAGAAGACGATGAATCTCTATCATTTTATGAAGGATTACTACCGGGAGAAATGGGAGTTTGATGATGAACAGATTTATTTTACGTTGAAAGACTACTACTTTCATTATCTGAGACAAAGGAATGGTATTTCAGCTGAAAGAGTCTTGCATAAAATTCTGCCAGAAAGTCTCACGAAAACAATCATCATGGACATGGCGTTTGACAGTTTTCGCCATTCGCACATTTTCAGAAATCTGGATTTGAATATTGTGCGGTTCCTGAGCACATTGGTGCAATTCGAATTTGCTGTTCCTGGCCAAGTTGTAGTGAGAAAAGGCGATTATTTCAATAAAATGATTTACATCAGTCACGGCGTACTGCAAATACTATCACACGAAGATGGCGAGACTCCCGTTTTAAATCTGAGTGGAGGTTCCAGTTTAGGAGAAGCTACACTCTTTTTGTCTTACCCATTAAACTGTACAATTATTTGTCAAACCTACTGTGAACTGGTCGTCATTGAAAAATCACAAATCATTACAATGATTGAGTATTATCCGAATGAATATCGCGAATTGGTCAAGTCCATAATGGAACGCTTTGAGGATGCCAAGCGTTTAAGATCAGTGGTTCATGAAAGAATGGATCCAAATCTGTTTAAAAGTGATTTGTTGATCATGTCATGGATTAAGCAATTCCAACGGTGTTTCCTGCATGATGCAGAAGGACAAAACTCGGCATTAGAGAGTAAAATACGTGGATTGCAATATTACATCGACAATCTCATTCTGTACGTCGCCTATTTGGATAAATTGGTGGTGTCTGAAGAAATTGAACTCGTCAAGGACTCTGTCTTCCTAAAACCGAACTATCACTTTATACTACAGCCACAATCGCCTATTTTACTGGTGTGGAACGTTGCGGTCTTGTTGATTACAATCTTCTTCATCATAATCTATCCATACAATCTCTGCTATCCTACTGAGAACAAAAGCATACAAACGGTTTTTGCCGTCTTTGTCACATGCATATTTTGGTTGGATATTTACTTACAAACTGTCACGGCTGTGAAAACGCGAGGTGCAACCTATTTGACCATAAAAAGCATCTTGGTTTACCGCCTAAGACAAAAGGAATTCCTTATTGATTGCTTTGCTGCTTTACCATTGGAATACTTTATCATTTTGCTCACTGGCCAAATGCCGGATGTGATCTTTATGTTTCTGCAAGCCAATCGCCTCGTAAAATACTATAAAATTATCTGCTTCTTTAACGGTATAAATATTTGGAGCACCAACATGCTCACTGCATTCAACTATATCACATACATAATGCACTTTCTATTCTTCTATTATTACGCTACCATGTTGATCTACATTTTCAACTGTTATGAAGATGTCTGCACTCCAGAATTTGCAGCAATGCTGACGCAACTAGATGCAAAGTCTGGATACCGGAAGATCCTAGCGGTGATGCCTCTGGCAAATGCACTAATCACTGGTGTAATAATTGATACGATGCCGAAAACAGATAACGCCTTGATTTATTTGGGATACACGGCAATGGCCGTTCTTGGCTACCTCTTAAAAGCATTGTTTCTTGTCAATGTAATATCATCAAGTGCTTTGCAGAACTATATTCTCTTAAAGCAACAGGAATATCTTTTGGGGATAGCGGAAGCATTAGAGTGGTTTGATGTGACAAAATCGTACCGATCTGGAATATTTGGATATCTAAACACTCTGTTCTATTTCAATTTGGATGTTTATCAGCATTACAATGATATGATTCTACCTCCGGAGTTAGGAGCCTCTTTCCGAAATATTCATTTATCGAGAATACTTGGCAAGAATCCATTTTTCAAGCTGATATCAAAAAACCTGATCAGTTTCCTAAGTTCATCACTGAAAATTGTCATCATTCCGGCGAATATGGTGGTGTTTTACTGTGGACAAGCAATTGATGAATGCTACATCATCCAGCAGGGGTTTTGTACCATGTGGTACGGCAATCTGTCGCACGACGTGACTATAAATGAAAATCTAGGACTAGTTGAAGTTCTTTTGGATGTGCCAATATTTCATACAATTGTCACCCGTACTGACTGTGTATTGCTTCAGATATCCAAAATTGAGCTGCAGAAATTCTTCAGTAATTTCGTCAAAGAAGGCGAAACTGTGTACGCAGCGCTTAGCGAGTTTGCTAAATGCGAACCGCTGCTGAGCCGCAAGACTGAAACCAATTCAGCATTCTCGAAATTCTTTCAAAAGATGGAGTCTGATGAGAAGATATCTACCGATGGGAAGCGTGTGAATTGGATAAAGAGAATTGGGATGGCTTTAGAACATTTAAAATCGTTTAAATTTCGTTTCAAAATAATTAGCACAACGAGCAGGTTTCTGTTGATTTGGGAAATTGTAAAGAACGCTGCACTTGTTTTAAGTTTGGCCTATACTGGATCATTTGCATCCATACTCAGCGACACTATCAATTTTTACTTCTTCCTGTTTTTGGATTTCTTCTGCTTGGCCGACATTGTTCTAAGGTTTGGAGTGACGTACTTCGATAAAAATGGCTTTGAAATTCAGAGCTTCGCGAAAACTTCGATACACTACTTGACACATGCTTTTCTGCTGGATTTCCTGGGATCATTTCCGATTGACTTGTGCATGCCACAGGGAGAATTGATTTTCACTAGATTAAATCGGTATTTACTAACATACAGAATAATTGGATTAGCATACTATTTAACGAAACGAATCAAGAAAGTACGTCAATATGTGTTTGCTGCTCATTTGCTGATATTCCTCATGTTGACGCAAAATCTTGCCAACTACTACGTTACTTATCTTTGCTCAAGAACAAGAGATGATGTGGTGTGTCTCGCAGACTCTTGGTTTGTGCTGTCGATAAAACATTTGCAAATCCGGCAAATACTGTTTGAATCCCTCTTATTTCTTTTGAGCGTTTTCGTCGGAGTTGGATTTCGCAGATATAAAAACATTGACCTGTTTCAGCGATTTTTACTATCAATTTGGGGCATCTTTGGACATCTTACTGTAATCATTATTGTGGGACGTGCAGTGTCTTATTATCTCTTTCGAAATGCAGATCTTACAACCTATCAGGAAGCAATGCGCGATCTGGTGCGTTTTCTAAGTTATTGCGACATTGATAAAAATATTAAGTACGAAGTAATACAACATTTTGAATATATATGGGAGAAACGCCAAGGGAAGGATATCGCTGATGTGATTCACGAATTTCCCACTTCCATCAAAAAGGATTTGCTATTTAATATTTACGGAAAATATCTACGCAAATCTGTTAGTGTTTTCAATTTTGCTGAAGACAATTTCTTAAAAAGTCTACTGTTGATTGTAAAGCAAGAAACGTTTAGGAAAACGGGGGTAATCTACAGGGTTGATGACATTCACGGCACAATATTCTTTCTTCTGAAAGGAAGTGTTGAGGTAGTAGGACCAGACACGAATCGTTTAGTGACTTTAGCTTCCGGCAGCCTTTTTGGATGCTTAGATGACTGTAAGGAAACTAGGCAAACTCTAACCATGGTTGCTAAAGGACATGTCGAAACGTTGTCGTTTAGCAGCGTTGCATTCTACAAACTGTTAAATCAGCACCCGAAGCTTCTTACCAAGTTCCTTCAAGTAGCCAACATGCATTTTGACTTTATTCCCAGCTATTCAGAGTCCGATATGATGACCGATCTAACGCTCGAGAATTACCATCACAGCTTTATGCTAAACAACGTGATCATGAATAAGATGTCCAAGCTACGTACCAAGATAATGAAACCAAGCAAACATTTTGAACGTCTTGAACTTGCCATGTTTATAATGGAGTTCTTTTTGGGTTCTGCTTACGAGCTGCTTTTAATGACAATTAATCCAACACTAGTATTCCTGCTCATTGCATACATGCGAGATTGTTTGTGGATTATAAGGATGTACATGAAATTCCACATTGCCTACGAGGATGAATATGGAATGTTGGAATTTAACAGAATAAAAGTGGCCAAGAGGTACATTAATGAAAAAGATGGATTCTACTTTGATTTGTTTTGTATCCTGCCGCTGGACGTGTTCATGATGTGGATGCCTGATAACGCTGCACGAGGAAATCTGACCTTCTTGCTCCGAGTGAATCGGTTTTTCCGATGTATTCACATGTTCAGGCACATGTCACGCACTACGAAGAAGTTAAACATCAATGTGCTTCTTATGCGAACCGGATACATAATCATGTTTGCATACATTTATGTCATCATTAAGTTTATTATCTACTTTTGGAGCGAAACATTCTTGATCAAAGATCCCGAGAAAACCAACTGGCAATTGATTCTACATTCCATGAATTATCTTGATACTATCTTATTCATGTTTTGCACTTCTCCAATTCCATACACGGATTTTTTTAATGGATGGGCTCCAATTACGCTCTGCATCATAATTTGCTGCGACACGTGCTTTTTGGTATTTTTCTTCAGCAACTTTGCTGGTACGCTTCAAGTAGTCACGAAAGTGAAATCAAAGTATCTAAGCATTTGCCACAATCTTAAACTGCTGATGTTAATTTGCGATGCTTCTACTCCTTTAATCGACAAAGTTACAATGTATACCAATATTTTACTACGAATTCGAAATGGAATCCAATTTCCGTTCCTATTGGAACAAGCTCCCTACTATCTCCGCGAAGCAGTATTGAACTCAATGTTTGGATTCCACCTGCGCAATCACTACTTATTTAAGGACTGCCATGTTGATTTTTTACGGCAACTATCTGCAACTATGAGAACTCTAACGTATTTCGAAGGAAACCAGATTTGTGATGCTGGTGACATAGATGAAACTATGTATTTTATTCAAGAAGGAGTCGTCCAAGCTTTGACGAAAGACACACTTTATACGGAAGTATGTGAACATTTATTGGTGGCAGGGGAAAGTTTTGGATTGAATCAGATTTTGTATCCACAACGTGGGCAATATTATGCATACAGAGCATCTGTGTTAACTACATTGGTGACAATTAATCGAAAGGAATTTGTACGATTGTTGACGTTTTACCCCAGTGTTAACAAGCACATCTATAATAGAACTATTGAATTTGCAAGTTAAGATTATATGTATGTTATATACCACTTTATATTGTTTAATATATGTTAGAAAATACTGTGACGCAGAACCGCAATAAAATATTGTTGACGCAAACCGTAGGGCGTTAAAAACTGCTCTGGGTTATGCGCCCTCTACGTCAAACGCATTGACTTAACTCTTTAGAGTGTACTCGGTTTTCTTCTTGCTCTTCCATAATCTATTTTAATTCCTAAATTGTTTGAAGACATGGGAGCTGGTGGAGGTGGGCTTATATTTCAAATCAATTTTTACCATTGTTTCCCGATCTTAAAATTTAAATCTCACTGTTACTTAGGATCGTGCAGTAATTGTATGTTAACATATTTCACTTTTTTGCGTTCACCAATAATTCGGGTTTTCGTGTTTTCTTTCACGGTCGCGTTGAGCGATTATAAGTAGGTGTGAGTATTCTACAACGTTAAAGTTAATAACTTGCTGTTGCAGTGTTATTATTATTTCTAGTTTTAGAAATATGTAAATGCAACAGATAAATTATGTATTAAATGTATATAAGTCATGTTTAATACAAATTTGCACATAGAATATTGCAATTTTACAAAACAGATGCGACATTGGATGAATGTTTAATTGACCTTGTTGACATATCCGTCGCATTTTTGCATAATTAAAAGTATAAGTCGCACTGAATATTGAAAAAGCATATTAGTAATACAATTCTTATGTTGATAAGATTTTACATTAACATTTACTAATATTCATTTGTTAAATCACCAGTAAACGTATCAGTAAACGTTTTAACAAGTGATTATAAGTAAATGTTAAAGTGAAATCTTATCAACATAAGGAATATTAAACACTTTGTAACCACTTTCAACAATACTCTAATAATTCTATTGAATTGAATCGTAGAATATATTATGGTAAAATATAAGTTCCAAAACATATCCAAAGTTTTATTCTTATATAAACAACGGACTATCAAACCACTGGAACAATTTTCCATTACTTTTGTCGGTTCTGTAGTCAATGCATTTTCCTCTAAAAAGAAATAAAATACTATCTATCTCAATTGTCGCTATACCAATAAATACCTTGAGTATTGAATACACCCTGTTACAGGGTATTCTTCCTTGAAGCATTGTGGACCAAGAATTGTAAAGTAGGTGAATCCAATTTTCCGCGCAATTAAATCAGTTGCGTTTTTTAAACATGCATAGAATGCATTATCGCAGTCGCAGTGTGATCTACATTGTTATCATTACATTGCATTAAAATTGCATGTAGCAACTTTGGAAGATATATTAATACCTTGTAAATAATCCAGTATTGTGCAGTTCGAACTTTACATCACCCGCTGCAATAAATTCAAAGCAATTATCATGATCTCGACAGCAGGCATCAGTTGCAGCAAACGTGCCCAAATCATCGTAACTCTTTGCTTTGTCGCCATCCCCACACCACCTGGTTCCTAAAATTAAATCGTCAAAGAAGTTTTTACTTGTTTTCATCAAAAATTACCAGGATAAATCATTTGCAGATGCTTTTTAAACGCATCAATATTTCCTTTGAAAAAAGTTGTGTTTGTATCCAATCCGCCTGTTGCCCCAATATTAAGCGCTTTTCCAATTCGCGACGCAGTTCCGGTAACAACATTTGTTGCCGTCACCCCGGCATTAATAAACGGCTTTATAATTAACCTGGTGAATTTGTGTGTGCCCATTTCTTTTTCTTGGATAGTTATGTTTGCATTATTGATGTCTTCCTCATCTAGGTTGATATCTTCCATTACATTACCGTCATCCAGAGTTATTTTGAAGGGATTTAGACTATGCAATTCTTTTAAGAAAAAAATGTTAAAACCGGTGTAGTCCGGTGTATTATATATATATATATATATATATATATATATAATAATGAAAATAAACTTACTATTGTTTTGTTTTACTTCATCGTGATCAGTTAGGTTTAAACATGACGCAAATAATATTAAAGTTGCAAAAATGATGACTATAAGAAGTGATAAAATATAGTTGCGTTAATATAATAAAGCAACTAAAAATAATAATATATTTACCTCTCATTTTGAAAAATGTTGAAGTATATTTGATTCTGCTTTGTCTCAAGAACATCGGCGAGTCGTGGCAAACACTGCGCCACAAGTGAACTTATACAATTCCATTCAATACAGGATCGTACTAGTTTAGATCAAATGTGATGTGTTTTTGCCGATAACTAGACAATATATTAATTTGCTTTTAAACTATAATTAGTAAATCCCACTCTGTAATGAAATACCTTCCAACTTCTAACGCTTTTAATAATGTCGCGCCTCACAATTACATTCATGACTAATCAAAAAATGTGCTATTCAAACATAATTTCTATTTGAAACTAACATAAATTTAACATACTTTTCACCCAAATGCAGCTTTTTTTTATTGCTTAGCAACTAATTATGAATCTTGAGATTTCTATACCTTAAACCCATGTAAATATGAAGGAAAAAAATCATCCCAATTACTTGTATCATTAATTTATTGATCCTCATTTTTCACTTTTCAGATACTACAAAATTAAATTTAAATTCTGTTTTAGAAGGAACAAAGGAATAATCCAAAATTGGTGTTGATTTTGTTTCTGTGCTCTGTACACAATTTTGATTTTTCTCTTCATTAATAACTATTCTGGAGACATCTGGTACATCATAAGTTGGAGTTTGGAAATTAAATCTGAAGTCTTTCCCAGATGTGGCAAATATTGACTTTTTAATAAACATTGAATTCTTGCTTGGTGTTGCTGCTTTGACCTCAATTCTACTAGCATCTAAAATGAAAATATGAATCACTAAATTGATTTCAATTTTTTGGGGGGAGAAAATAATTATCATTATTATTGTGGTTGTCATACTAGTCTTAGTTTGATATTTCTTTTCCTCAGCTTCCATCTTAGCTCGATAATTTCCAAAAGTCATTTGCATTACTTGTCTTTTCTTAATAATGGGTGCACTGTTGCTCATTAATGTGTTGAGAATTTTTCTTTGCTCTTCCACTGCAAATAAAAACAAACATAATTAGCTCCTAACCTAATAAAGTGCATCATTATCATTACTTTGTTTAGGACCAAGTTTTCCATTCTTTAGTACAGTTTGTAATTGTTGTATACACCAACATAATTCTAGCTCAAATCTTTGAGCTTGTTCAGAGTTTGGATTTCCATCTAAAATTGTTAAAGATGTGTTGCTAGTGCTTGTTGATGGTGCTGGTACAATATTTGCCTGCTTGGGTAAAGATTTGTATTTACCACTACTTTCATGTAATTGAATTTTCTTTTTGACCATTGTTACGTTCTAAGTGAAAAGTGGTAAACTTCACCATGTGGTACACTCTTGACATGGAAACAATATATTCAATGTTATAAGGCAACCAGTTATACATCAATAAAAACATCATGAGTTTCAAGTTAAGATCTATTTTTTGAAATGGTTATAATTATATGCATCTTCTAAATACAAGTACTTTACAAATCAGCACGTACGCCAAATCCTGGACCTGGTGGTTCGCCTTTCAAGCAAGTTGCTTCGCCAAGAGGTTCAGCCGCCATCCGACCATTCCTAAAATGAGAACATTATGTAAGTCTTCTACTAAACCTGTATAACAAGTGTATATACCAAGGTCCTGCTCTAGGTTTCTTGCCACACTGCAATTCACTCAGAATTTCTTTAGTATCTTGAACAGTCAAATCCTCCTAAAAATGCATTGGTAATTACTTATTTAAATGTTGCTTAACTGCATGAAACTCACATAATAATCATCATTAATTTGTATCATTGGTGCATTTACACAAGCACCCAAACATTCCACCTCAGAAATAGTGAACATACCATCTTTAGTAGTCTCTCCTACATTAATATTCAACTCTTTCATAATTGTTTCCAAGATTTCATCTGAACCTCTTAACCAGCATGGAGTTGTGGTGCATACTTGTAAATGATATTTACCCATAGGTTTCCTAGAATTGTATGCAATATTAACTTTAATGTAAATTAAATGCCAAGAAAATGACCTCATAAACATTGTGTAGAATGTTGCAACCTCATAAACTCTCATATTGGGCAGGTTCAAGATTTCAGCAACCTTGTGCATGGCAGCAATTGGCAGCCATCCATGCTGCCTTTGAGCCAAATCAAGAAGTGGAATCATTGCTGCTCTTTTGTGGCCTTCTGGATAAATAGCCAAAATTGCTTCTACTCTCTGAAGTAGTGATTGGTATAACAAGATTCCTTATGGTTGTGAAAGTAAATACTCACCTTCTGATTGTCTGCTGTAAATTCAAAGGGCATATTTTGGTTGTCCTCAGGGCTATCCCTGTGTACAAACAGACTATCATGTTGAACTGCATTTGTAGTTTGAAGGGCTCTTGAAGGGATGCCATTCAACTGTTGTGACAAGAGGTTATATTATGTAATTAATTAACTAATTGCAGCATTTAGAAGAATAGTAATTACAATTTATATAAGATTAGGATACTCACAAAGCGTTGGGCTGCAGTCCTTACGCTGGACAACATCGCGTCAAGCTTTTATTTATCTATCCTGGAGTGAACAACTGCAACAAAGTGACAGCTTCACAGCAGCGAGGATTTGAAGAAAAAGCGGCGCCAGAGGGCGTTGGAAACACGCAAACTCACGGCAGCATCGACTTGTCTGAAAACACGTTGAGAAGCAGTTCATTCGAATTATCCCGTTTAAACACGTGTTTATTTTTTAATTAAATTAAGATCCACAATTATGGCTGAGGTACAGAGACGCCTAGAAGCTTGTACAGTTGAGTTGGAGGAGTTGACGCAACTTGGTTTCTTCACAAGGGAAGAATGCAGGTGAGTCCCACTGATAACCTCACCAAGATGTCTTTAATATTTCCAAAAATAACTTGAATAAATATTTTAGCACACTAGTAAAGAAGCAATTTGAATTTGAAAACAAAATTAACAGTATGAACAAGTGTATTCAAGATTTCAAGGAGTACATCACTTATATTGTATCTTTATACAGAATAATCAAAATACGAAGAAACAAAATTAAAATTGATGATAAAAAACATCATCTTGAGTATAGAGTCTTACAAAGAATTAAAAATTTGTATGAAATGGCAGCAATGCGATTTCCTCAAGACTTGGAATTATACTTTGAGTTTTTCCAGTTCTGCAAAGAAGCATCTTTTCAGCATGCAGCAAATAAGATGTGTGATATGATGATTAAAGTAAGTCAATCTTTTTTAAACATTTTCATTTCAAATTAATACACATTAAGTTTTTGAATTATAGTATCATAAAAACTGTGAAGAAGTTTGGTTAACAGCTGCAAGATTAAATTTCCATGAGAAGAAAGATATATTAACTGCAATCAATCTGTTGCAAGATGGTATTGCCATTTTAAATACACCAAATTTATATGCAGAGTGCATTCAGTATGAAGTATATTCTCTTGTGATTAATGGGAAAGTGAACAAAACTTCAGTCAGTCAAGCAGAAATTGACAAGTTAATAGGAAAATTAGAAATTTATATAAAACATGCAAAAACGCATATTGAAAATTATGAATTCTATACTGACTTGCTAACATTTCTAAACAAGTTTGAATTTTTTACACGTTTTCAAATTGATTTGGTAGAGTATTTAATGGATCACTTTGTCGATAGCGCAGATTCTTGGCATTATTTGGCAACACGAGAACTAGAACGATTACATTACGATGTTGACAATCAAGTAATAGTTTCAGTCACTGGTAATAAAGCTTTTATGAATGCAATTGCTATGTATGAAAGAGGCCTAGAAGTAATTTGTCATGAAAAGAAACGTGACTTATGGAATTTCTACATTAAATGCGTTGTTGACTTTAAGCAAAATATTCACTTTGAAAAGGTTACCAACTATCCACGTCTTGCACTTGCTGCTTTTGAGAGAGCCGCTGCTGAAAAATGCCTCATTGATAAATTTTATTTTCACTACCTGGAACTTGTGAGTGACGCAAGGAAAGTTGAAATATTAACTAAAGCGATCGAGGCATTGCCGCAATCGGTTGATTTGTGGACTCTGCAAATACGAATTGACCAAGCTCGCAACGACACTGATGAAATTAATTCAACCTTCGAGCGTGCGCGGAAGAATTTGGGACAGGAAGCGATGCCGCTTTGGGAAATAATGCACGAATATAAACTGCAATCCTTACGCGATAAGCAAGTTAACGCCGACATGAAACAGTTTTATGTCGATGCTATTAAACAAGGTGGAAATATTTCCGAACGTTTTAAACTTGAATATTTGGACTGGTTGGCTAGGGTTAACATTGATGAATGTTTCGTTGTTTATAAATCATTAACGCCGCAGAAATGTTTCAACAAGGATGCGTACGAAGCAATGCTTTCTATTCAAGCTAGAAGAACACAAAACACCAATAAGGATGAGAAATCAATTGCGGAACTTGAATCCATTCACAAAGATGCCTGTGAACAAACTGGAGCGGTAGATGCTGATGTTTGGATTAATTACCTTAAGTTTTTGTACGAGTTTAAACCACTTAATGTGGCGAAAGGAACGGCAACCAAAACTGTTATCCAAGTTAAAAGGGAACTGAATGAGGATCTTTTACATCAATTTGAAGCGAAATATGATGATCTAATGCTCAATGTAGCAAAGAAAGGTACAAAGCGTAAGTATGTCTAGTATGGAATTGTTTCCCAGACATCACCCAGAAAATATCAAACACGCATTTTTCCGTACCAATCTTATTAGATGTAATGTGGAAATAGAATTTGCTTCCTTCGCTGATTGCCAAGCGAATTGCGTAGATTGCAGCTTGTTTTGCTGCTTTGAATGACAATTTCATATAAACTACAAATTTAATTAATATAGTTATCTCACATTAATGTCGCATACAAAATTTCATCATAATATATCATCATTATATAACATATACAATGTAAACAGATGTAGAGATGTACAACCCATTGAACCATAACAACTTTCTTGTCAAATAATGATGAGTCGTAAGATAAGACTGGATAGCAGTTTTCGGTTTCATTGTTGATGTGTTCCTCCCCCAGCAATGCGCGTATGTCGTATGTGTGTAATTAGTTAAAAAGCATAAGAAAATGAGCGTGAATCAAGTCAAGTGAGCCGCGAACGCTTCAGCTGCTGCAGGTAGTGGCGCTGCACCGGCTTGTGCAGCGCTAATTGTTCCAAGGCCTCGTCGATAGTGAACCACTGCCGCTTCCTGCCGATCGCGCGAGAATCTTCCCATTCATCCAGCTCCTCCGTTACAGTCATCACGTACACTTCGGTCCGGTGCTTGTGCTCGCGGTTCTAAAAACAAATAGAAATGTTATCTTAACGAATTGAGATCATTGAATATCATGTTCTTGGATCAATATGTAAGTAGTGTGGCGATGACGTACTTCAAAGATACCAAGACTGCGTCCTAATTTTCCAATTACGCCGGCTTCCTCCAAAACCTCACGTGTGGCGGTTACGCTAGGCTCTTCCTCAGGTTCGACACCTCCGCCAGGAACGATCCATTTCTCGGGCCTCCTGGAGGAAGTTACCAACAACACCTGAATAAAAAACACATTACCAATGTAGCTTTCTTGGCAAAACAACTGCGCCAGTATTGAGTGATATGCCTACAGGTGTGAAGCAACTGGTTAAAATGACATTTGAATAGACCAGGTCAGTGACCGGCATACATTCGACCATGAGGTGCCAACGATATCACGAAATAAGCACAAATTACCTCGGTTTCGGCATCGGAGCGCACGCAAATGCATGCCGCGCGCCGGCGAAAGCCCTCAGCGTCGTAAATGCGTATGGAATTCGGCTTCTCCTTGACCATTTCGAGATGTGCGTCTAGTGTTTTTGCTTGTTGATATCCGGTGGTCGGCAGCAGACCACGTTACAAATAGGCAGAAACAGTACAAAAGTGTGGCGGCGAAAACAAGTTGATGAATGTCGATGAAATGATGACCTATCCTAAAAGTGTCGTCCTTTGCGTCTTCCACGTATCCTCCACCGTCTTTAGCGAGCAACAACCATTGTCGCACAATCGGTCGACACTTTCTTCCTACAGACCGGCGTTAGCGGCGACGGTGTCGACTGCACATCCATTTTGCATAGAATCCCAGGCACGTAAAAACATGTTTTTGCGGCAACTACATATGCGAAGTCCAGGCACGCGAACGGCAATGTGGCCGTGCTGATCCTACTTGAATTGCCGCTTGAATTCACTGATGGGCGAGATGATACTTACACGATTGTTGCACCACGCGCGCACACCTCGCTCACAATTATTAAGGATACCGGGAGCGCAAATATTTGTGCGAATACCAAGTCGCGGTGCGCGTGGTCTTGGCGGCTATCGCAACCGGCCGTTGGTCAACTAGCTATACGTTGAAATCTGGATGCCCATTGCGAGCCGGGTTTTGGGTGCTGGCACGGGTTGACTCGGTAGATGAATGCAGCAACGGGCGGTACGGCGACGACGGTGGCTGCTAACGCAAGGGAACGTCGGCAAAGAGACCCGGTCACCTCTCGGCGACGACACAGCACAGTCGGCGGGCGGAAAGACGAGCCGAGGAGAACAGCGCCAGACTTATCTGCCAGATGAGGTAGAGACACACAGCCGCCAATACGCTCGGTGGCTTTACAGGCGATTGCTGGTATTGACCAGCAGTCGGCAGCACGTATTCCAATCAGATTTTACAGCCGAAAATCTCGTACGCCGATGGATTAACTTACGATTTGCTTTAATGAATTACGCGAAAGCTGCATGCGTTACATGTCATCTTGGCCGAGAAATCAGAACTGGTTCGTCAAGGTGGTTGCTTCTGTTTAAAAATGTCACTGCCAAGCGGCAGCATATGCTAAACCTAACATCATTGCCAAAAACTTGTGTTTTTAATTGGAATTAAACAGATAATTTTTTGTTTCGCAATATAAATCAAATTAAACATAGATAAATATAGATGAGGATTAGAGTCTCAAGCATTTCATCTTAAAATAATACTTTACTTCGAGTTTGCAAGAATAGTTGCCTATGTTATTTCTTTGAAATTTGCGCGTTTCGCACCAAAATATAACCTCACAAGTTCTTTTGTAACGTTTGGAGTCGTAGGGCTCGCAAGTGATTGTTAAAGTTGTGTTTTATTTATAAATATTCCTAATTAATGGCTGATGATGGAGTGCATCATCTCGCTGGAAGCTCCAACGAAAAAGGTGGTCTTATCGTCAAGAAAAAGCCACCTTCCTTCAAGGTGCCTCAACCATCACTTTTGGGGCTTGATAGACTTGCCGCAAAGAAACGCAAAGAAAAGGAAGAAGCAGCTCGGAAAATGTCCTTTGACATAGATGAAGATGAAAGCAATGAATCAGGGAGTAGTACGCCAAGAGAGCGTTATTCAGGAGAAAATCGTAAATTTAGGTCTCCACATGATGAAACTCCAACATACACTGGGGGTATCACTGATGTAGCTAGGGAAAAGTACTTAGAGCGAATGACTAACAAAAACAAAGAAAAGGGTGTATTTGCTAGCACTAAAGATATAAAGAGTTCCAAGGATAGACACTTTGATAAAGATGGAAGATATGATAGAGATCTTGATAGATCAAGACATAGAAGAGACAGGGGAAGAGATAATAGAAGTGAAAGGAGTAGGGTCAGAAGGGATGAAAGACATAGTAAAGAACCCAGCAGTAGAAGAGAGGAGAGAACTCCAAGGTTTAAGGATGAACCCAAAACTCCTAATATTTTCTTAAAGAATGATGTTTCAAAAACTTCATGGGAAGATGATGATGATCTACCACCAACAAAAAAATCTTCTTGGGATTTCCCAACACCAAAAGTAGGCGATCACGAAAGACGTAGCGATTGGTCGGAGAGGAGCTCGAAGTCACGTTATGAGGAGATTAACCGCTCAGATAGAAAATCAAGAAGGAAGTGTGAAGATGACACTCCAAGAGTGACACCAGCTCACAAGTACAATTCATGGATGAAAGATAGAAGGAAGAGTGGAGCGACACCGATGGAAAATGATAGTAAAGATGATCATGAAGGACGCAAATGGGATAGAACTGTTGATAGGGATCAATGGGAAGAAGAACAGAAGAGGATTGATAGGGAATGGTACAATATGGATGAGGGATACGACGATGAAAACAATCCATTTGCAAGCGTAAGTGATGAGTATACAAAGAAGAAAGAAGAGCAGTTGGAGCAGAGGAAGAAGAAACGAATGTCAGCGCAACAAAGGCAGATTAATAAGGATAACGAACTGTGGGAGCGGAATCGTATGCTTACGTCAGGTGTTGTACATTCTGTGGACTTTAATGAGGATTTTGACGAGGAATCAGTAGATAGGGTGCATTTATTGGTGCATAATATTGTTCCGCCGTTTTTGGATGGACGGATTGTCTTTACAAAACAACCGGAACCTGTTATTCCGGTCAGGTAAACATCATAATAATATATATATATATAAGTTTCATAATCGGAATATTTCATTTTCCTCCTGGTTAGAGATCCTACATCTGATATGGCTATTGTTGCCCGCAAAGGCTCGCCTCTGGTACGTGTCTACCGTGAACAAAAGGAACGCAGGAAAGCTCAGAAGAAACACTGGGATCTGGGAGGATCCAAAATGGGAAACATCTTGGGTATCAAACGGAAGGTTGATGAGGAAGATGCGAAATATAATAAAGATGACGATTCAACTGATTATAAAACAGACCACAAATTTGCTGAGCACATGACTAAATCAGAAGCAAGTAGTGATTTTGCTAGGAAGAAGACGATCCTGGAACAGCGACGATATTTACCTGCATTTGCTGTTCGACAAGAAGTGTTGAATGTGATTAGGGATAATTCTGTTGTTATTATAGTCGGTAAGAATTGTTTATATTCTAAAAATGCATTGGGTTTTAGTTTGGGGGATACATGTAAATTACGTTCATGATTACAGGCGAAACTGGAAGTGGGAAAACCACCCAGCTAACTCAATATCTTCACGAAGATGGATACAGTAAATACGGGATGATTGGATGCACCCAACCTAGGAGAGTTGCAGCAATGTCAGTAGCAAAACGTGTAAGCGACGAAATGGGAACCCAATTAGGTTGGTAGTGGAAATGACCATAACTATGCTATGAATGCTTCATATCCAATTGCATGCTGATCAGTTGCATTACTTTTGAATCTGATATAATTCTAAAATTCAGCTTGGAAATAACATGGATTCGGTTGTATATATTTCTAGGAGATGAGGTTGGTTACGCCATTCGATTTGAAGATTGTACATCGGAAAATACGGTCATAAAATACATGACAGATGGAATCCTGCTGCGTGAAAGTCTACGAGAACCTGATCTGGACCACTACAGCGCTATAATCATGGACGAAGCGCACGAACGCTCGCTGAGCACTGACGTCCTGTTTGGACTCTTACGTGAGGTAAGTGTTTCCAAAACGTTACTTTTGTTTTATGGTGTTTGGCATGTCTATGGCGTACGTATTCATAGTTGAAATTTGCAACCTTCCTTCGACTAATCATAACAATACTATTTTAACTAACTATAATTATATCTTTTCAATTGATAACATTAGTATGTCGTCCTTGTTCGCTATTTTTGCGTTCAGAGGGAGTGTTTTGATAATAAACTGTAAAAAATACGAAATGGTAAAACATCAACAATATATAATATAATGTATGTTTAAATGTTGGAATTTCAAGAATTTTTACATTTGCCGTCTGACGCAATTGCCGCAAAATAACATTTAACAGCTGTTATGAGCATACAGTAATATATTATACCTTTATACATAATGGTTTTATATAAACATTAATTTCATAAACAATAAGGATTAGTTAGTTATGTCACAGAATAACTGGGTATATGTCATAGTCAGTATGAATGCGCGTTAGAAAAGAGCCTAAATGCAGAGATAATGAACAAACTGGTTTCATAGCTTCCATTTTGAGCTTGTCCTGATCACGCCAACATTTATCGAATTACAATAATTAAATATATTTACATTATAATAAGGATTCATGATCACAACACGCAACCGCAGTACAATGGGCGTTTTAAATGCGCCGTTAATCACAGTGAAGAAAACTGTGAAGCATACACGCCCGATACAATTTTTACACGTCCAAAATATTTGGAGATAAAAATTAAACATTTTAATTCAAAATTACTTTAATGACTAATCCATTACCAAACACAAAATTAGTTGTGTTTTCAGTGTGATGCAGCGCGAAGCAATTTATTACATTTAAATTAAGCGTAATTACTCGTTTCTGATGATAATTACACGTCGGACGCATTCATTTCGCATTCCTCAGACGTCTGATGCGTTTTTTGATAAGTAGCAATCCAGAATTCAGTCCGAAACTTCCCCATTTGGCGTCAGTCATCTGTAAACAAATGCGAACTATTTATAGTCTCCAGACAAGTACTCTTAAATTTTTATGATGGTTGGTAATGCAAATATTAATTAATCAGAGTCAAACATTTTTTGAAATGATATAAAAGTCACACAGAATTGTAAAATGAAACTCGAGAAAAATATTGCGAAATGTTTCTAACCGATACTGAATTCCTGTTTCCATTCGATTTTACAACCGACATTGGCAGTGCAATAAAAGGAGTTTTTTATGCACAACTGATATCTATCGTGCCTGTAGTGATCGCCCACTGTAATTTTCTGACATTGGCAGCACGCTAATTTCTACGCAGCGAAAATAAATTCGTTATCGTTTGCTACGCGGCGTGTAAATGCATTAGCTCATTCAATTACAGCATCAATGAAAGTCCAGTTTCCTGGTATCTTGCTGGCCCCGCTGCTTTGTTTACCGGCCTTTGCGTTTGCGTACTTAGCGGTCGGCCTGACATTCGTTAATGTCATTGAAGGGTAAACATTGTTAGGGGACATCACAGACATATCCTGTTAGTAGAAAGGACGCCACAAATGTGTTTGTATTCTCGACGATGCCAAGCGATGTTAATTGAAACTTGAAATTTTCGTTAACTTACAGCACAAATGGGATAGTGAATCAATGAATCACCTTAATAATCATTTCCATTCGACAACGTTTGGCCGGAGGTAATTTCACACCTACGTCTCGAGCTATTATGCCTTTGCCGCTTAGTATTAACAAAAGTGACATCGCTTGACCTATTTTGCGCAACATCTAAATAGATACAAACAAGTTTTGTTGAAATCAGATGTGCACAGATTAATACATTAGTGATATGTTTCTTGATGGCATTGTTAATACTATAAGGAAATTTTTGTATTTTCCACCTTTCGAATGGCATGCATTAAGAGACATGTACACTTACATTTCGCATACGCTGATTGATTTGGATTGGACCGTAACGGCACCAATATGTGAAGTGTTCGGAGTTGTGCCACTTTTGCTTGGTAGCTTCCGCATACACGATTTGATTGCGGATGACGTCCTCACTGTGCGGGGTTTCTGTCTTATCACAGTGATTGTAGATGCGAAGTTTGGTGCCAGTCGGCCAGAAGTTGAGCAAATCCAAGGGTCCCACACGGAAATTGTTCTTATAGGGTTGTAGAGAGTAGATTTTTATCAAATCTGGGTTTTTGCTCTTTTCTGCAAGAGAAGCAATGCACCAAGTGGATTAAATCATACAAAGGTCACTATGTAATAATTAGCGACGAAAACAATCTTTAAGCGTAAGGTCGGCGCCAACAAAATCTATAAATAGATGGCATGCACTTGTTTTGAAGAAAATGTCGAAAAACCAATCAAAACTTATTTATTTGGCTTTCAATGTGATGTCGTAACTTTAGTATTGTATGACGGTGATAAGGATTTAATCTATTGATAATAATGGATTTCATTTAAAACTGCAATTACCCTTCGTATACAATGAAATTAATTTAAATGCATGCATTATCAAAAGTAAAGAAAATCGGCTTATATATATTGCAAAGCCGACCTTGGTACGCTCGTTATAAAGTCGCAATAGATAAAATTAGCACGGGCGTGCAGTTCGATCGCCGACATCGTCACATGCATTCCACTCATTATTTACCTTTTTAAATCAGTTCATTACTATGCATTATGAAATTATATTTAATTTACGTGTTGTGCGAGCGGTTGTAAATAAAAAACGCAATTACAACATGAGAAGTAGAAAGTTTCAAGCGACATTTCCGCGCGTTTCATGCGGAAGAATATAGGAACATAGGAAGCAATCGGGCGAGATTTATGCAAAGCGTAAAATGCTTTTTTTTTTATATATTTTATGGAGTGCCATGGATGGGTACATTATAAATGGTATTATAATAAATTAATTTGTTATGAAAAAACCTTGAAACCAGCCCAGCCTCATGCAGGCGCGTATCTCCAGTCACCGCAGTATACTCAGTAGCATTACATTTATTTATATTTGAATGTATTTTGAAACTTAAGTTTAACACTAGAATGGATTCTTGTGCATAATGAAAAAATTTGTAATTGTATTGCTAGATGATAATTTGTGCTAGTGTAGAAAAATTATAACACGATTACAGGACTGCACGCTAATTAATTACTGAAATAATGAGTATTTGCTCATTTATTACAGATCATGTTTATTTTAAATGTTTTTTTTATTGGCGTTATCAATGTAGTGTTTGCGTGTTGGCGGTGAATGTGTTCGATAAGTGAAGTATTTTTAGATTATAAAAGAAAAAGAGTATCGTTGAGTATGGTTACGAAGTGTTCAATATCCATTATGTGTATAAAATTTATTTATAAAACGTTTTCGGCTTGTTGCCCTTTTCATTATAAAAAGAAGAAAAATGAAACGTTCATTTATTTATTATGCATTGATATCGATTACCAAATAAACAATTACAATAAACAATTTAGATTGATTTAGTGTAAATATTTTCTTACCGTACGTTTCGTTGTGATTTACGAACCCGTGGAACGTATTTTTCACGTAATGAACGTTTTGAATTTTATTATTAATTAATGACTTTTAAGTGTGACAGACAAGCAGCTGTCACAAAATTATAATGCAGGCTTTAGAAACGCAATAATTAATTGTGCTTTGTGTTCTTCGCTTATAAAATGATGATAAGGGAACAAATCAATCATGACCTGGAAATACAGTCTATCATTCGAGAACATTGGTGTAATAAAATAAATATATAATTAATGTATCAATGATTTTGCCGGAAGCGCATTTTAAATCTTGAATCTGTGCGGCAGTTGAGAAAGTGTTTGCATTATAAAATTTCTAGCAAACACATGCAACAATATTTCTTGTTCTGTTGAAGGAACTTTCGAAGGATTTTTATTAATAAAGTCGCTGATATGTATGAACTGGGCACAATTCATTGATTTCCTCAATGTGGCCTACGTGCCGGTTGTCTTGTTCTCTTGGTGCGCAAATACTGAACAGAGCAGAGCACCTTTACACCTCGGAATGCGCGCCCGGTCTCCTCAGTAGTAGTCCTCGGTAGTCTTGAAATTGCGCAGTTAAATAATTGCTCGGATTGTTCGAATGCGCTTGTGCAACAAACACGTGGCGCCCCGTTAATTTGATTGACAGAAAATTTAGGCGGTGATTAAGTTATTCCATTTCATCAGGCCACCAATGCCAAAACATGTCGTGCACTTCTAGTTTCCTTATCTGTCGGTGTGCAAATGCACACTCATTATGTCATGATATAGATACAGGATCACTTGCATCTTTTTGTTTAGCTAATTATAGTCAATGCGTTTTACATTATGCTAGCATGTCACGCATAAATCGCAACTACTATTTTTAGAATGTACGCCTTCTGTATTTATATTTTTGTATGTTTACTTTACCGTATGTTTACCCGATGGCACTCAACTTGAGTTGTTTTGCTCGTTGCTCGTAGTACGAGAGTGTATACAAAACGGTTTTAGCTGCAGTTAAAACGTATTTGATATTCTCAATGCACAATGAGTCGTGTTTGTCTCACGGTAAACTCGCAGCAATCTCGATAATACAAATAATCACAATACTGATTGACCTCATTACAACAGATAGCTCACCTTCGCCGGTATTCCAAACAGCTAACCCGAATTCTAGAACGTCGTTGATATCGTCCTTGCGTTGGACAATGAATCCTGTCTCTACCACAGCGCAAAAAACCTTCAGTTCATCGTGGTTGAACCATTTGGATTCCCGAAGCTTTTGTCCAACGACATAACTACCCCTTCTGGATATGTCCTGTTGTTGATTGATGAAGCGCTGGACATTGCTAAAGCTTTTCGTGCGCTGCACTTTGACTCGATCTCGTTCGCGTTCCTTCATCTTGTGTTGTGGACTGGTGTAGTCGTAGTATGCCTCGGATTGTTGCAGATGCACTGCTTCGTAGAGCATCATCTTGAAGGAGAATTTGTTTCTCGCCGTTGATTACTCACTTTCTACCAAACCAATAATATTTAAAACAAACAAAGCACCCTTCGGCCCTCCCGGTACCCGATGATTTATTCAGTATTTGGTCTGAGAATGTGCTAGAAACGTTAATGGCAGATAACGCAATGAGTTACACTGAGTGTTAAACATTTTTCAAAGTCGGTTGCGAGCGGTTTGTTGTTTATCGCTTCATCGTGCGCGGACCTCGCGCGAGTTTAAGCGGCAACGAACTCGGCAAGAGTGGAGGAGCCCACGAGTAAAGCGGGCTTGAAAGCGTTGGAAGTGCGCGCGGCAGTATTGTAGCGCGATTGCATTCGGCGAAAAAGTTTTGTTATTATCTTCCTGGAAGTGATGATAAGTTGCGCGGTTGCTTCCAGAGGCACGTCTATTATAGACAAGTATCACCAGAATGATGTCGAGATTCTTCGTAATTGACACTTGGTGCACGATTGAGCGAGTTTATATTATTTATTTCGTTACGCTTGTTTTGGCGCACGCGACGCGGGCAAACGGCGTAGGATTAATGAGAGGATAATCGCGGCATTGGTACTATGTATATCGTGCATATGTACGCAACTTCCCCAAGCGAGTTGTTCATTAGCTGCTGCTGCGTGGCGTACATGCTTTCAGTCAGGTTTTTCGTATCCGCCCTTCTCTTGCACACGCCGCCACCGGTTTAACTGCGCGGTGCGGCGTGTCTGCAAACGAGTTTCAATGTAAACAAATTCCGCCGGCCTTGCAATAACCGCAACCGGTAAAACGCAGACGCTGTTGATGCAAATTGTTTGCCAAGTTTTTGTGGAGAGCTTTATACGGTTTATCGTTTTATAAGTGACGATTGAGAAACGCTTGAATTGCTGGAAACATGTGGCGCTATCATAAAGGGCACCTTATGATGGGACCTGCTGTAACTTATAAATAATTTCATTTCAATTATCGCATTGTAATGATTTATCAATCGATTACAGATTGTAGCAAGGCGTCATGATCTCAAATTAATAGTGACCTCAGCTACTATGGACTCGGGGAAGTTCTCGATGTTTTTCGGTAATGTTCCTACGTTCACAATTCCCGGACGCACGTTTCCTGTGGAAACTCTCTTCTCTAAGAATACTGTCGATGATTATGTGGATAGTGCAGTAAAACAAGCTCTGCAGATACACCTACAACCTCCTTCAGGTGATATTTTGATTTTTATGCCTGGACAGGAAGACATCGAAGTAACGTGTGAGGTATTTATTGCACTTTAAAGTAAACTAATGCAAATTTGCATTTATAAATGCTCGTTAAAGGTGTTGGCGGAACGACTTGGCGAAATCGACAACGCACCTGAGCTGTCAATTCTTCCAATTTATTCACAACTGCCTTCGGATTTACAGGCAAAGATTTTTCAACGGTCACCCGAAGGTATACGGAAATGTGTTGTAGCTACAAATATTGCGGAAACTTCACTTACCGTCGACGGTATTATATTCGTAATCGATTCGGGATTCTGTAAATTAAAGGTCTATAATCCCCGAATTGGTATGGATGCTCTTCAGGTAAATTTATAAAACCTGTATAGCACATCAATTTCTATATTTAAACATTGTTTTCAGATTTATCCCATTAGTCAAGCAAACGCCAATCAGCGCTCTGGTCGAGCTGGTCGTACTGGTCCAGGGCAGGCTTTTCGTCTGTATACCGAACGCCAGTACAAGGACGAGTTGTTGATCACTACTGTGCCTGAAATTCAGCGTACAAATTTAGCCAATACTGTACTTCTTTTAAAATCGTTGGGCGTACAAGATTTACTACAGTTTCATTTCATGGATCCGCCTCCACAAGTATGTATCATTTTTCGTATCCCAAAATAACAAAACAGTTGAGATGTCTAGACTGAATTTTTATTTTAAGCTGCATTTGCATTTTGGAATCGTATAACATGTATTTTCTTGCAGGATAATATTCTTAACTCGTTATATCAATTATGGATTCTCGGTGCTTTGGATCACACAGGTGTGTTGACAAAGCTCGGTCGTCAGATGGCCGAATTTCCGTTAGATCCTCCACAGTGCCAAATGTTGATTGTTTCAAGTGATATGGGATGTACACAAGAAATATTAATTATAGGTATTTATTTATAACGTAATTACAACTAACTTGACTTTGATCGGCATGTTTAAATGTTATTTTAGTTTCAATGTTGTCTGTGCCATCGATTTTCTATCGTCCTAAAGGCCGTGAAGAGGAGGCTGATGGTGTTCGCGAAAAGTTCCAAGTACCTGAAAGTGATCACTTGACTTACCTCAATGTTTACAATCAATGGAAGCAGAACAAGTATGTACTTAGGTCATTACAACAACTTAAAAGGCGTTAATTTATGTGATATTGATGAACATTTTGCATAATTCACTTAATTTTTGTGTCGTCCATTCTAGTTATTCATCTCACTGGTGTAACGAGCACTTCATACATATCAAGGCAATGCGCAAAGTACGCGAAGTGCGACAGCAGTTGAAGGACATTGTAATACAACAGAAATTAGACTTGAAGTCGTGCGGAACTGACTGGGACGTGGTGCGGAAGTGTATTTGCTCAGGTACTTAGCATCGCAGTTTAATATTCAACACGCAATATATTACAATACAATCAATAAAATATAATTGCCTCTCACTTTATTACAGCGTATTTTCATCAAGCTGCCAGATTGAAAGGTATCGGAGAATATGTAAATTGCAGAACAGGAATGCCCTGTCATCTGCATCCGACCTCAGCTCTGTTTGGATTGGGTAACACTCCCGATTATGTAGTTTATCACGAGTTGGTAATGACGGCCCGTGAGTACATGCAATGTGTCACATCAGTGGACGGACATTGGTTGGCCGAATTAGGTCCAATGTTCTTTTCGTTAAAAGAAACTGGCAAATCTGGTAGAGCAAAGAAGAAACAAGCTGCAGAGCATCTGCAAGAAATGGAAAGCCAAATGCAAGTTGCTCAAGAAGAAATGCGATTACGTAAAGAGGCAGCGGATAAAAAAGAAGCCGCGTTAAATAAAGGACAGGAGATCATTAGCGCCGGTGCTACGCCACGACGAACACCTGCCAGATTAGGATTATAAATAAATATCTTTGTATTTATTTATTTATGTTTATTTCACTCGATACATTTGTGAAAATTTTAATCCATCGTAGGCATTTTTTGACAACCAGCTGAACAATTCCAAAAGCACATGCTCATCCAGCTCAATAATTTTCCTTTAACTTGTTTTGAGAAAAGAAATTACATACAATATTATCGAGAAGATGTTTATATACCTGTGTTATTTCTAGAACCAGCGGATTTACGCGAGAAAGAACTTCTGAAAGCCGGAAAACATTCCTCGTCATTTTTATCTGTTAGGGATGAAGATAACGCAGTATTTGTGGTTGATTCTGGAAAACGGCAACTACTTGTTTCCAAGCCCCAATTCGCAGGTACCTCCTTGAGATAAAATAATTCTAGGGGTTTGCTTTCCGCTCTGAAATAAATTTGTTAATTTATTTCCCATATTGATTAAATACTTTGATGATAAACTTGGGATCTAAATACATTTAGTGAATAGTTGATTAAGCACAGTTAAGGATTTTTATCGGAATTTTAAAGTGCTTACCTTTCGGGAGAGGATGCGCTATCTTGAATTGTAATCATATCCATTTAGAACTTTTTCTTCATTCTATTACTTTTAAAATTTTAAGACGGGTAAAATTAATATTATAATCAGGTTATAAATACAAAAATATCTTATTCTGACACTTTCAAACTACAATGACATTTTTGTTTAAACATATGAAGCATTTTTTGAAAATAATGTTTAGTTATCATGAGTCCAAACTTTGAAGTTACGATTGCGTGTTGTGTGTAGTTGTAGATTGCAAAAGATTCGTGGTTTGTTGGGTTCGTATTGTATATGGGGTTAATTTGCATTGGTTTATATGGAAATGTGTTGCTTGCGTAACTGTGAATCTATCAGGAGGGAATCTGTCGTATGCTTTGATTTGTATTGTTGCTTCTGAATGTAGTGTACTTAAGTCAGATGGTATATTGTATTTAATGGCTTCTCTGTTCGAAGAGCGTGAATGGCAATAAGATGTTAATCATTCGGCGGTAGAGAGGCAACTGTGTTAAGCTTTCCAGGATTTGTAGCCATTAGTCCTCTTCTTTTTTTGTAGCGCTAGTGTCGGCAGCGCAAAAGTTGCGGAATACTGCAAGTATCTTGCGGATTTTGCAAATACCTAATGGCCCTATTAGACGCAAGTAAATTGCAAATGTTATTAGATATAAATAATTTCATGACCGATTTGCAAAAATATGAAAAATTTGAATAGCAGACAATTGAAACTTCAGTAAGTG
Source organism: Diploeciton nevermanni (assembly GCA_027575565.1). NCBI lineage: Eukaryota > Metazoa > Arthropoda > Insecta > Coleoptera > Staphylinidae > Diploeciton > Diploeciton nevermanni. The sequence goes on from JAODIE010000005.1 coordinate 4,359,348, forward strand.
AAGCTGGACGGCTCAGTGGCGCATGAACCGCCAAAATAAATCTACCCGTTCTCTTACATTACTGCTTTTTTCCTTCTTCCCTAACAATAACAACAATTAATTTATCATGGATTACTATTTATTATTTTATTTTTGGGTGAGAACCGCTCATGTCTATCATGAATTATGATAGAAATTCAGGTACAATGTTATTTCTTTCTGCGTAGCAAGCATTATATAGAAATTAAGGATGCATTGTTATGGGTTAGAATTGCGTTTGGTCTTGCCACTGGTCGAAATTTTAAGTAGTCGGAATAGATTTTTCTGCATAGTAGGTTTTACATTAGTCATAAGATATTCTACTAAATTACCACTAATAATATACAGGTTATCATTATCAAAAGTAGAACCTGAGCACCATTGAATCATCGAATTATTTTGTACCACATAACTTGCAGTTCGAAAATCCTTACCAATGTTCCATTTTGCAAGTGCATTTTTGTTCATTAAACAAAAAAATAACTCGCCATTACTTTTCATTGCGTAGTTATAAGACTGATCTACTTTTGCACCTACAATATGTACATAATCCCGCCATGTTCCTCCCACAACATTGTCTATATTTTGGATAAAATTTACGTTTAGTTTGTAAATGATTTGACTACTGACTGGACTGTAAAAGATAAATCGTGGTTTTTTTGATTTTGATGACGGTGTCATTGTGATAGGACCAACGCCATGGTAATAATTGTATTTATAATTTCCTGTGCTGAATTTAACTCCTTTTAAATCTGGGAACATGCTTGAATCGCGTAATTTCCATGAAGTGTTTTTTTCTTTCGAATAAACAATAATTCCAGGATCCATCGCATTGCTATCAGAAATATAGGCTAAGTTGCCATCAACTACTAAGTCAAACAAATAAGCGTGGTTTCTGTCGCCTTCTGTTGGAAATTCATGAACAGAACGAATTTTTGACGATGTAATATTGAATAAGATCAACTTTGGAGGACACTTTGTCAAGGTGTTGATTCTTAGCCCATCCAAGATCCACATTATTCCATTCTTATCGATATCAATTGCATTTACATTCTGTAAAGTTGTGCAATCACTCTGCACATTAAAATCCCAATTGGGATATGGTGTTACCAATGAGGAAACATCATTTAGTTTTACGTAGCCCAATGTTACTGGAGTGCCAGGAAAGTATCTTCCAAGTGTTATAAATGCCAAGTTTCTGTGAATTTTAATGTTGGAAGGAATATTATTTTCGGGGATATATTTATTTGTTTGGAGATAGTATTGATATATCACGGGAGTGGGCCAAGTATAGTTGATGTAGAACCATTTAAGCACTTCTTTTATGATCACTGCGTCACAGATAACTAAAACACTTAAAGCTAACAAGGTTTTCGTTTTAATGTTGAGCGACATTTTGCGTATTAAATTTGTTTAAACTGGAACGTAGTAAAGTATTGTATTCATAACAACGTGCACAAGGTAGAATTTGTCCTTGCAATAGATAAATGATAATCTAACATAATATATGCTTTATAGTTAACGTTCAGTACCCGTTTTTGTTTATTTTGAATAATTATCGTGTGAGTTTAAGTTTGAACTAATTTGACAATGATTTGAAGTTTTTTTTATATTCATTACAGATATTAAAATGTTAGGTTTTATTCAGAATTTTAATTCTAGTTGTACATAAATAAATAAAAATAGTTATTGCGTCGAAGTTTTGAAACTTAGCATACCTGTAGCATGTTAGTTGCCTACAGTAAACACACAAGTTTTGGTGTTTGAGTTTTAAGTGAATTTTTTGAAAGGTTTGAAAGGGATTAAGATTAGTTGAGATTTCTAATAAGATAAATTGATTGTAAACATAAAACATACGTGTTATCATATAATTTACTAGTCTGTGGCGTGTTAAACCAATTAATTTTGAGTTTAACGTTGCGTCGTATTACTAATTCTTATTTAACATATTATTGACAACAGTGTTGTGAACATTTATACAAGTTATTATTAAAAAAACTGCAATATGAGCAACCCGGACAACATTCTACTATTTCAATTAGCTTTTACCATAGTTAAACATGTGCAAGCTGTTAAAACATAAGTGCCTCTAAAAGAGTGATAAAATTAAAAATTTACAATCAGTTGTAGCTCTTCTCATTCAGAGGTATTCCTAGATAACACTAGTAAATGCTGCCAAATGTTAGATTAAATTAGCAAAGCTGAAATTTTAAAAAGTTCATAAATCCTTTGTGCGTACAACCAAAATTTCTTTCGCGTCACATCGCCAGCCAACCAAATCGACAGAGCTATTGCGCCGTGTGGCACTTTGGGAGAGGGAAAATCATGGCAGCGAAGATCAACAACATTGACCCACCGTCATCCGCCAGTTCTGATAGGTAATTAGAGGTGATTCGTACAGTGTGCCGGTGATAATAGATCGTCCAAGTGTGCGCGACGCGATGAATATCCACGAACCCGTCGCTCTCGCGCCAGTGGCTGCCGTCGCCAAAGCGTGCATGCAGTTGTTGCACATGTACGAATTATTTCAAATTATGTATCTGTGTAATGAGTAGAGCGATGTACAAGTGATTAATTAATTTCTTTTCGGAATTTTATGATGCATGCACATGCTGGCAGTCGTTAAATCTCATACGTTCCGTTTATTTACAAATGAACCGCATGGGGGGTACGACATAACCTCCAACATTTTAAATTTATTTTAAAGGAGCCTTTAAATGAAGTTCATTTGGTGAAACGTTAGATTTATTAGCTAAAACATTTAAAACAAAACAGTACATCGAAACAATTTCGTAGCAAATTTCATTGTTAAATTATTAAATTCATTAAATTTATTTTGGGTTCACAGTGATGTCGCGGAAACCCAGGTGGATTTTTCGGAAGTGTTTCCCGATGGGGATGGTGAGGATGCCGAACGAAGCGGGGATTTTTATAACACCCCCGCTTCGCCAATTACAGTTCCATACTGTCCTCGGCCACCGTCAACTGGTGTGTATTTCTGTTTATGCAATTGTTTTTTGATAACTGAACAATTGCATTGCAAATGCTCTTTATCTCTATTGACATTTATTACTAACACCGCGTTTGTCATACTGCTTTCAGTATGAGTGCACATAGTTATGTTCTTGATTTGTTCCAAATGCCAGGTTCACAAAAATCGCCGCGCTCAAGGCGACAACGCACCACGTCTATCAATCAGTCCTCGAAAAAAACCTCTGCCGAATCAATGATTCGCACACCCCATCGTACTATTTATACGGCTGGAAGGCCACCATGGTACAACATGGCCGGGCAACAAGTTGAACCTTTTGTTATTGGTAGGTTCACCAATTATATTGAGTTTCAAATTAATATACATCAAGTTTTGATTTGAATTTATTAGGCATTTGCGGTGGCAGCGCATCTGGAAAAACCACAGTAGCAGCGAAAATCATCGGAGATTTGGCGGTGCCTTGGGTTACTTTGTTGAGCATGGACTCATTTTACAAAGTACTCAATGAAAAACAGCATGAAATGTCTGCTCGCAACGAGTATAATTTTGATCATCCAGACGCATTTGACTTTGAACTCTTGAGTGAAACGCTGCAGCGGCTTAAAGAGGGTAGAAAGGTTGAAGTGCCTATTTATAATTTTGTTACTCATTCAAGGGAAACACGCACGGTGAGTAAGTTTAAACGAAAATCATAACAAGTGCAATATTTTAAGACACATTGTGCAATTTTCACGATGTTCGAACAAACAGACTCTTGATTCTTTAGTCTACGGTCACGGTAGTTGTTTATCTTTCGTCGACATTGTGTTGTTTTCCTTCTTTTTAATGCGATCTTTATTACACCATTAGAACAAAACTGATATAAGCACCATGCCACATACGGTATGTCTGGTATGTTGGTTTCAAGTCACACGTCAAATTTGCTGATTACCTTGAAGCCCAATTAGTTTTATATTTTGTCTGGCTGAAAGAAAGTCATTGCAAATAATTATCAGCATGACGCCGAAACTATCGAGACGCAGCTGGTTAATTAACCACACATGTAACATGATTCTTTGCATTAATTTTACAGAAAACTATGTACGGTGCAAACGTAATTATTTTTGAAGGGATCCTCACTTTTTACAATCAGAATGTACTGGATATGTTAGACATGAAAATTTTCGTTGATACCGATGCTGACGTACGCCTGGCGCGTCGTCTTAAGCGTGACATATCACAACGTGGACGAGATCTTGAAGGAGTTCTCAAGCAATACACCGGAATGGTACAACCTTCGTTTAACCATTACATTGCACCGTTGATGGTGCATGCAGATATTATTGTTCCACGTGGTGGTGAAAACGAAGTTGCGATTCAACTGATTGTGCAACATGTTCACGCACAACTTCAACTGGTATTTATTTGATTTACATCAGGTCATCAACATTCGCATAATTGTTTATTGATTGTTTGACTAGCGTGGATTTAAATTGCGTGAAGAATTGGCGCAGGCGCAAATTCATGTTGGACAGAAGCGTCCAGATACTGTTCGATTGCTGCCGTCCACACCGCAAATTCAAGGACTGCATACGTTTATTAGAAACAAGGACACGCCGAGGGATGAGTTTATATTTTATAGTAAAAGGCTGATTAGGTTGGTTATTGAGTACACACTTTCTTTGATGAACTTTACGGAGAGACTTGTGGAAACACCTCAGGGGGTCATGTATAAAGGTATCATGACATCCTTGCAACTGCAGTCTGTTGCTAATTGTTTGAACTATAGGCAAACGTATGGGCACAAATAAAATATGTGGCGTATCAATTCTTCGCGCTGGCGAAACCATGGAACAAGCTTTCAATGATGTATGTAAGGATATTAGGATAGGAAAAATTTTAATTCAGACCAATTTCCATACAGGAGAACCAGAGGTAAATAATTATTTATTAAATAATTAAAATGCAAATTGAAATTTATAAGAAAAATATTTTTTTCAGTTATTTTATCTAAGGTTGCCAAAAGATATCAAAGATTACAAGGTAATATTAATGGACGCGACAGTTGCGACTGGGGCAGCTGCGATGATGGCTATTCGCGTACTTCTCGATCATGATGTATCCGAGAGCAATATCTTAATTGTCTCTCTACTGATGGCTGAATCAGGCGTACAATCAATTGCGTACGCATTCCCCAAAGTTCAAATGGTCACCAGCGCGATTGACCCAGAGATCAATGAGAAATTCTATGTTCTTCCTGGAATGGGTAACTTTGGTGATAGGTATTTCGGTACTGAACCAGCGGAGGAACTCTGAACTTTTCCCCATGACCATAATTATTAATTAATCCACACTCTGGAGAGAAAAAGTCTAGATTTCTATTATTAATCTTATCTTGTTTAATCCTTCGAGCAATTTGTTTGAAATTAGGAAGCCTGGTTGTGATAGTGACGAATTTCTTTAAGTGAATCGGTTTCTAGTCTTACAACTACTTAACATGCTACTTAATTACAATGTAGTATTATAACTATTAAGTTAACTATGGCAAGGGTCACTTGAAACCAAAAAAATTACCGGGATTTTTATTTCAAGTGGAGAAGAATCCCGGTTAACAATTTGTCATGTTAAATTGGTTTGAGTTCCTTCGAATTATGTTTATTATAAGGAATATAATTGTTTCTTATTTGCATACGTGCGGAAATTGTTAAAAACTTGATCGTTACCGGTTCTGCATAACTTGTTTTATACGTTTCTTCTGTCCTAGTTCTATTGTGGTTGTGCATTGGTTAATGACATTAAAATATACGTGTTGATTGATATGTGCACGTAAAAATACATACAATGGGATACAGAATAAACTATGTGTGGGGTCACTTGGTGTTCTGTTCGTCAACATATCTCTGAAGGGTTACCAACCAATGGTTGGACTTGGTGGAAGTACATTGGGTCTTTGATTCGTATAATTGTTTAACAATGTCTTCACAGTCTTGGAGAGAAGCTTCCAATGTCATGAATTTTAGTCCCCAGCCGTTTTGATAACTTGCATAACGGGTTACTATTTGTTTGTTGATTTGTGTGTCGTTTACCATTTTTATAGCAAGACGTAAGGCTTTTCCGCATGAATCCAAAGCTGTGACGTATGATTCAATCACTTCTTTTGCCTCAATGTAGCAATGGTTGTAGAATGGAGCATCAAAAATTATACCACATTGTCCCCATCCGCCTTTCTTGATAATCGTATGCAAGAAAAGTGTGATGTTAGTAATGTCCTTTAGGTTTTTGTGGGATTTAACTTCAACACAACCCAAGCAATTATATCTGGAATTATAAGGTGCAGTTTCAGTGATTTTTGCGAACACAACTACTTACGCGTTAGCCATGTTGAATTCATGTCCGGGTCTGACATTTATCTTGAAGTAACGGTTATAATTCAAATGCTTTAACAGTAACATTGCGTTGAATGCATTGTCTGTATAATAATGATTCTCATTCCTCCAATGTATTTTATAATTTCTACCTCTATTATCGACATGGTTAATTTCAAAGAGCATTTGTCCCGCGAAGCCAATTTTATCACGTTGTTCTATTACGAGTTTCAAGAAACGTGCGTAGTGCTTTAATTCTTTGCTTAAATCGGTATTCAAAGAGTTGTCGTAATTTTCGCGGTGACCATTTATCAAAAAACATTCTGCGTTAAGTTTATGCGCTACTTCCAATGCGCGCTTTGCTTGATATCCTGCAAATGCCATCACATTTGCGTCTGAATTTGTCATTGCTCCATTTGCATATCTAAAGTTCAGTTACAAATTTATGATTATAAAGAAATGAAATTAAATCAAAAGTACCTGCCATGTTGAAAATTAACACCAATCCAAAGCGGTTTGACTCCAGTCTTCTGTTGATACTCATTTAACAACTCAACGATTTGATCATAATTACTTTGACACTCTTCAAAATTATCCCCATCTGGAATCAAATCGTCCTCATAACCGGACCAAAATTTCACTCCCATTTTGAGACACAACTCAAACATGGCTCGTATATTCTTTTTTGTGGCTTCTATGGAGCGATGGTTATTAAAAGTTTCCAAGGATTTGTGCAAAGTTGGTATGAGGTGGATGTAGAAGGACATTTCTGAAGTGTACATAATGGATGGGCGTAGCCATTCCTCCATGGTGCGACCATGAATTCTTTCACTGGAGTTGTAGTATCGGTAGGAAAGTTGATCATCGCATGTGTGAATGAAGTCGGGTTTATATTCAATTCTCCCCACACCTATGCCAACAATACTTAAATGATTAGTACGCGTTTACAATAAAATTAAAATTATAGTCTCTTATACCTTGAAAAGTTTCGGTGCTTTCCATCGGACGAGTAGTTTCCCTGATAACTTTCTGCCGTTTGGTACTTGATGCAGCGTACATCTTTGGTCTTTGCTACTATTGCTTTGCACTTGTATTTATATACCTCGCGGAAGACACAGAATATGAGCAGATTATATTACGTGTGTTGTTTGAATTTATCAGTGTAAGCAGTAATTTTAGCAGAGATTGTTTTAAAGAGTAAATATCACGTTTAGTTGAAGGTTTTTATAGCTTCATCATTTTTAAAAGTATAGTCGTTGAATTGTTGAAATAAAGACGATTTTACTTGATACGAAGAGAAAATCTTTAGTATTTTGTACTTGAAATAAAGACTCCCCTTCTTATTGAAAAAAATAAAAAACAATTTAATATTTTTTCTAAATAAACGTTTATTAACAAAACACAAATAATATAAGATATTAGCTGCACCAGATAAATATAAGGTATTTGATTCTTTTTTGTAAAGTCATACAGAATAATTACCCTATTTAATTTGCTTCGAGCAAAATTGTCCAATCTCTCTGTGCAGTTTAACCAGCATATCAATGCACAAAATATTATATCGATTACATATAATTTTTTACAACAAAACTGCACAAGAAGGCTACATGAAAATCGTGATGCAAATCATTCCCTAGCACAGTATCTGTTATCAAATAAGATAGACCTTGGTAGAGTGTCTTAGTGGCTTTTAAAGTCATACTGAATATAATCATGTGAACCTAAAGGCGGTTATGTAAAGTATCATAGGAAAATAGTAACTCTTATATTCGTATGTCTTACTTAAGTGTTCTCACAATTTGACTTGTATCGAGCACTTTGGAAGTGTTTTTAATTCGTTACCTTAAAATTCGAAACATTTGCGATTGGCAACTTGCATTATAGACTCAGCAAAGATTCCATCGAACAAGGAAACGCTACAAATCTAATGGTAATTAGAATATTTTGCCAGTTAGCTTGAAGCAAGCTGTAAACCTAGAAATTGAAGCTTTTTGCAGACGAAATGCATGCTACCATCAAAAACAATCGCAATATTTAAAGATATCTCTATACCTTAATACTTTTTTTCTTCAACTATATAAATATTGATCTGTGACTATTATTTTCTAGAACATTTTTTTTTTTACTTATTGAAGCTAAACGATTAAAGCATCTTTTCCTTTTCCGTTATGCTCTTATGACCGGACGCAAGAGTCGCAAAACGATCGCATTATAAATAAAAAGCATTATTATACCCACAGCTTCCAATTTATAATGAGAAAAATTTTAGAAATGCCGATGGAGGTACCGGGCTCGGTGGTGCAATACCGCCTGCTTCTTGCAGTCGAGCCCTGTATTCAGGACATTGGTCAGCGATGCATGGATGGCCCAGTGATCGCCAGAACAGGCAGCAACAGTAGCGGCAGAGAGACAGCATTTCAGCAAATTGCCGTTCTTCACTAACTCCATGACATCTGCAAAATTATCAATAAATTTGTACCTTCTTTAAATAGCAGAAGGGTGCAACCTACCTCATAAGGGCGTGATATATTTCACGCCAATCCTTTTTGTTGCACTTCGCCCTGACTATGTCTATCTGCTGTTGGGTAAAATGGAAGCGCGTGAGCTCGCGCCACACGCGCTGCTCGTTGACAATGGCAGTGAGTTCATCGCAGGTATCAGAAGCTGCAGTTAAATCTCGATGATCCGACAAACGAAGCACCACCTCACGAATACACTCTTCCGGTAATTGCAAAAAGTTGGGCTGGGTTGCAATTAAAGGCTCCCGAATTTGAAAGTTCCCGGCGTTGCTCTGGATACGTTTGATAGTGAGCGCATGCTGCCGCCACAGGGGTTTAGAGCCTAAGGTTGCACCCCAACATGCAGATTGTTCTGCAATGCTCAGAGCGCGTAGTTTGGCAAGAAGGCGGCGCATTGCGCGAGGATTATGTTGGTTGGCGGTGGCGTAGCTAGCAACTTCCTCGAGCATTGCAAGAAGGACACGTTGAGTACAACCGGAGAGAGCGGTCATTTGTTGTCCCACAAGTAATTCCAGCAATGCACAGATGTAATTAAACCTACGTACATCACGTACGGCATTTCGGAAGTCCAGTCTCTTTACGACTTCATCTAATTCATTGAAGCCTGCGATCTATAAGCATGCGATGAGTGTTTTCCTTTGCGTAAATTATTGTTATTAGTAGCGTATGAAAAAGATAGCGTACCTCTCTGGTGCATTTTATTGTTATGTGGCAATGCGGTTGAGTGCTTGTTGAACTTTCATTCTTCTCGGCGTCTTCCTTTTGCCTGTAAAGCAAAAGTGTATAAGTTAAATAACCAATTCACAAAGTGAAGCATTTTTAATATTACTAGTTCACTCAGCAGATTTCTATATTTCACGTAAAAATAAAATCGTTTGAATTATGATTTGATATACAATGATAAATATTGTGATTATTTTTCAATAGCACCAATATCCTATTGCTTTGTATGACCATTTCCGGAACAAAAAATTTCAAACAATTTCACAGCATTATTGCGGAATTTTTACGCATCGCTGCTTTGCGACTTTTAATGATTTCTAAAATACGCTCGCCATTGAATTACGGTCGCCATTTTAAAATGCTGAACAACATTTCAAGTAATAAAATAATGTTCCCTATAAAAGAAAAATACGAGTATGTCTCATGCCCGTGAACCAGATTCCATTGCACTTGTTTACGACAGCGGGTACACGACAGCTTGGTGACATTGAAGCTAAATTTAAATCAATAAAGGAAATTAAGCGTTCATAATCGAATGCAACACAATTGAGCAAACGAAAAGCTATTGGATATATCAGTGAACCCATCAGAACATATAATGCCAGTACTTAAAATAAAGTACATTGTAAATATGTATTATCTTTGATGACTTTTCCCTGCCTGTTTCCTGCTGTTTACGCTTTGTTGACGTTACGAAATAGCTGTATGTATTCGACGCTCATTGCGTTGAGCGCGCACCAGGAACAAAGAAAATGTCTGAATCGATAGTGTGCGGAACGTATTTCAGATGATTCGGACTTACTTTAACATATTGCTGTGCTCGAGTACTTTGAGCTTTTCCCAGCCCTCGTCGGTTTTCACCCATGCCTCGCCTGGGGACCGCCAGTCCTTCGAGATAAACGGCATTTTCAGTTTTAGTTGCAGTTAAAAATCAGCTGATTACATGTAAACAAAAACGGAGCAACATAACACAGCTGAGCATGCGACTCGTGGGTCGCAGTAGACTGGCGGCAATCTGCTGCGCAACCAGCAAGCCAGAGGCCAACCAGCAGGTTTTCACTGCTTCGCAGAATAGGCAGCGCGCATGCACTAGAGAAGCGACTTGCGCCTGCAACAGAAGCACGAACCAGAGCTCCAGAATTCAAACATGGTTTGAACAGGTAGACAACCAAAATATCAGAATGTTTATGAATATATCCGTATCACTTAAGGCAGATAATTGCGTATTATTAGATTGTATGATAGAAGATCATTAGGTCTGGCAGGACTATTATTGTGACGCTTGTGTGACACTGGAGGATTTAATCATTATTCTTTAAACAATTACTGGTTCGGTGGTTATTTGTTTATGTCCTTCAACTATTATATAGTTTGATAGTTTGCATCCACTTGATTTGTGTTCCTAAGCAACGCGTGTTCTTACAGTCACAACAAGCAACCATTAATTTTCTGGAAACTTGAGACGACTATTATTTCGATACAAACAATATAATTTGTGCACGACCTGAAAGCAATACTGTACTAGTTAAATATACATCAAAATGCAGATTAGGTTTCTGAAAAACATCTTAGAAGCAGCGGTAACTATTCATTAATGCGCTGAAATATTTTCAGTTCTCAAAAAAATTATTCTGCAGGAAAGTGAATATAAGATTGTAGCATTAACTTGGTCTCCCAATAACAAAAAGCTAGCAGTTGCGACATCCGAAAGACAAGTACTGCTCTTCGACGATGATGGTGAAAAACGTGACCGATTTTCAACCAAACCTGCCGATTCGGATGCTGGGAAAAAGAGCTACGTCATTAAATCTCTAGCATTTTCTCCGGACTCTTCTAAGATTGCTGTCGCGCAAAGTGACAGCATAGTTTATGTTTACAAAATTGGTGAAAATTGGGGCGAAAAAAAGGTAATCTGCACAACAATTTTTTTTCTGCGATAAAATTACCGGTTTTTGTTTTGATTTCCTAGGCTATCTGCAATAAATTTCCGCAACCATGTCCAATTTCCGCAATGATTTGGCTATCAACAGGCTCAATAATTTGTGGTTTATTGGATGGAAAAGTGCGCCTTCTACAGAGCAAATCCAACAAAAGTCATACGCTTTACAACAGTGATAGTCTCGTGGTAGCCTTGGCCTCTAACGCCACAGGAAGTGGTTTTGTATCAGGACACATTGATTGCAGCGTGATTCGATTTTATGTTGGTGAGCACGATGATGACGAACCGCAGGGCCGACTCTGTACGCATTCTGTGCCACCATACGCCCTTTGTTGGCCGCAGGGTTTCGTGTTCGCAGCAGGATGCGATAAGCGTATAGTGGTGTACAATAACAATGGCCGCGTTGCAAAGCAATTTGATTACACGAAGGACTTGAATGAGAATGAATTTACTGTGGCTTGTTGTAGTCCAAGTGGACAAGCTGTGGCGGTTGGAGGATACGATAAAATTCGAGTTTTTGCATGGAATCCTTCTCTGTCAATGTGGGAAGAATCGCCGCCGAAAATTGTTCCTAATATGTATTCAGTTACGGCTTTGTCGTGGAAACGAGATGGGTCACGAATTGCATGTGGGACTCATGGAGGATATGTTTGCTTGTTTGAGTCGGTATTAAAGAGAACCATTTGGAAAGACAAGTTGGAAATTACATACGTAGGTCCTAGTCAAGTGTTGGTAAAGAATCTTGATAATGCCTCAGGAGGATTGATCTTAAAGTCGGATTATGGGAAAGAAATTGAGGAATTGAAAGTGATGGGAAGAGATAATTTTGTAGTGGCGCGAACTCATGCCACCTTATTGGTAGCTGATATTAGTAAGAACACTATGAGCGAAGTACCTTGGAATAATTCGGGAAAATTAGAAAAATTCTACTTTGAAAACCCTAATGTTTGTTTAGTATTCAATGCGGGTGAACTATCCTTAATTGAATACGGCGAAAATAATGTCCTTGCATCAGTTCGTACTGAATTTGCGAACCCACATCTAATTAGTGTACGTCTCAATGAACGTAACCAAACGAAAGACAACAAAAAGTTAGCATATCTTCTGGACCTAAAAACTATTTGCATATCAGACCTCATTTTCAATATAAGCATTTCTCAGATCAACCACGAATCTAAAATTGACTGGCTGGAACTCTCAGAAATATGCCACAAGCTGCTTTTTAGAGATATCAAACAACGCTTGTTCTTGGTCGATGTCACGATGGGCAATAAACTATGCATATTTAGCGGAGTAACGTTCGTACAATGGGTGGAAAGTTCTGATGTAGCTATAACTCAAGCGGGAAATACACTTGCAGTTTGGTATAATATTGACCTCCCTGAACGGCCCACTATTATGAATATCAAAGGAGAAGTTTACGAAGTCGCTAGATTTAATGGCAAAACAGAAATCTTTGCGATAGACGGAAATGTTAACCTTACTTTCGAGCTGGATGAAGGTCTAGTTGAATTTGGAACTGCAATTAATGATAACGATTATGGGAGAGCTGTGCTTTTCTTGGAAACTATCGGTAACGCACCAGAAGCAGAAGCGATGTGGTTCAACTTATCAAATATAGCGGTAAAACAACAAAACTTGGGACTTTTGGATCGATGTTATGCGGCTTTGGGAAATATTTCAAAAGTTTTCTGCATCCAACAAATAGAGGAAGAGTTATCAAAAGATCAAGATAATCAAGAAATCTGGGCACAATTGAGTATTTTGCATGGCGACTTAGAGACAGCAGAAAATATTTATCTTGAACATGGTAACCTAGAGGCAACTTTAACAATGTATAAGAAGTTACATAAATGGGACGAGGCAATACGCACTGCTGAAAAAAGAGGGTATGATAAGATCGATGCTCTGCGAGAAGAATATATGACCTTATTGTTAAAGACCTCACGATTTGAGAAAGCTGGTGACATTTTAGAAGCAGAAGGAAAGTATGAACGAGCTTTATCAATGTACGACAAGTCCAACAAATTATCAAAAGTTAGTAATTTATTGCTAAATCATGACGACTTAATGGAGGATAATAATTTAGTAACCAATATTCTTAAGAGACTAATCAAACAGGAGTTATTCGAGCAAGCAGCTGAAATTTACGTTCGACAAGATAAAGCACAACAAGCCATGGAGTGTTACCGCAAAGGAAAAGTTTGGAATAAAGCAGTAGATATAGCAAGGGCTATCAGTCCAGAACAGGTAGTCCAACTGGAAGAAGAATGGGGTGACTATCTTGTAGAATCTAAGCAAACAGATGCTGCTATAAGTCACTACATTGAAGCTGGTAGTACTTTGAAAGCATTAGATGCGTCAATAGCGGCTAGACAGTGGAAGAAGGCAATTCATATAATTCAGGTTGTAGATGATCATGAGGTACTTGATAAGTACTACTCACAAATAGCAGAACACCTTGCTAACCATCGCGATTACTCCATAGCGGAACAAATGTACATCAAAGCAAAAATGTACAAAGAAGCTGTTGATATGTACAATGAAGCAGGACTATGGGAGAAAGCCCATCTAGTAGCATCAAAATACCTGGATCCCGATGATGTTGGAGACATGTACATGAAACAAGCAGAGCAATTAGAGCAAGATGGTAAATATCGTGAAGCTGAGAAGTTGTATCTTGCAGTAAGTGCTACTGATTTAGCCATAGCAATGTATAAGCATGCAGAGCAATACGATCACATGATACGTCTGGTTGAACAATTCCACCCGGATCTTCTAGGTACAACTCACATGCATCTCGCCCAACAGATGGAAACACAAGGTAAGCACCGTGCTGCAGAGATACACTACTTAGCAACCGGGGAATGGAAAGCAGCCATGAATATGTATAGGACTATTGGCATGTGGGAGGAGGCATACCGTGTTGCAAAACAGAATGGTGGCGCTACAGCAGCCAACCAAGTGGCATTCCTCTGGGCAAGAACTTTACCAATTGACTCGGCAATTAAACTCCTCACTAAATTCGGAATTTTAGAGTTATGCATTGACTATGGTTGTGAAACTTTTCAATATGATTTTGCTTTCCAACTCTGCAAAAATCTACCTTCAAAGAAAACCGATGTTCATTATAACTATGCAATGGCTTTGGAAGACGATGGGAAATTCAACGAAGCTGAAACGGAATTCATCTTGGCTGGAAAGCCAAAGGAAGCTGTTTTAATGTATACTCACGCTAATGATTGGCAAAGTGCTATTCGAATTGCAGAGGTTCATGAGCCACATTCTGTAGTTGATGTCCTTAAAGCTCAAGCCATGCAGTGTTTCCAGGAAAAGAATTATGTTGAATTTGAATCCTTGATGTTGCGTGCCCAAAGTCCAGAAACTATTGTTCAAAGTTATAAAAATGTTGATATGTGGATGGACGCTTTGAGGGTTTGCAAGGATTACCTTCCTCACTTGTTACCGGCCTTACAAACTGAGTATAACACAATCAAGCGGACATCGGGTGCGTTGGAAACTAGTATGGAGACCATTCTGTCAAGAGCCAATGAGTTGGCGATAGCAAACCAACATAAACAATCAGTGGAATGTTTACTTCAGGTTAGTACAGACTTTGCTGAAGAAGATATTGTGCGAAAAGCATTATTACGAGCTGCGGATATGGTGAACAAATTTTTGTTTGGAAATGAAGCTGAAGACGTTATTAGGGAGCTTGCACCAAGGTAAACTTATTTAAGAGCAATAAAATTACATACATTAATTCGGAATCTATGTGTTTGGTTCAGACTCAGGGATTTACGTGAACATACTGCAGCTGCTCAACTTTACATTAGTGCTGATATGGTTAGAGAAGCAGTTGACTGCTTTATTCTTGCAAATGATTGGAAGAATGCTAGAAAAGTGGCTAAGGAGTTAGATCCGAATTTATTAAACTATATAGATGCGTTCAATAAGAATCAGCTTGCCAAAGAAGGGAATATTGAACAGTTAGCTGATGTTGGTATGTATTTCATTCAATTATTAAAACGGTGTGTTATTGAATTGAGTATTAATATTTCACAGATATAACGGGAGCATTGGATTTACTCGCAGAGCAAGGACAATGGATTCGATGCATTGAAAAAGCAAAAACATATGATGGTAATGTTTTACACAAATATGTTGCAATATACGCGTCTCAATTACTTAAAGATTACTTTACTATGGAAGCCCTGCAATTGTTCATTTCTTATACAACGCCGGTGATTCCAAGCAACTTCAACATTTACAATCGCATTGCTTTCAATATAATTGCAATGCCAAATATGTCAGAACCGGATAGTTACCAACAGTGGTCACAGTTGAGACAAATGCTTCATGAATTAGTATGTTTTCAGTTGCATCTTGCAAGTAATATGAGATTAATGCGTTGCTGACTTGTTTAGGTGAATGGTTTAGATATCACTCCAAATATCGACATCAAAATTAAAATTCACTTTCAAACTCTTCTCTTGATTGTGCATTATTATGCCGTTCGTTGTGTTTGTCGACAAGTTCAGGTCCTAAAAAACATTGGAACGAAAATATCGGTGGCTCTTCTTCGTTACACCGACATAATTCCAGCAGATAAAGGATTTTACGAAGCAGGTATAGGTTTTAAAACGTGTTTTTTTTTTTATCTTGCAAGTATTTATTAATTTCTCAGGATTGGATTTACGGTCCGAGGGTCGTAATTCTGAAGCATTCGTATTTCTTAACCACTACTTGGATATTTGCGAAGCAATTGAAGATGAGGATTCGCAATTAATCGACCACACCGACCTGGGACGCACTGACTTCCCGTCCAATATCCCAATCCCGGAGCATTTATATCTCAACGACGACAAAGACGAGCACGACCGCGTTCGTGAGTGGGTATTAGCAATCAGCATGGATCAAAAAGTTGATCAGGTATAAAATTAAACTAGAATTAAATTAATTTTCAATAAATTTCTACACTTTTCTGCCGCAACATTTGCAGGAATTGCCAGTCGACGATCGCATGCTGTACGAGTCAAGCTTAGAGAGTGCAAAGAATCCTTGCTTGGTCTCGGGATATCCTCTTCGTTCGCCAACTATCTCCTTCGTGCACTCTGAGCAGTTGGCTAACAAAGATGTATGGACTAAGCTTGATATGGCAGCAAAAATGTACCCAGAGACCAATGTTTCCGATTTATTGTCATTTATTAATCAATGGTGCGGTGCTGCCACCGCGTTATAATTTCGCGCTTTCACACTGTCTCACATTCTTTCCCATTCATTACTACTCTAACTTATTTTTTACATTTTAATCTATCTTTTTAATTTTTTTCCTTTTTTTGTTTGTGGAAGAATTGTTTGACGACAAAGACACTTCTTTGCCACTTCTTAGGGACATATCGGTCAACAGTTTGATTGATACGGTGTATGAAAATTAAGGAAACTAAGCCCAACTAGTTTTGCTGCTTACACAACCACATGTAAAGTTTGGACATTCTTTGCATAGTTTGTTTTCAAAGTGAGTTAGGCCTGAAAATTATCTTAGAACTTAGCCAGTTGCATGTTTCAGTCGAAACTAGGTTGTTTTTATATATTGCACAGATATTTGACGTAATGAAATCAGTTTTAGTTTTGGTTGTTGTTGAAAGATGAATCTATGATCTATGTTATTGTATGCGTGTGAATGATTTTACAAAATTATAGAAACTTAACTAACTAAATGTTGGTGGACGTGTCCAGGCTAGAGGATGTGTAGATTCTCGCAGTTTTTGAACTTTGAATCCTCTTTGCCGAACAGCCACGTAAACATCTGTCGTGCTTTCATGCTGGCGCGCACCACGCCTCGAGTTTTGAACCATTGTTGTTGGCTGACGTCGCACGCTTCGTTTTGGTAACTCTTGAGCCGGATCTGAGTTAGGATTCCTACAAGGAGTTCGTCCACGTTGTGATTGATGCCCACGGAAATCTCAACGAATTTCGCGCGGAACGTGCATGCTAGGCATTTACCATCTATAACAAACAGAGCAGTTTATCATTTAATACTGACTTGATTTAAATTGTTACTTATTAATACATTTTATCATTGTGTTTGGTACATGTTTAATGTGAGTACCTTGGGTGGAAACTGCTCGACTCCTTGCCAGATCAACTTTATTGCCAACCAGAATGGCAGGTCGTAAACGAAGGAGTTCAGCATCCTGCAAACGCGCAAGTTCTCCTTCTGCTTTAAGATAACTCGCCTTGTCCACTACTGAATACAAGATGACGAACGCATCAGGCGGATTGAATCGATCTATGTCCTGAAAAAGTTAAGTGCAATTGAAGTGCAGTTGTAAAGCAGTCTACAAGAAGGCGACGACATCCAGATTCACCGACTCGCAATCACATGCAAATAGTTGGTTGATAAGCGCAAATGAATTGCAAATTAGATGACGACGGATTGGCAAGTAGGATGTGGAAATGAAATTTGATTTACGCGTTACTCACCTTGAAGGTGGAGATGTTTACAAAGGTAAGCTCGGATTCTTCACCGTTCAGCATTATCGACACTGATTGACTCCCCGACATATCTAAAGGCAATAATAGAAAGTAAATTTCAAGCAAATTGAATCTAGTTGTGATTTAGTGAAGCACCACTTTTATCGCAAGCACCAACCCATTTTACATCGTCCTGTATATTTGACGTAAATTATTTTTGGATGGGACAGCAAGCGACAAAATGCATCCAGTTCAGTCACACGCAGTCATTCAACATAAATGCACGTACGCATATATGCCGTTACTGCACGCATGCAGTAGGAAGATGTCTTACGTATTTATAGAAGCCTGCGCTCTTAAAATACACACATTCTAAATTAAACATATTCATGGCTGAACGTACTTGAAATAGGTCAGTGGCAACGAACTCTCCAGCCGCTTGCATATATGTAATTTTCTAGTATTACTCGCATTTTCGTAACGTACTTATAACCTAGTCAACCCTTTGCATTTCGAGCGTGGAAAATCAGCACATAATTGCTGCTAGGTTGCAAAACCAATTGTTCGAATGATGCATCCGTAATGCAGCAAGCCATCGAAATTTTAATCAATACTGGCTGGGATTTATCTATTCAATTCAATCGCAACTTGCTTGAGAATATGGCGCATTAGATTGCAATTATTCTCAAAATTCAATATATTTCTAATTGACTACAAGCGCGCAAGTACTTGACCCACATTGCGCCATTTTTTACTGCCAACCAAATCCACGCTTGAGAAAAAACGGGTCTTGTAATTTTTAGGGGGTCGAAATTGTTTTGGAATCTTGTTTGTTTGTTTGTTTGTACGCGGAGACATAACGTAGCAGAGGTAGAGTACATTTTTAGTTCTCTGGTTGAACTGCTACTGATAATGAGTTTAATTTACTACAGTTGAAAGGAAAATCAAGCTCGACGTTGTCATGCTTGCACTGGTTGGTGAAACAAAAGTTTCCAACTGGTTGCGTTTTGTTTGTTGTATGTTTTGCAATGTGTGGTTGGACTGTTGGACGTTGATAATTTATCGCAACTGTGTTGCTTCCTATTGAAGCCTATCTATAACTGTCAAATAATCGCAACACAATGAGAAAGTTTATGCAGGTTTTGTGGAATAATTTTGGTGAAAAATAGTTTGTTATTTAATATTTCAAAAGTAGATTTAGTGAAGCTACTTTTTTCTTGAGAAATTAATAACGTTTTAAAAGTTTGTCTTGTTTAAAATTACTTCTAAATAGACTAACATAAATGAAAAATTTATTAATAGAGCTTTAATTTTCAAATGTTCTCTTTTATATTAAATTCTTGTTTTCTTCAGATAGATATTACAATGTCACAATAGTAAAAACATGTTTTCATATTGTTTCTGGTTTATTATCTGAACTTCAGCGAATAAACAAGCTAAAATAAATACAAATAATAAAAAAAAAAACAAATAGCAACTTTAAAAGTACCCAAATAAAACCGCACTGAAAAAAATCAATAAACTACTCGTTTATAGCTGCGCGCTTTTGGCTAATATCGAGCTTAATTGCGTACGCAGCGCTAGAAAACTAGCAAATTCAAAGTAGCAAAGTTCCGCCGCCGTCGTGTAAACAGAAAAGCAAACCAGATTCAACTATCAGAATAATTATTTATTCAATGCGGCCAATAGAAGAATAGAAATACAAAATGCACATAATTCTGCGTCGTTAAATAGACAATCTCTTGCATAAATTGATAATCGAATGATTATCATGCAACTCCGTTCGTTATCTTTCACCAGGTATGCAGTAAACGGCTTGGTATTGGTATTTAAACTGCTTAAAGAGTTTACAGCAAAGCTTGGAGGGTGGGCCTTAATTACAATAGAAGTTTAAAAAGCTTCAACAAGTGCTTCCGGACGTCGCAATCGCTGCGACCCGAGAAAATTCAATAATAGAGAGTAAAAAAATGCCAACAAACAAGGACCACTGCAAAACAAACAGGTTCATAATTTTATAGAGGGGTGTGGCAAAACGCTAAGCGTAATTTTTTGTTCTATTTTCTGTTCTAAAGCACTTTAATCTAATTGTTTTATGCATTTTATTCTAAAGTATACTTAATTTATTTAATTTTTTCTGACTTTTAATCATTTATTTTTATAAGTGTCTTTAGTTATAGTCGTAAAACTATTTTAATTTCTAAGAACTGAGTTCTTGCGATACGTTAACTTTAAGCCGTTGCTGATCTCAATTTACCATCTGGAAGTAATTATTAATTAACACATAATCTATACTTTAAAATGTATAGTTGCTGTTTTTAATTTACTTAGATTATGTTAAGTATGTTTATAGTGCAATGTTGACCCATTCTCTAGTCTTTTTTGATTCAATATGCTTTGTATGCAAGAGCTAGCGGCGGCGGTGTCGGCGGCATCCGGTATAATAACACCTATGTTTTAGTTTACATTGAGCTTCGGTAGTTGCATGGTTGTAGGGTTGCAGTATATGAGCATTGTATATGATGTGTATTATGGTGGAACACTCGAGTTGCAGTAAAACCAAACACTTTAGCAGCCTTTAATTGATATAAGAATTTATCTCAACGAAACCTCAACAAAAGTTGTTTCATACAGCCACAATTAAGAAAGCAAAGCAAAGAAAGATATGCGCTCATGTGACTTGTTTTCGTATTTCTATGATAATATTGTTTATGGGGAGAGTAGAGACTGCGATGCAACGAATGGTATCTCCACAGCTATAGAATAAGTAGGTCTCACTTCCACTCTTGTGGATATATACCTATTCCTTATTACCGAAGGGTGGTAAACTATCATTTTGTTTGTGAAGTTAACCTGTACAAAGCCTGGAGTGACGCTTGATTCACCTCAAACATCCTCATCTCCAACTTTTACGCCACCGAGAACCGTTAATATCTCTTTGTTTGGCAATTGTGCCATGCACACGCAACAGCGTACGTAAGAGTATTTCATACATTGCAAGAAGCGCCCTTTGATGCGTGACGTTCGCCGCGCACGTCCTAGCAACGTGCATGAGGCGGCGCTGTACAAGCTGTGAGCTAATATTGCGAGGAGAGATGTCTGCATCGTGTCCACCGTCACCGAGAAAGGATTTGGCGATGACGTACTACAAGAAGCAAGCAACTCAACTCATATTTTTCTCATTGTTAATTTTATACCTGGAAGGAATACAAGGTGTGAGAGCAGTTACTTTATCGTATAATAGTAAAGCTTTAATGATGCTAACTAGAAGAATTCTTATATGAGAGTCGTTTGATAGTAGTGTTTTTAGACATTCTTTCCTGGAATTTACTGTTTATTTAAGTCTCCCAGTGGTTACAGGATGCATTTTCACATCATACATTTGCATTCATAATATTTACATCCTGCAATAACATGCATGCATAAAAATCTCCTGTGTCTCAAATCTCAAACTCAGCGATTTAATATAACGGCGACAAACAGGATGTAAAACATAAAATGTCGCATGCAGGAAGCAGAGAAAATGATACTTTCTTTGTGCCAAGCACAAAATTGAAATTTGATGAATAGATTTCGTACCTTTTGTGCCATCATAGGCGTTGATGCACTCGGACGTCATAAACTGGCTGATGAGCGCGGTTTTCCCCACTCCCTGCGTGCCCAGAAGAGCAACTGTGTAACGTGATATATCAGCTCCTGCATCGCTATCCTCGCATGAGGATGGAGTTCCCATCGCAGGCGGACACAAACTGTTGCTTCGTGAGCGTCGTCGTCGAAATGAGTCTCCTCGATTGATAATACCTGAAACAAAATTAGCGACATAACTAAATGTGGAACTAAAAGCTGTACTATATTGACATCGAATAACAAATAATCGAATAATATTAATTAAATTTACCGTTTCTCAATAGCTAATGAAATTTGGCAACATGAAACTCGATTACAATGGTTTGCATATATTGATTCTAGTTAGGAGCGCAAGTGCGTCATTTAACATTGTAAATGCGAATTAATTGGCTCGTCCGCAGTGAATATTGAATTAAAGTCTAGTGGGCAATTAACGTGCGCTTATTGATCAATAGCATTCGCGTCATGTTCGGTACGCGTTCATTTTTGATAAATGCCTGCATGTGCATTCCGCGTACACATAATATTTGTTGTTCCGCACGCAATTCGTTTATTATTAGATTGCTGCGATATGGTCAGTTTCTCCAAAGTGCTAACATGTTATTGCATGCGATACATCATAGACTTTTGAAGTTGGCTCTTTGTTTATTCGGATATTTCAATAAATTAGCAATATGGTGTATGTCAGTGGTCAATTTGTTTATACATTAACACACCGTAAGGATGAGATAGTAAGTGCTCCAAGTGCTCGATCTACATTTAAATGTCGGTTACTTACTGATGGATAAAATTTAATGATAGAAGAGGACATTTTAAAAGTTGGACGGACACATGGCCTGAGAGCGATTTCAAATCTTGTTTAGCCATTTTAGAAACTAATATTTCATCGAAGCTGGACTTGGAACGTGCCAATTTATCACAACGATTATAATTTAATCGTCTCCGTAGACATTTCATAAAGCAATGGATATTTAATAAATGTAGTGATCGTAATTTTGACTCAAAGTTTTATTGAAAGAAAAACATTATTAAATGCGTTAAAAATAAAATAAAAGTTTCTTGCAAGGTTTACTAATGTAGGGAAACAAGTAAACTGAATGATTTGATCAGATTTTAATTTTTAAAATTTTTGAACTAAGTCAATGCCGATTTGAGAATATTGCTACAAGCTTTAATTTTATTTTGTAGTACATTTAAATAGAACCTTGTTTAAAATAAAAAAATATATAATTTTTTTTAATAATTGGAAGACAAATCTTCAATAATCCAATATTGAAGCAACGAAGTAACTCGCTCTCGTATTCTCCGCAAATCCTTTCATTTGTTGCTCATATGGTAGGAATTACATCAAAATTAATTAGTTCTCTATCTTGAAAATTCTGCCATGATGAACATTCAATCACGTCACATAATTAAGCATGCATTGTAACGTAAACTAAATGTGTATACAAAATTTCAACTGAATCGGTTAAAGATATCTGCGTCAAAATTGTGTAACAAGATTCTCCCGGCGCATACAAACTTATATA
This sequence comes from Diploeciton nevermanni, assembly GCA_027575565.1. Taxonomy (NCBI): domain Eukaryota; kingdom Metazoa; phylum Arthropoda; class Insecta; order Coleoptera; family Staphylinidae; genus Diploeciton; species Diploeciton nevermanni. The sequence continues at coordinate 4,382,513 of JAODIE010000005.1, forward strand.
TGTAATTATTAAATACGTTAAATATCTATGGGTGTGTTATTAAGTTATTAATTCTATATTAAACTATGACTTAATTTAGTATTTAATATGCTTAGGAAGAGAAGAAAGTAGCCATAATACCATAAACATGTTATGTTAATGGTTTTATTTAAATTGAAAACATCCTAATAATGAGAAACATGTTATTCTTAAAATATTTTCAAGCAAGAAAATTTATGCTTCAAGTAACCCCGTTTTTTATTTTATTTTAACCACAGCTTCTTATATTACCTGTCATTGGTTTTGTTGTGGCATTAGCATTTTTGCAGCTGTTTGTTCTTCTCACATTCTACATTTCTCCAGCTACCACCACAAATATATTATAGAATGTGTAAAAAAGTGTCAAGTAAACATCAAAACAGAATGAAAACGAAACTAAAATTTCTCAACATATAAATAAAAATACAATTTACATAATGAAATTGAAGAAATTCGGTCAAAATCATTTCAAGTAAAAAATGAAATTTGTTCATAAAGACTTAACATCCTTTCAAACATATCATATCATATCATATCATTATTTGCATTCCTTATCGATTTACTACGAATACAGCAGCACGTTTCCTGCAAGCATTCACCTCTCCCACCAGTCTCTAGAATCAATAATCGCAGTGTTTATGCATTAACGAATTACGCATTATTTTAGAGCTCAGTCTTTATTGATTGATCTAAAGCATTAAAAGGTGCATAATTATCTTAGTAATCTTAATTATCTTTTGCTGGTATTTAATTTAGCAGTAATAAGTTTTAAACAGCGAAATTGATTGACAAGGTTCAAATTTAAATTAAAACTTGCTATATTAACACAGTTTGTTTACAATCATTCATCCGGATAATTGTTAAATTTATAAATATTGCTTATATTTTTATATTTTATGGTGAAGCATTTTTAAACAGTATATTGTTCAGCTCATATTTATTTATAGAAAAAAATATAGAAAGATTTAAAATTAACGACGTTGCAAATATTATAGTTTTTACATCCATATTAATTATATTAAAAAATAAGCAATGTGTTGTTTAATTAATTAAGAACAGGCTTACTTTCTAAATTTAGGAGTGAAATTCATGAATTAGTAAATGGCAGAACAAACATTGTTGTGTTGAGGCAAATAAAACTGGACCAGGAAATTATTTCATCTGCGTTTACCCTTTCTTTCTACTTCCCTTGTGTATTAGATCCTCTAGAATAAAATGTAGCAACTTGTTGCTTAAGCAGCTAAGTCATACGGGAGTAGTTTTTTTAATTCAACACATGATAAAAGTAATATAATTAAATCTAATATTAAAACTTAATTAAGAGTAAATTATAATATCTTGTAGAGGCCACTTTACTTTATTATTTTTATTGCTGACGTTAATAGATTATGAAATGACGATTTCCGAAATTAAGCGAGTAAATAACCAATTTTACCGCACGCATTGCAGACGACTCAAAATGAAAAGTTAATTCACAAGGCGATTGCCAGAGGCTATGAATGAGACTGGAGTTGTGCGGCTTTGCGCTTGAAAAGCGAACACGCAGCAGCCTGGATTTGTGTGTCCTGCAGGATTGTACGAACGCGTCTCCTTTGGGAAATGCGTGTTCGTGTGGCTCACTTCAATTCCGGAGCCAATATCGCAACTGGCAAGGACAAATAGCTTAAGCTCAGACAATATGCACATTACTAGGCCATCACAAAAGCCACCCTTGAATTAGATCTATCAGAGTGCGCAAATATTGCGATTTATGAGACCAGTATTACAATTCAGATCAAAGTCTTAGATGTCAAACTAATTGGAGTAAAATCAATAGATTTGCCTTAGTGTTGTGAGATTATTATCTGTATTTGCTTTTGCCAATGAAGCAACTAATTTGAACTTTGATTAATCTGATGTTCCTTTGATATTAATGAGCCTGTCATCGATTAGATGGGCTATTTAGCTACAATTCGTCTAAGATATAATTACGTCTAATTAAATTAATTGGGTTGATAATTATAATTGAAGAAACATTTTTTTTTTATTTAACCTTTATTATAGCTTGTAAAACTCACAGAGTAAATTAAAATTCAAGCTGATACTACGTATACCTTGATTATAATTGCTTTTGGTAAGCAAGAAAAAGCTTGTTATGTTTATTTAAATACAGATAAAATATTGCATAACTAAAATATTATAATTAAAGACAATCCCAATTAAACTATATACCGCCTTCCATTTTAGTTTCTCTTCAATAAAACGGAATATATTAAAGTGCTAAAGTGCCAAATTTCCTATAATGCCCACTTTATAACTTAATGTGTTAGCAGTGATATTATTAGCAGATGTTATTATCAGATAAAATTGCTTAATACCATGTCTAATTAAAATTTTCCCAGTGTGCTTCGACACAGGCTGTTGGCAAGCATTATTGTTGGAGTAATTAGATGCGCTCTACACTACTGCTCGTGTTAATTTTCATCATAATGAGCGTCTCGATGTGGTAAACGCGCGCCCGCAGCGTTGAGAAAAAAAAACCGGCGTCCCAAAAATAGATTATGTGCTACACATTCGTTATAATAACGCGCAATTGTAATATGCACAAGGTAATACGTGAACGACAAGGTTTGCCAACTTGGGTCGAGGTTTTTCAAGTTTGTGCTCAGAGCCAAGAAAAGCTAATCGCAACGGCGATGTTCTTTCATAGTCCAATTTCTAGACCCTTTGACTTGACTGATTTTTTTATTAAACTACCGCGAGGCAGGTTTAATTAAACCCTTCGTTTCAACCTATCGTTTTTTAATTAATACTCGCGATTACATAACCTAGTAATGATTTATTGGTGTAGTGCTTGTTTGCGAATAAATTTAGTATGTAAATTGATGTTGAAGTTTTAGACTTTGCATTTACCGCGTGTGGTTCCCGTGAACGTGGTTCTAATTGAGTAGGAACCGCATTCCCTCAACGAGGGTTTTAATTGCAATCGTGATGTGTGTGAGGAGTAGGAACTACAATGGTGATGTTTAAATTGAGACGTTAATTGAATACTTGTGTTACAGCAGAGGTTGTAAATACATTTAGGGTAAACCAAAGCAAGGGTTTTCTTCGATATAATTTTAATTGTTTATTTGCTTGTGAAGAAATTCTGAAACAAAACGGAAGACATATAAAATAATCACGTTTAATCAATACTTCAAAAGTTGATAATGTTCTGGATTGCAAGTAACGAAAATAAAAATTACTCTCTGGGAGCATTGCTCGAAGTTGTCCAGAATCCCCACTGCACGCTTATAATTTATACAACTGTCAGAAACATCTTTTGATGTTGGTTCTGTCCGAAACTTGATTACTCTGGGTGCTGCTCCGTGAAGATAAATACCGAAAATTTAAATTTATTTCATTTTTATTTCGAGAACATCTGAAAGTAACATATAAATGAAAAGCACGTCCAATTCGCCAAAGAATTCATTTCGAGATTATCTGAATTAATCTCAAATCTTTTACTCAGAAATTTATTTCTAGCTTTTCTTTAAATTCTCCGCGTAAGACTCCATTTCAAGAATAGTTTTTCATTTCTATTTTTTATATTTTTCTATAATTTCAAATATTGCAAGCCAACAGAGCGTCTGAAGTCGTTTGTACGTTTAGTACTTGACTTGATTGTGAATCTCGCTGTTCATCTCTAGTGGAAATAAGAATTGTACTACACTGGGAAAATGCTGCCAAAGGTATATGAAACCTTGACTGGTGGCGCTCTTTTTGTGAACGTGCGTGGAGAAAGTGCGCAAGGAGAAAAGAAAGAATAGAGGTCATTTCGGAATTTTACGCTTTATCGCATTTTCCGGTCTGTTTCGTCCGACCGCATTCGGAAGCATTCTCTAGGTACATTCTCACCTTTAAAGATATCCTGCACAACTACCGCTCGTCAATAAACTTTTAGTTAGTTTATATGAAATGGTTTGGAGCAGAAAGTACTAGACACATATGCTAAAATTACGTATTCAAAATGACGTCCAAAAGTTGTGAGAATTAATGATGAGCACGTTGTCTGCCGCTTCGAATGAGGCTGATTCACATGAAGTATAAATATATTTTTAATTTTTCTACGCATTGTTAAAGTCCGCGTGAATACGAATTAGTAAACGCAACTGGAATGAAATAACGCGGAAAATTCACTTATTAATCATACTTGTCTGTTCACAAAACTTCGAGAACATTATCTAGATTATTTTTATAAAAATAAAGTGAGCACTGAAACAAATAAATGTACCAGGGTAGAAATGAAAATCTTTTGACAAGTTGTTCAAAAATTATTAGAACAAAAGAACATAAAGTAACTTTTACCTGTTGTGTGAGCCAGAAAACAAATCAACTCTAGCTGACAACACACTAGGTAATTTATTAAAAATGTTTTAAGTAAACAAATATATTTGTATAGAAACCACGTGGCAGAGATCCTCCTCAGCTTCATAGGATTCACATTGCGTGATCACAAGGTACATTGTTGCTTTGTTATTGAAACAAACAAATTTACCATGTTCTATTTGTTTTCAAACTGTTAGGAACAAACTGTCAAGAACACCCTTGATAGGTTTGCTTGTTATTTGTCTGAAAAAGAGTTCTCAACTAAGTGCTGCTTTTCATCGTGTGGAACTCTGGAAAGTGGAACGTGACAAAGCACGAGTTTCCTGCTGATTGTGATGGAGATTAATACGTAGTGATAAAGCTTTTACCTTAGAGAATAAACTAGTAATTATTACCAAATGCAATATTGTTACCTTAGATTGTTAGAACAAATCACGTTTGCAAAGTGAAATGAAAATTATGATTCATAATCATAAAATTATATATGTGCATAAAAATTTAATTTTCCACGTGGTATAATTAAAATAAGATGGAATATTTAAGTATGATATGGTAATAAAATCTAATTGGACTTAATAGATTTGTTCGTACGGTAAATTAATTTTGGTGCGCGTTTCTTAGCTTGGAAGATGCAGTCGATCACATTTGGTTTAAATAGAATTTCTAGAATATAGTAAAATTAAAGATCATGAATAATTATTAATAATCTAACTTTGTACGTTGGCAAATTAATTGCAATATCTAATTTGCATTCAATTATGAATGAGTTCGCACAATTTCGAGTTATAGCACAATTTTCGCCAATCACTGCTTCAGCAATGTTCAACGACGCTTAATTGCTAATATCGCATACGAAATCTCATCAGGAACGGCTGGCCGCAAATCAACGCCAACGGGTAAACCCCAGCCACTATTTTATCCCGCTAAAATGTCACTTTGTGGCCAATTTCAATTATGAAAGCTGATGGAACCGTCTATCAACCGGATCAGCAAAAGGGTATAATTAAGGCAGGTGTAAAATTATTTTATTGCCATGCAGAGAAGGCATCAGGGAATTGCACGAGCTTGAATTGTGTAAAGTAATTTATTTTATACAAAAAAAAAAAATAAACACCATCTAGGTAATGTTGCAGAAACAATATTGATATTTATTTATTTAAACTTTTCGCTAAGTTTGCTTTAACTTGTTTCTGCTATTCTTTAAGGTTCTTCAAGTGCTTGTTAGTGCTTCATACATCCGAGTGGCATTTGCTATGCAATTCGATATTATTGCATTGACGTCAAGAGGAATTTCGCACGGCTTACAATGGCAAGCATAGCATATAAACATAAATAACAATTATAGAACTCAGCATTAGTATGTTGCATATTAAAAGGTTTGGCACTTTTAAGTTACGTCAGTTTTAAAAATCTCTACACAAATATGATTTTGTAATCCTGTGTTCTCACAAATCAAGTTATTTTAAATAAATCTAGTTAAAAAGAAAAGCGAAGCCACACACAGAACCTTTCTAACAATTTGTAAAGCACGAACGGGTCAGTAATCGAAGAAAAATCAAGCACTTCGTGCGACCGTTTCGTTTACATAAAGTGGAAGCGATTTATTAATACTTTAGAAGCTGATACTGCGCAGATCGTATATCAAACGCGCAGGGTGATATCAAAAGTTAGGTAATAACGTCAACTTATTAGGATTTCAGCTGGAAGCTAAACAAAAATATGGAAGCAAATATTTAACTAATATTTGTCTGTAACATAACATGGAAGTTGGAAGTCGGTAGAGTTATGATGTTATTGAAGAAGAAAAGAAGCCGGAAACATTTTGTTCATAAATATAAAGTAAGTAGTAAATTAAATGTATCCTGATGTAATGAAAAATATTCACAACTTGCTTAATATTATAGATAGACGTATGATTTTGATGTGAATATCAGCTTTCCACCAGAAACTCAATTTGTAAACTCGTAGTTTATGAAGTGCTTCATTAATATATTGTTTGCTATGTACCTATAAAATATAATTTAAAGTTGTTCTAGAATATATTTCATACTTGAACATCATTAATGCTTCAAATTTATACCTTTCTGGATAATAAATTCTAATGAAAAAGTTAAGTTGCAATTCAAGCTTCTACAAGTTGTGCTGTACGCGTTGTAAATGCATTTGATGCTTTTGCATTTTCAAATCCCATGATATTTACATTTTCATCAAGTTCTGCATTTCCACCCCAAGTTCTTACGACCACTTGCATTAAGCAAACGTGCCGGTAAACGCCATCAACTATGTTGCAGTCAATGTTTATCAATAAACAACATTACATCGGATATTATTATGTAGAGTGATATGCATAATAGTTTCACAAATAGATGTCGATTTAAATTCAAATATAAATAGGTATTTACAACGTTAGAAATACAATTAATATTTGGTTGCTTTACGGCCCGAGGGAATTTAAAAACAAGCAAGTTTAATGTTATTAGGCAAGTTTGTTAAGTAAACTTTAGTCTACCTGAGTTTTATGAAAGTACTTCAGTTATTAACTTAAAACTTACATTCTTACAGTAAATTTAATTAATTTAATGAATTTAATTTTGAACTTTATTAAATTGTTTCTATTTACTTGGTAAATACGTCTCTACGTAATTGGAAAACGTTCAGACTGCAGAATTAAATTTAAAAAAATGATTTGTATCATGTTTGTTATTTTTCCTCTGATAAAATCAAATCTTGACTAATTCATGCTTTCAAAGATAAGTGATGAAGGTGACAAACTGGTAATCACTTGTTTTCTACAGAATCTATTGACTCTGCATTGACAGGAATAAAATGACATATTGATGAGAATTGACAGAGACTAGAATCCAATCAACGCATTTGGCCGTTGCTGCAATAAAAGAGAGAATTCTTTCATAAGAAACGCAAAAATGTTTCACAACAAAACATTAATTACCAAATATTTAAGCAATTTTATTTACTTTAGTTCTTTTTCTTTTCCGGATGATCTCAGAAATTTTATAAGTTTATCAAAGTTTATTGCAACTTTTAAATTGTATTCAAATCTGACTTTTATAAGTTCTGTGAATTTTTTTAAGCATTTACCACTGGCTGCACTTCTGCACGTCTATCTTCAACAATTTGTCCAACGTCGTTGCGACGCTTCAATACCTCGAGTTCTTAAATTTTCCATTGCACCAGAACGCATTTACCGCGACTTGCAATTTTCCACGCACAAATAAATGCAGAACGAGTCTGCATCAGAATAGACGTATATTTTATTGTAATTGAATCGCATAGGCAAAATATTTACGCTTTGAGCTTATTTGAAATTTCTCTATAGTTATTCACTCAATCGAAATATTATACCTACATGCTTTACAATATTTTTTACTCTGCGAGAAAAAAAATTCTTATTTTATTCTACAAATAAGCTTCTATTTGTTTTGTACATTTTCAGCTATTGCCCTGAGAAGTTTGCCCGATATTGGCCAGATTAATGGCCAGAGTGCTGCAAATATGTACGAAAATTAAGCGCTTATTTTTACTACATTTTGCCGGCAGACTTTTCGTATTTTCCGCTGGGTTTTCTTAGCCTCGCACGGTGTATTACGCTTAACTTCGTCATGTTCCAGATGCAGGAGATGTATTTGTGTAGCATGTCGCTGGTGGAATGGAGTTAAATTTACTGTGAATTTACACGGATTTGTTCATTATTTACAATTTGAACATAGTCTACTGCATTTATTTGTACAAGTATAACTTTAAATTTGTAATAGTAGCATGTATTAATGGTTAAAACTCGTTTGCTTAAAATAACTAGGCCATAACTAATTTAAATGAACTATAATTTAGATTGTAATTTCCGAATTTAATCATGTTGTAAATCTGGCAAATTTGCATCTGCCCAAACTATTTTCATGAGTTTTTTAATCTTATTTTCAAATAAAAATAGAATTGCTTAAAACTATAAGCAACTTTACTAGCGCTATGATCACTTAATTTAGGAGAAATGAATTTACTCTTTTGATGAAAGACCGTTTCTAAATTTTAATTTTAAAATTGATTTTGCTTCATTTCCTAATCATTGCTGTCAGGAACAGCAGTAACTTTCAAGTACCGTCCTTAGTTTATACATCTAAACAATCTTTAAATGATTTAATGCATACATTTAGTTTCCAGGTGGATTAAATAGACTTCAGTTGTATTGACAGTTTAATTAATTCATTTCTGCACCCCATATACAGAAAGCTGTTTGAATGCAACAGGTAATTTGGCACCATAGCGACAAGCTTATAGCATTAGCTAGTTGAAAGAAGTAAGAACAATATTTAAGCACAAATTACCTTTGCCTTTTGAGTTGAAACTAAATGATCTAAGCCGGTATGAATCTTCATCCTCATCATTTGCATTGTAAGAATTTCCATAGCTGCGGTTATCCGGCACGTCCAAAAACGCCGCCGATTTACGATGGTATACGGAGGTGCCCCTTCGGGCATTAGTAGTGGATCCCTTTCTACGGATATTAGGCGAGACATCCGGTGTGTGTCCATCCGACTGTTGGTCCAACTTTGGTTCACTGTTGCAATTCTTCACGCTCGCGTTGTTTGCATTGGAAGCTGGATTTGCCGCGATGCGTTTTCGCACAGAGCGCCCACCGGCAATTCGTGCGCTCTGCGATCGCGCCGCAGCTCTTCTTCGCCGCTGTACCGGCGTCCCGGTTGAATCCGGCGTGCCGCCGCCGCTCGCAGGCGGCAGCATTTCCATACTCGCGGAACTCGCCGCGCAAATCGACGCGGAGCGCCCTTTGGCGCGCGCCAGATGCGCGTAGTCGTCGGTCATGTCGCGCACTGAAGTCGGGCCCAGCAAATAATTTGCGGGTGGCTGGTGGCGGCGATAGCTGCGCGGAGCGTCGCGACGCCTGCCGACAGCGTGCGTATTTCGAGCTGAGCGACATTCACCTCTTGAGCGACCGCGTGTGCATCGTGGACACCTCGCAAACTTTTTACAACTTTTACTACTCCGTATGACAATCAGCGTTAGAGCGGGAAACTAGGAAAACAGCGCCAAAGCGGAAAATCCAATGCATACAAGTCACAAGTCAAGTACAAAATGCATGAAAATTGTGAATAAAAAAATTGCCAACAGTTCATTATCAACACGTCAAGCATTGAAAGCAATCAAAGCAAATAATTTATACAATGTTTCAAAGTAAATTTCCAAATTCACAGTATGATCTCGTCTTCGCAGTAACACGTCTTGGAAAGTCCAGTTTGCGAAACAAACGTATTAAACGAAATGTTGTGGCCGAGTTCCGAAAGTTTTATAAATAACGCCAACGGTGGCATCACGGCGCACAACCGACAAACAAAAACCATTTCACGATTTAATACCTCTGCTGTCGCCTCAAGCAAATCGTAAAATTCGATGAAATAATTTGGCGAAACAATGCATATGCTGATCAAACGTAAAGCGAGAATTTGAGGCAGAAAACATTCCAACACCAAACAAATATGCGTCCATTAAACTGCACAATAGAGCAATTACTGCGCAAACTACCAACATCCACTTAATTACAAATCGAAATCAAAAACAGGCAGAATTTGCTCTTTGATTACACAGAAACACTAAATTATTATTGGAATTAGACATTTGCTGTTTGTATACTTTTCTGCATTGCTTTGTTTCTTAGGTTTGAAAGTATCGTTATGAATTTACGTCTAGTATAATCATTTTACCATTTCTCAAAAGTTTCAGAGAATTCTTGGCATTAGGTAACATTTTGTCATACAAGTCAACTGTAGATTTGACACTATGATCATTCACATGAGTTATAACATCTCCTACAATTAGTCCAGCTCTAAGAAACAGAATAAATAGACAAATTGCAATAGAAATTAACGCTTAAAATCACCTTTCTCCTGGACCGTTCTTTAACACTTTCCATATTAAAACACCTTGTTGTATGTCACTAGATAACAATTGAAATTTACTAGCAACATCATCAACAATTTCGTTATTCATTGCGATTGTAGTAATGCCAAGGTTATTAACTGTTTGCATCGCGTCTATTTTATTCGTGTTGACGTAATGAATTCTATCAAGAAATTTGGTCACAAATTCTGTAAAAAAAGATGCTTTTTTAATCTACTCTTATCTTTAATATTCAAATCAAACAATTTACCAACTGGTATGGCAAACGAAATGCCAGCGGTTATTCTGAGATTGTTAATACCGATTACTTCTCCGTCCAAGTTGACGAGGGGTCCTCCTGAATTTCCGAATGTAATAGGTGCATCAGTCTGAATATACCGCATCTGATAATTTCGTAGACCCAACTCATCTGCGGCACGATTCACACAGCTCACCTGAAAGTTCCAAGATTTATTGTTTGCAAGTTTAAAATATCAAATAATGTTGATAATCATAATAAAACTCTCATACCACTCCTGCAGTTGCGGAATGACTCAAAGATAAGGGACTTCCGAGTGCCACCACCCATTCGCCAACATTGACATCTCCAGATTTGGCTAAAGACAAAGCAGGTAATTTTCCTTCAGGGTTAATCTTAATAAGAGCTAAATCTATATTCATATCCGCATTCTCTACTGTGGCATTGTAGGATTTTCCATTTTGCATCTTCACATTAATAGATGCGTTTGGTTTATTAATGACCACGTGCGCATTGGTCAAGATCCATCCATCGTCAGACACAATAAAACCTGATCCATTAGAGACAATCATATGATCTGATTCTTTTTCTGCTTTTTTTGTGTCGCGGATTTCCACATAAACCACCGAAGGTGCACATTTTTCGACTACTTTATTGATGAAATTAAAATGATCTCGCAGTTTGGAATCTTGCAATTCTTGAAAATTATTGCTTATTTGTAGTGCGCTGTTATTGTAGTACTTCTTTGGGGCGATTTTATGCCCAAACAATGAGTACATTAACACACTGAACACAGTTGACGCTGCAAGTACACCTGTTACAGTAGGCCATTTATTGGATGAATGTGAGTGGCGTCGGTCCGAAAAATTTACAATGCGGACTTGTTGAGGTACTCGGCGCCCATTAAAACTGCTTGTAAGAAGCTGACGACAAACCCTACCGATATATTGCATATTATAAGTCATTAAGCGATGTCCATGTATTCGTGAGGGATGAGTGAGTTCATTTAACAATTTTACGTAGTACTTTCAAACGAAATGTGTATTACTTGTAATTTGAGACTTGGCACTGAGAATTTTCTTGTATTTTCTGGATCTTAAGTTTGACTAAAAATTGCTAAATTTTTGACATCTTAGTTTGTTTATTCTAATCATGTTGACTGACTGGAATGGATTTTTTTAAGTCATTTGACAATTTTTATGTTATGTTGCTATAACAATTAGTTATTACAAATGCTGTTATAATTATTTATTCTTTTTTTATAATCAAAACTTTTAAAGCTACCGGCAAACGAAGTTGACAACTTTAAGGCGTTGGTATGTAAATATAATAACCACAAAATATTGACCCCAAGAAGGATTTTACCTTACGGAATTAACTAAAGCCAATAGTTAAAATGGCAATTAAACCATGGAAGAAGATTTTATATGAGGACCAAGGTTACCCAGACAATTACACCGATAAATCATTTCTTTGGAATCTAAAACGTAATGAAAAGTTTAAGAGAGCCACCCTGAAAGAAGCAATTATTGGAGCATCTTATCTTACAGAAGAAGTTTGCACAGTAACACTCTTTATTTTAATCTACATGTTTATTTACAATGAGTGGCAATCACATGACTCAGTATTTTACTTAATGGATGGACTCACATTGATTGGATATGTTGTATATCGATTCTGTGATAAGCAGGATTTAAGAACAAAACTAGGAAATGATTTAAGAACACTACTAATTTTTACTGTATTTGGTCAACTCTTTGCTCCTCTATTGCATACATTATCAGACACAATAAGTACAAATACTATTTACACTATGTCATTCATGATGATATTGATTCACTTGGTATTCTTTGATTATGGCTCACCTATTGCAATTGTATCTAATAGTTTTTCATTAAATGCTGCAATATTTGCATCAATTTGTTTAGCTTCAAGACTTTCATCTCCACATGAAGCATTTATTATTATAACAATTGCAATACAAATGTTTGTATTGTTTCCATTGTTGAAGAAACAGCTTAAGAGACCATTTTTAATGTCAATTTGTCTTATGGTAATTAATTACGGCATTTTGGTGAATGTCTCGATAATATTGACTATTTTATTTACATTGTTAATTGTATTTGTTAATTTCCTGTGTCCAATGCTATATGTTAGATATCAACATTTTAAGGATAACATTTATGGACCTTGGGATGAGGCAATTGTTACTGAAGCAGATAACATTAATGATTTATTACTGAAAAAGACTGCTTAGAAAGTAGGGATCTAATAACATGTAATAAAGTGAATATTTTATACTTAAACTTTTATTCAATGCAAAATGTAGGGAGCATTATTTAATTCTGTCATTGTTTGGCGCACTGTTTTCAAATTTTCGAGTAGAACGTTAACTGTATGTGGAGCCATGATTACATTCTTTTTTTCGCCACTGATTACCATTTCCAGTTTAGCACAGTTTGTATTATCATGAATGGAAAATGAAAACTCATCCAAATTATTGACTAAAACAAAAAGCAAATAGTGTTCAGGTTTAAAGAAGTGAGAAAGTAATATATCATACTTTTCAATGATGAACTCTTAAGTTTAGAATGAATTTCATGAGCTTGATCATCAATCACTTTCTTTATTGCAGTTGAATGTTCTCTAGGCAATCCCAATTGTTGTAATTCACTATTCATTGCATTATGATCACAATTGTGCCTTACAGTGGACTGTAAAATATAATTGATACATGCAATACATGTTTTGAGATCCACTGATGAATCTAGTTTTGAGTCAGAAAAGAGTTTTTCTGCTTTTTCCATCTGCAAATCAAATTATAAATAGTTCTAACACATGCATGTATTATGCTCAATGCATTCTTACATCAATGGGAGGAGTTGCAATACCTTTTGCAACCACATTTGTGAGCAGTTTAAGCTTGACCGAGGAAAGCTTTGAGAGATGGTTGATAGCAGCCAAAACCCAGTCTGGGCAATCAGCTTCACCACAAAATTTGAATCTCTATAACAATATTTTTTAATTCAAAATGACAAAGGGACAAATTGTTAGTTGTACCATTTTGATGATTTACTTCTTGAGATCAACTTTGCTTTTGATGAAGTAAACTGAAGGCAAAATTGAACTTTTGCAATCACATTGAAGTCCAGAAACAAAATCAAATGCTCCAATTCGTGCGTTGCAAGCAGGACAATTAACTTTTCCTTTTGACCACTGTTCTTCTTCAATGGAAATTTTTATCCACTCTGGAAGCTGCAACTCATCCACAAATATTAATGTTTCATCAATAATTGACGCACACTCGCCTGAATATTCGGTATTATTGTGGGCGTTGATTAGATTGGCACATTGATTTTCATCGAATATTATTTGTCTGCATTTCTTACACTGCATGCGCGTATACATTGTACATATCCATCATTTAATTAACCAGATTTATTTATATTTATTTATAGGTGGATTGATTAGATACAGGTTAAACGATAATTATGTTGCCTACGTATCTGCCTCATGTATTCGCGCGCTTTTAGCAAGTTCACTCATTTCTTCACAATGCACGACTTGTATAGTTTTATCAGCTGTTTAATGTAGTTTTAATCATTTTAATCAAATAAAAGACTTTAATAATGGAGCTTTTACTGGAACCCGAACAAAGAACAAAGTATGACAAGTGTAAATATACGGTGAAATATTGGGAACATCAATTTAAGAAGAAGAATGGAAGGTTACCATCAAAAGTAAGTTAGAATACTTATGAAACAACTTCTTTTTTTTACTGTGTCTATATATTATAGCTGGATATTAGGGAAGCAAATAACGATATTCGCTACGCCTACAAAACTTACTTCAACTTGAAAAGTGCAGCATTAGAAGCAAGTTTTCAAAACATTGATGGTTTTGGTTCAGATGATGACCAGGAAACTACTAACATTTCTCACAATACCCCAAATATTAGCATTGCAGAAACCAGTATACACAATGATAGTGTATCTCATTCAGAAGAAGGTAAAGAAAATTGTTCTAATGTTGAAGTTATGGATACTGCACCCTCTCTAAGTCTACTAACAGACACTGTAAACACTGACAAAACTTGGGGAATTCATTTAAACAATATTGCTGAGCCTAAACTAAAGAAAACAACATCCTTTGATGCAAGTTCTAACTTTACAAAGAAGTTGTTTAAGAATTCTAACGCATCAAAACGCAATTTACGTAAATCATTGTCTTTCCATCAGAGAAAAAGTGAGAACAGCTTGAATGCATCTGGAAACCATTCATTCTCATTATCACAACCAAGCACATCTTCAGTCAATACTTCAGTTGTTGATTGCTCAAATGTTTCTTTAATGGACACTTCTGCAAATGATAGCATAGGACATACTAATTTCTTGAATCAAAAAAATCTTAGAGTTACTAGAATTGTTGAACCTGTTAAATTGAACTTTTTGAATGCTGTGCAAGCAGTGCTTGATGAAAAGTTCACAACTGTGAGGAATGTTGATGCTGGTTGGATGCACAGGGTTGCTGTTACTGCAGGTACTAAAATGGTGAATAAAAGTCTTAGTGAGGAAAATTTTATGCTAAGTCATCAATTAAATGCTAATCAAATGCAAGAACATGATGAAGATAGTGATGATATTATTGGAGATTCTGACGAGGAAGAAGACTCTAAATTACATTTTAGTAAAAGGCGTAAGGTGAATGATAATACTTTTCAATCAAATCAACTTCCAACTCCACCTCTTTCTCAACCAACATTAGCAACAATTAGTAATAATTCTGATTTAAAAGTGGGTAATGAACTTGTGCCCCTAGGTAATAATTTGCAAGATGATGGAAATGTCGCTAACATTGTTGAAGTGGCAGAGACTAAAATCAAACCTGAATCAGAGAAAATTGAAAAACCTAGAAAAGCACCAGTGAAATCTAGGAGATTCTCAAAAGTCAAGGAGACGCCAGAACCAAGTGTTACAGAAATATCAATCAGGAAGTCAAGCAGATCAAGAAAAACTGTCATGGCACTTGACACAAATGACCAAAATGATGAAAATGATATTTTTGCAAATGATGAAGAAAATGATCCAGACTTTTCCTTGAATTCTGAATCTAAACAAAATTATGAGTATGACAATGAAACATTTAATACAGAATCTAAGCTAGTAAAGTCTAAAACACCGGCATCCAATAAAAAATCAGTTTCTAAATTCCAAGCTAAAACCCAGGAAAACGAGGCTGACGATGATGAGGAACAAAAAACATACGAACTTGAATTTTCAATCAAGCCACGTCGTGTAACTGTTCCTCGTGATACTAATTTTAAAAATGTTCTCAAAAAATCGAAAGCCAAGGTTGAAGAGAAGAAATCACAACCTGAGGCAGCTCAGATTAAATCAGAGCATCAACAAAAAATGGAAAAATTGGTGCAGAAGATCAAAAGTGGTAACTTAAATGATAATTTTGTTAGAATTAATATTGAGAAAAAGAAATACTCAAGGGGCAAAAAGTCGATGAACTTTAGTAAATATAAAAAGCAGCAATACGCGAAGAAAAAGCAGAGTAATGCTTTGTATGGTTCTGATATGGATATGGGAGGTTGTGATGGTGGACAATTAACATGTTTTAATTGCGGACAAGTTGGGCACTTTGCTCAAAAATGTCCTATGCAAAAAGAAGATGCCCTGTTACCATTAGCTGCTGGGGATGAGGACTATTGCTCTTTCCCAACTTTAGAAGAAGCATCAAAAATGGCTAGAGGCAGTCAGCTTGCAATCAGAAAAACTAGAAATGCTGAAATGGGGACAAACCAGGAAACTTCTACAGAAGGAAATATGAAAAATAATGTTGAAGCATTGGCGGAAGAAAAGGATGATGATGTAAATACTGATAATGATTCCGACGAAGATGATACTGAAGTTTTAAATAATGAAAATGATCTATTTAGTGATGACGATGATGACTTACTTGCCGAAACACAAAAACTAGAAGAATACGTAAAGAAATTAGACGAACAACAATTTATTGATGATGCAAGAGTGATAAAGCCATACTACAATATTACTGATAATGGTGAGGTGAGTGGTACACCTCAGGAAGTGTTCAATGCTTTGCAAATGTTTGGCCATTCTTCTTTTCGTGGCGGCCAAGAAAAAGCTATAATGCGCATTCTCTCCGGTTATTCTACACTTGTCACGTTGAGTACAGGTACCGGTAAAAGCTTATGTTATCAACTACCTGCTTACCTTGTAACAAAACGCGAATCTTGTATTGTATTAGTCATTTCTCCTTTGGTATCACTTATGGAGGATCAAATTACCGGCATTCCGAAATTTTTGAAGGCAGAATGTCTGCACACCAACAAAACGAAAATTCAAAAGGAACGTATTCTGAATGCTATAAGCACAGGTGATTTGCAAATTCTACTAGTATCACCTGAAGCTGTAGTTGCTGGTGAGAAGCAAACAGGATTCGGCTCACTTCTAAGAAAATTGCCACCAGTTGCATTCGCATGTATTGATGAAGTTCATTGCGTTTCTCAATGGTCACACAATTTTCGTCCATCTTATTTGATGATCTGTAGTATTTTACAGGAACGTCTTGGTGTTAGAACAATATTGGGTTTAACTGCGACTGCAACTAGGGCAACAAGTGATAGCATCATTACTCATTTAGCAATTCCCGATGGCAGGAATGGAGTTATTAGTGATATTCCACTTCCTAATAACTTGAGGTTGACAGTATCAAAAGATGGAAATAGAGATAATGCACTCCTGAATCTTATTCTATCAGAGAGATTTAAGAATTTGAAGAGCATTATTGTGTATTGTACAAGGAGAAATGAGTGTGAAAGGATTGCCTCCTTATTACGAACTAGTTTAATGCATGAGAAGAAGGAACAATCAGAACCAGTTGAAGAAAATACTAATAAACGGAAGAGGAAAACGATTAAAGTTGCCGCCGAACCATATCATGCTGGATTAGCTGGAAGTAAGCGGAAAAGTGTACAGAATAAATTTATGAGAGGTGATCTGAGGATAGTCGTGGCTACGGTTGCATTTGGTAAGATGCTTCATATTTTGAAAATTATTAATATTAACCCTGAGTTAAATTTAGGTATGGGTATAAACAAGTCGGATATTAGGGCTGTGATCCACTATAATCTTCCCAGAAACTTTGAAAGTTATGTACAAGAAGTTGGTCGTGCTGGTCGTGACGGGCTTCCAGCGCATTGTCATTTATTTTTGGATGCACAGGGGCGCGATGAAGACGAATTGCAACGACACATCTTTTCTGATTCACTGGACAGACATGTGATCAGAAAACTCAACTCCAGAGTCTTTCTTCCATGCACATGTAAAGGAGTGTGTCCAAAACATGAAGTTGCTTTTTCCATTCAGCAAACAGTTCAAGCTCTGGACATTCCAGAAGAGAATATATCTACCTTACTATGCTACTTGGAATTGCACGAAAAGAATTACATTGAAGTTTTGAGTTCAGCGTATGTAACGTGTAAAATAACATCGTATGGGTCTGCGAATTATATTAGGAAAGCTTCCCAAGATTGCCCACCTCTTGCAATGGCTCTCGCTATGTTTGCAAACAAGGAGAATGACAAAGATAATGTTTTCGAGTTTCCAATTGTTGATGTTGCTTCAGCCATGGGTTGGGACAGTGGAATATGCAAATACAAGCTTAAGAATTTAGAATGGATTTCAGGTATATTAATTATTACGTAGCCTAAAATATTTTATAATTGTTTATGTGTGCTATTTTCTTCAGAAAATGGTCAACCAAAACGATCCTTCCTCACTGTTCAATTTATGAATCTTGGATTTCGCCTTCTGGCACCAGGAAATCTTACAGATGAACAACTGGATGAAGTTTTGGATGCATTACATTCTCGGGTACAAAATCAGGAAAAATGCGCACTTCTCCAATTACACTCCTTACACGAAACTGTAACTGCTTGTGCGGAAACCACATATCGTCCCTGTATCGTCGATGACCCTAGTGAGAAAGAAATTATCTTAAAGAAGAGAGTTAGGGA
The DNA here is from genome assembly GCA_027575565.1 of Diploeciton nevermanni. NCBI lineage: Eukaryota > Metazoa > Arthropoda > Insecta > Coleoptera > Staphylinidae > Diploeciton > Diploeciton nevermanni. Next base: position 4,401,091 of record JAODIE010000005.1, read on the forward strand.
ATATTTTGATAGTGCGCAACCCTTGTTACTACATGAGCTAAAACCAAAAGCATGTGATGAGGGACTTATTGCGAATGATTGTCGGGCCATGATCAACATGTATAGGGATAACACGTTTACTGGCAGAGCATTAGCTAGAATATTTTATGGTATACCAAGTCCCAACTATCCCGCTGTTATTTGGGGACGGTGTAAATATTGGCGAGCTCACATTAGATCGGATTTTCATAAAATTGTTTTGATTGCAACTAAAGAAATTTTGAAACATAGGTAGTTTCAGGCGGGTTGCTTTAAATGATTTTACTATGAGATTATGCGACCTTATTTTTTAGGGAATATATTATACGAGCATATTTGTAATTATTGGGTTATAGTCATAAACATTTATTTTATTAACATAATAAAACGTTCATATAGTTCATTATAGCTTAGATATAATAAGTCAGTCAATGTCACTTTGCAATGGCATTTTGTATATCTCTATTTGCGGTATGCTATAACTATAAAATAAATATGCACAACCATCAGCATAAAATACATATCCCAAATTCTTAAATATTCTTTACTTGGCATACAAACTGAAATGTAGATAATAGTTAGAAATTAGTTGCCTTGGATAACTTGCTTTAAAAGACTCCATATTTCGTTAACTTGTTATTAGTTCTGTCTTGCATTTTTGTAATCTTTTTCTTGCTACTTTCATCGAGGCAACTTGCACAAAATTCGCTTACAATAACATGCAAAGGACTCTGGTAGAAGACGTCCTTGCGGCGCAACTTTTTGTTCTTCTTGTGCGCCCAAATATGTAATCCTACTTCAATTATTCCCAAGATAATAGCCATCAATGGCGCAAAACAAACAGTGGGAAGGAGAAATAGAATAACTGATCCATTAGCACGAAAATCTTCGGCACCAAAGTAAAGATGTTCGGATATATCTGGCTTCTTAATGTACTCTTTTGGGATGCGAAAAGAGCGTCGTGTGTTAGGTTGAGTAAAATTCATTTCTGGCTCGCCTGTCTCGGAGTTCAGCTGAGGACGTGCAGGCATCTCACCAGTCTCCTTGTCGCAAATTGTTACGTTCATTTGCAATTCACCTGTTTCGGAATCCATTTTTATCTAAAAAAAAAAAAGAATTAAAAATGAATATTTGCAAACACACGAATATATAAATAAAAACTAGTATTCATGTAGCTTATATTTCGCCCGCCGTAAGTAATTAAGGTGACAAATCAAGTTTTTATTTTGATGGACATAGCCATTTATGATTTTTTAGAGGTCGCACACTTACTGAAATGTACTACTATTAACCTTGTATAGTTTAATTACCAAGCAAACTAATATGCACAAGTATTTTATATTTTATCAACACTTCACAGAAGATGCTTTTACAGTATTTTAAGTGTCGCGTTGATTTTGGTCACGAAATGTATGATATTCATTATATTATGACAAATATAGTATTATAAATTTATTAGGTATGTCGTTTGCCAAAACACTTGAGTTACATACATAACTTTGTTTACTGCGCAATTAATAAATTGAAGTTATCTAATCATAGAACAACATTTAGAAATATTAAAAGCTGTTAGCGCCAATTTAGAATCTAGAAGCTAAAAAACGATCAACGGAACTGGCATTCTTCAACAATATAATTTCTTATTGTTGAAATAACAGGAATTACTTTTTATCATGCGGAATTTATATCCCGAGTGCCTTGTTCGTTTGTATGCAAATTCGGAAATCTGACTTGCTTGACCCTTTGCGACTCGATCAACTGTTACCGCGCCGACATCAGCCCGAGCAAGTAAACGTCGGCGACTGAAACTTATTGTATAGTAATAATATAAGTAAATCGGTTTGTTTAATGTTTTGCTGGTAAACCAACAGCCCAAGTATGGACTAACTTATCGCTAACCCGACCACATCACACACTACGAGATTGTCATCGTTTGATAATCGTGCGGCTCTTATTGAAATTAAGATGAATTGAGACTCCCACTTTTAGTAAGAGCATTGTAAACTAACATGCATAAAAGGTAATTAAAGGAACTGCAATTAGCGCGCATACTGTTATTGATTACAAGTAATTAATTGGTATTGTTCTATTTGGTGTTTGCGATTTAATTATATTTTGATGCCTTACCTTCGACTGACAATAATGACTAACAATCGTAATTATGTTTACAATTAGCCAGCTGTGTTCAGAGTTGGATATAAATTTCTATGGGTGGCATGTGGGCGCAAGCTGCATTAATTAAATCGGTTTAATAGACACTCTGCCGGTAGGCAGTGAGCGCGGTTGCGGCCTCGCATTATCAACGCTTCACGGCAACTGTCTGTCGATTCTCAGAGCATCCGCGATGAACAACTAGCAAACAAGTAGTGTTATTTTACCGCAAATAGACGCAACGCGCTTCAATTATAATATGTTATGCGCTATGTATGAGAAACATAAGATGAAATAGTTGGAAGATATTATTCATATAACTTAGAATATCGCGTAGTATTTTAAAATATTTCAACAGTAATATAGATGCCCTCCAACCAAAATTACCTAATTATCATGCATCTTATAATATTATGCAATGATTGCAATGTTGAGATATAAAAGACCAAAGAAGCATTTCAAACCTAGAAAATTTAATGCCAGTACAAGATAACACATGCATCTAATTATATATCATTAATTCGTCCCCACTTATTGCGTGACTTTGTTTTTTCTAATTTCAACCAGCTAGGGACATATCCCTCAAAAGGAACCGCATTCGGATATTTGAGAGGTTTTGGCATTGGTTCGAATGGGTGTACATGTTTTAGTTTTCTCATCAGAAACTCCTTATTGATTTGTTTTGGGTCCCGGTATCTGTCCATGTACAAATTGAAAGCTTGCCGTAAGGGAAACCACACTTGTTTTTTAACATATGTTTCCGGAAAGTCATATTCGAAAATTGGTTCTTGCATATCTATAAAAAGTTGAATTTTATTGCTGGAGTGTAGAGTAAACTAAAAACCTACTCAATTTGTCATGATAAAACGCATTTAACGAATAATCCCAATCAGCTTGAAAAAAAGATAGTCCAGCAGGGGTTACATCATCTTGGAACTTCCTATAGAACTCTTTTGTAGAAAATGTTCTCTTGGACAATGTCAGGCACTCTCCTTCACATTTCCATTGTGAGAAATCCAACTTTTTTTCTTGTTTGTATAATATAAAAATGTACCTATGGAATCCAGTACCCTTTGGCGGAAATGATTGCATGTAGTTGACAATTGTATCACCTTTCTTGATATCATTCCCAGGAATATTTCCTCTAAAATAAATTCATGAATCAGAAAAATTCGAGCAATTATAGTTTAAAAACTTACACAAACCAATGTACATATTCTTTATTATCTTCTGTTAGATGCCCATCTGGATTAGTCATTATTAAGGTCCATAGTCCTTCATTTATATTGGGAGAATCCCAGGACACTTCTGGTTCATGAACAGTATCCCTTGGTTTTAAATAATTACCATGAAAAACTTTTGCAATTTTATCACCAACCACATTGTATTTAATACATAGGGGTACAACAGGAGCAAAAAAGGCATCACCAAATAGATGTTCAAATATATCATAGTGTTCTGCAATTTGCTGAATATGTGATGGCCCACCTTGTAATAGCCATTCTTTTCTAACATCATTTAGATCAATAGTTACTATAAAATTAAATTAAACAATGAATGATCATCAGTATATTAGTTTGATATAAAAAATATCTTTCTTACATAATTGATTTCTAGACATTTTTTCTAAATTCTTGTCTTGTCTATTTTCCTTTAATACTTTAATACGATTTGCTTGAGCATGATCTGGTTTTGACACAGCATATCCAATATTTACTTTAAATGTGACTTGAGGATCTTTGTAATTAATTTCTAAAAATATAGTATTATTAACCTGCCATTCAAATAGAAATAATAGTACCCTCTAATCGCTGTTGCAAAGTTTTGGCAATACCAGGCGGTTTTCCCCGTAAATGATGTCCATATCTTATAATATTTAGGAATATTGTATTAATATGTGTTATTGTTCCTGACTTTAGAAGCACTGACATTGTAAATACTTCTTCTAATTCACAACACTTTCGTAAAATATTCAATTACCTCACTTATTCTTTGGTTCTTTGGATATTTAAATGAATTAACCTCACAACAGCGCGGCCCGTGAGTCAGGGCAAGAGCGCATGTGCAGCAAGTCGCATATCTCACATCTCACAAATGTATCTATCGTCTTCATTCAAATTTGTATGGACTTCCAATCAATTCCAATTTATGTTCCGGTTAATTAGTTGGCTTAGCAGAAATGTTGAAGTATGTACTGGCGTACTAATTTACTTATGGCAAAGTTATGCCGCCTCGGTGAAGCGTGATCTCTGACTTTGCCGAGATTCTTTTGGACTGTCTTTGAACACGTGTAAAAAAGGACAAAACATCGGCCTTCTCCTTTCTTGGGAGAGCTTTGCGCCCTACATATTACCGTATTCCTTTTGTACTGCATTCGTTGTTGTACAACACTATACTTCTATTGGAACTTCGTAAGTTCTTTATAAGCAGCGCAACCCATTTTTATTTATTTAGGCTTTGTATATTTATTGATCTTATGGAATCTTCATAAGTCTAATGCAACTTGAATTTATTTCAATTTTCCAGAAAATTTCTCGCGCAGAGCCGGTAATGGAACCATCACTGACTAAAAAATATATTTATTGCTTACAAAAACTTACAAAATATAAAACATAATTATTAAATAACGCTGTGATGAACAAAATAAATGCAATGTTATTTCATAATCAAATAATATTTTGTAGTCGGTGTAAATATTTAAACCTTATGTTTTATTACACATCAAAGACTACAAGCAATAAAACAATACAATATAGCGTTGAAAAAAATTATCGAACAGGAACGAATTGAATGAGACGTTTGATTTTCCGGAGAAGAACATCCATAAATCCTGCATCCGCTTGTGAACGGCCCTTAAAATTTAAAAGTCATATGCACTTTCCAAATCAAGAATAGATTTATCTGCATAAATTAGATTTACCTGCGATGTTTCGATAAGCCTTCTACAAAAACTATCATTAAAGATAGAAACTAAACCTTGCTTTAAATTACTTATATCATCCGTTGACACACGCCACATTGCTTCAGATGATGGAGCTAATGTACCTAATATCAGATTATTATTAGACATTGTTATAAATTTAAAAACAAAACTTACTGTTCAAATTAATCGGAGTGTTTGTAAGATTCAAGCCATAATTCTTTGCCTTTGGAATTGCTTTCAACATGTAATAATTCAAATGCGCCCAGATAATGTACATTGCATGTTCAATAATGAGCAAACAATGATCAATATCATGTTTCTTCATCATTACTTTGGCAGTGATCATTTCAAATGCTTCATCTCGCATGATACTAACATCAAATCCTTCACTAACACCAAATTCCTTTAAATCAACAGCGTCCAGTTTTGGTATTTCATTCTCTTTGCGTTGTAAAAAGTCCAAAGTTCCTCTCTCTTTGTGATAATAATTAACATTGTTAATTAGTTCTTGAACCACAACTCCGAGAGATGGGGAATGGTCGTTGTAATTTTTCTTATTGTTGCCATTCATTCCAATTAACAAATTATCATTTAATGTTGGCTGTAAAACTACTCCTACACTATCATGATCAATGCCATTATTTTGAATAGTATTCCGACAGTACAGCAACAAATTCCCAATGATTTTCAACGCAAACGACAACCTTTCAGAAGTTTGATAGGATGCTTTCTCATTATGTGGATCGCATAATAACTCACGCAGCGTGTTCTCTTGTAAAATAAACTTTGGTACCAAAGCAAGCATTAATTTTTGAACTCGACACAGTTGTGCCCTGTTGTTAATTGATTGTCCTTCTGAAATCCGATCGTCAATGGTACTTAGAATAAAATTGTTTGCCGTTCGCGCAACAATTGAAGTGACCATTGAAATTTCCTTCAACGACTCCAAAGACATTGATGGATTTGCTGACCTTAGTACCAATTCAATAACATCTAAATGGCAAAGCAAGAAATTGATGATCTGGGAGACTGCTGCTTTGTGATCAATTCCTAAACTGGTCAACATTGCATTGCACAAGTACAAACTGGGTTCCCAAATTTGAAGGTATCTTTGTTGCACAGTCATTATAAGTTGATCATTATCATCATCTTGAAGATGCTTCGATAATTCCGGGTGAAAGTCAAAAACCTTCATCGCCGACAAGGTAGAAAATATTTTATGCTCCAAAAGTAACTCGGATCCAATTCTTGTGGTAGCAATTCTCGCCAAGAAAGACATCTTCGCATCAAAGAGATAAATCGATTTCAAGTTTTCTGGTATCGGTTCGAGGACATCTCGAAGTTCTGTATCCATTTTTCCAATGCTTTCAATTATATGTTTCAGGTATCCTCTTCCTGCCATGTGGCCAATCCAATTTACACTTCCGCTCAACCCTAGCAATAAACTGAAGCATGAAAGCGCCAACATTTTGCATATTTCCTGTCCGCCCGTGCAATCATAGCAAAATACTTCAATCAACTTTTCCCCAAAGTTGGACAAGACATGCGTCGAGATATAAATTGAAGAAATTTCATCTTGAATTCGGATTTTTGAGTTATCCAATCTGCTTACGTATAAACTTTCACTAACTTTACTTTCTCGGGGCTCATCAATTACATGAATTAATTGCAAAAATGTTGCTAGTGCTGCATACAAATTGATCCTTAATTTTTGAGATTGATTGTCTGAGACAATGATCCACTGCACCAAATTATTAAGAATTGTTCGGACAAGAGGCATATTTAATTCAATCATGCTCCTGGTATCATATTGTTTATCATGGAAAAGCATTTGATTAAACTTTTGATCCTTTATATGACTTTTTCTCATATTTTCAATCAAAAGCATAACAGTTCCAGATAAATAATTTGCAACGTCTGGCAACAGTACCACTTTAACACTCTTGTTCAAGATAATATCTAGAAGATATATCTGAAGCAGTACTTGATCTTTTGGGGCAATAATTTCAATGGGTAAGTAAGTGATCATTACTTGCACCACTTGTCTCCATGCATCAACAAATTTCGAAGTACTAGTAGCTGCTTTTCTAGAATTATTGATGTTAACAGCATGTAACAAAACTTTTTGAAGTTCTTCCATCATGGCTTGTCGTTGTCCCAGGGCATTTGTTCCTTGCGCCTGAGTAATTTCCTCAATTAAATTTCGATGTAATTTCTTAATGTCGATTAATTTAGGATTGCCTTCTTGTTGGCATCCTGCGAGGTAGGTCTCGAGTGAATTCTGATCGAAGAATCCCCAATCTGGCAAAACAATCTTTTGTACGCTCAAGTCACACTTAGCAATAAGTTTCACAAGGAAATTATCCTGCTTCAGGTGTTCTATGGTCATCACAAAATCTTCTGTACATGGCTCCCCTGCCTTCCCACTTGCGTCAAAGAAATCAGTTTGCACTTCTGCTGGTAAACCAACGAGAACAGACGTTATCTGCTTCAAATTTACAATTTGTTTGTTGCAAGAAGCAAGTCTCAGTTCAATTGCTAAAGTCTTCAGCAGCCAAGACATTTTGTTTAACTCATGAATGCCACTAGTATAGTTATGATGACAATAGCTGATGTGCTTTTTAAAGAACATGTGCTGACTACGAATTAATCTCAGTACTGGATCTGCTGTTTGCGGATTAGAACACAACGAGTACAATATGTGATAACATTCCTCAATTATTGGCTGATTTTGTTCTAATTTTCCTTTAAGAATCTGCCGCAATATTGTAAGCAATGAATGAATACAAGATCGAGGAGTATTGAGAACTCCAGGTAATTGGAAAACAGTGTGCTTAACACCTCTATGAAGATCAAATCCAAATAAGAATTGTGTAAAATTGGGTGTGTTGTATGATAAGCACTGATGCATTAAGGCAAAGATCTCTTTCTTTGTTAATGCAATATACTCATTGTCATCATCCAGTACTTCATCTAAACACTTGACAAATCCATGAAGATAAATTTTCTCTTGATTACTGGATAGCAAAATATTCATGATGTGGCTATGAGTTAGCTGTGAGCTTGTCAGTGCGCGTAATATTTGTAAAGCCACCAAAGATTGCTTAGGTAATTGTGCTTGATAATTCAAATATTTGATGATATTTAAGATAAAATCTGGGCGTCCTGATTGTGGATTCAGAGACAGCAATAACTTGTGCATGTTCATCAATAAGACTGGACTGCTACACAAAGTTAGCAGATTAAAAAACTTCGATTGCAATTTGAGACATTTATCGATTATGCACATTGCATAGTAAGTGGCTTGATCAAGATGTTTCTCAGCTGGGAATGGCACACAGGCATCAAATACTCGATTACCTTCATTGATAACAAATAGAAGTCCGTTGAAAAGTTCAGATTTGGAATGAAGTTGCAACATCAGGTGAAATCCAGGTGGAGAATTAAATTCGTTAGGTTTACTGATGTTTGGAAAATCAGATACTTCTGGTTCGTAAACTGCAAGAAACTTCGAGAATAATTTCAAAGAGATCGCCGCAATTTTCCATTTTTCCGCTGGGTTCTTATAAGTTCTCGAATTGAACTTCAGAAACACTGAATTTACGATGAATAGTAAATATGGATCAAAACCGGGTTGGCGCGGGCCTGCTCCTAAAGTACGCGGTATTCCAGCATTGGTAAGCACATCAATTAATGTTAGGAAAGCTTTAGTGAGTGGATATTCTTCAAGGCGAGATTCCACCTCATCTAATTCAGTTTGAATACCCCTTGGTTGATAACTAGAAGTCGATGGAATAGTTACCAATATTTGGGAAGCTTCAAGATTGTTCCATATTTGAGCTGCGACTTCTTTTGACTGTGCTAGCGAAGCTAATACTTGTAGCATATCTGCCTTCAACGGAATTGGAATTGAACAACTAATCAATCCCAATAGAACACTTATTGGAGCCCAACCTGGATGTTCACAAAGAGCAAGACGTGAGAAATCATCATTATCGCCAACAGCTTTCATAAGCATTAATACAGCATGTAATCCTTCAATTTCTTGTGGTGTGATTCCTTTTGTGTAGATTCTGCTGTGCCGGTAAATTGTTTCCGAGGTAGATGGCATGTCTTGACTCAAATTTGCTTTATACTGATTAAAAGACATGAAAAAATGATCCCAACTTACGGTGTTATTGTAACCGGAGGGTTGTTTCAGCATATTAAAGCAATTTCTAGCTCCTTGTTGGCAATTGCACAATGAGCACAAAAAGTTCAAATAGGGTACAAATAAAGAAGGTGGTAATATGTCTCCAGCCAAGCGAACAAATTTGAAGAGTGCTACCGACCTTGGATGAGTTCTGTAGTGCGCTAAGTTGTGTGTGCTATCAATTGGACACCAGTAATCCATCATCAGTTCCAATTTATTAGGATCCCTGCTGTATAACTTTGCTAAAGCACACAATAAACTCTCAAAATATCTGGGAAGATTTAAAGGCAGTTCTAGGCCTTCATGTAAGTAAGACTGAATAGTTTTTGCAGTTTCATCTGCTTTCAGGCGTAAATCTTTGATTTTTGGGTACATTTGCACGACAAAATCCGAAAACAAATGGTGTAAACGTTTTATCATAAACTCCTCTTGGAAAAATTGATCATTGTCCAGCAATTTCTGCGAAATGAAATCAAACACGTTCATGACAATTGAAGCATCAACTAATTCATCCTCATCAACAAGATTCGGTGCGTTCTGTCCTTGACTTACTGAACGCCTGGATGATAAACAAACCGCAAATGCAAACGCAGCTACTGCTTGAAGGCCTTCACATGCCCAAGTCCCATGTTTTGGACTTAATTCTTTTGTAAGTGCAGTTATCAATGTAGGATCAGCCAAGATGGGAAGTTTCTGAACAACGTCTTCGCCATCTTCACGTGTATGTAAAACACTTAAATCCATGCCACAAATTAATGCCATAATTAAACAAAGAGTGACATTATCTAACTTTCCAGTTGCCTCTTCTTCAAGTTTAATTTCCTTCAGGTGTTGAATCAGAGCAAGCATTGCAGACTTACTTAATCCACTTTGACAAGATAAAATAAACAAACAATCAGCCAATAACAATTTGATTGAATTGAATGTATCAATTATTTGTTTTCTGTGCTTTGGACCTCCTATTGCTAGATTATTTTGTAACAACTCCAACTCCTTGGATAAATCCATTGACTTCAACAACTCCAGAATTCTTGTAACTAATCCATTCTCAATGAGCTGGTCAGTATATGAGTTGATAAATCTCTGAATTGATGCTGGAAGACTCATGGCCCATGAAACCCCAGTTCTTGCTTGGAGAAGCATTCGAAGAGTTGAAACTAAATGTTTCCTTCCATCATAATATAATACAATTGCCACCAAACCCCTGGGTAAGTCCAAAAAGTATGGCAACTGCATTTGTGCAGTACATAACAAATCTAAGGCCATGTACTCATTCATGTCATACATATCTGATATAATTGTAACTTCTTGGAAGAGTTCTTTTGAAAGCACATGGTGACCAATGCCCTTGATTGTGATACCATCTTCCTGACCTTTCTTGAGTTCATCCCTCAGTTTTTGATTTTTTGGCTGCAGAAATATTGCCAATCATAATCAAGTTTAAAGTGAAGAATTATAATACAAAGCGTTATAATATGAAGAATATTTACCAAATTATGAAGTAGGGAAAAGAAACTCTGCCGTGATTTCCGCAGAATCTTCTCAAAATCTCCATAGGTTGAAGAATCATTATTTTCTGATGTTAAATGTTTGTTTACAGTATCAAATAAGTCGCGGTACGGCTTCCATAAATCTTCTGTTTTGCCTAAAAACGCATTCCGATAAATGAAGATCGGATAAATGGATATTTTTTACCTTCAGTCATATTAATGAATATGGTTTCAGCTTAGTTTGTAGCAATATTATTCCAGTAAACGAAGACGCAGAAGACGATAAGAAAGGTAAAGACTAACCAAATTCCCAACGTTCTCGTTACTATTCCCGGCGTTTTTGCCTATCCTGTTTGTATGTTAGTTTTACAAGGGGCGCTATAGTAGCACAAGCAAGTTTTTTTAAAAATTGCCTTGTTATTTAATAATATTTCATAAATTGTAGAGTAAAAAAATACTACTATTACAATACTAGTTAATTATTAACTTAAAAAATTTACAGTAAATTTAGCTTTTATTTCTGATTTGATCAAATTCAACTAAAAAGTCACGTGATTAAATATCATCGATGTCATGGAACTGTTCAACACTAACCTCTAAAAACCACGATTCACGTAGCAATTTCAGTTCTCCTGCTTTTGCGGTGGTCCGTATTGCGCCATAGTAGCCACGAATTGCTCATTTGCTGCACGATGGCTGATGAGACGAATCTTGAAGGTGAACCGCAGCAAAAGTCCGCGAAACAACTCGCGAAGGAGGCGGCGAAACAAGCGAAGCTAGAAAAATTTAAACAGAAACAAGACAAGAAAGGTGCTGCAGTTCCCAAAGAACCAGTTGAGGTAGGCTGACAACTACATATATATTACCATATTGCACCATTTATACCAAATTATTTCTTTATAAATAACTTCAACTCATTTCAACAACTTGCAGAAGAAAGAAAAGAAGAAGGAAGTCAAAGAAGCAGCTGTCTATGAGCTTGACACACCAGCTGGTGAGAAGAAAGTTGTTCATAATGTTATGCCAGATGCCTACAGCCCTAAGTATGTTGAGGCAGCTTGGTATCAATGGTGGGAAAAGCAAGGGTTTTTTACACCTGAATATGGGGTAAGTTTGTCTTAAATTGTCATTTTTATTTATTGCACTATAATTAATTATTTGATTTTCTTCCAAAGAGAAAGTCCATACTTGAAAAGAATCCTAAAGGCAACTTTACCATAATTATTCCTCCTCCAAATGTGACTGGATCACTCCACTTAGGTCACGCACTCACTAATGCTATTCAAGATTCAATTACAAGATGGCATAGAATGAATGGAAGGACGACATTGTGGAATCCTGGTTGTGATCATGCTGGAATTGCTACTCAAGTTGTTGTTGAGAAGAAATTGTGGAGAGAAGAGAAGAAAACACGGCACGACATCGGTCGTGAAGACTTTATTAATAGGATTTGGAATTGGAAGAAGGAGTATGATAAGAATTGATCATAGAGAAAGTATACTAATAGTTCAAAAATGTTATAGGAAAGGAGATAGGATTTATCATCAGCTGAAAAGTTTGGGATCTTCTTACGATTGGACTCGCGTAGCATTTACTATGGATCCTAAACTTTGCAGGGCTGTTACTGAAGCATTTGTGCGCCTTCACGAAGATGGAAGCATTTATCGTTTCAACCGACTTGTAAATTGGTCATGCACATTGAAGTCGGCAATTTCTGATATTGAAGTAGATAAAGTTGAGTTACCTGGAAGAACATTCCTTGCCATTCCTGGTTATAAAGAGAAAGTAGAATTTGGCGTTTTAGTGTGCTTTGCTTATCAAGTTGTAGATTCCGATGAAAAGATCGTTGTAGCGACGACGCGTATCGAAACAATGCTGGGAGATACCGCCGTTGCTGTTCATCCTGAAGATGAGCGATATAAACACCTTCACGACAAATTCGTGCAGCATCCGTTCTGTGACCGAAAGATTCCCATTGTTGCTGATGAATTTGTTGAAAAAGAGTTTGGTACAGGTGCAGTAAAAATTACACCTGCCCATGATCCTAACGACTACGAAGTTGGAATTCGCAAAAGATTACCTTTCATTACAGTATTGGATGATCAAGGTTGCATTGTTGGTGATTATGGAGAATTTACTGTAAGTTATATATAATTCTGCACAAATATTTGAATTAATTTTGTGCGTTGCGCTAGGGAATGAAACGTTTTGATGCCAGAAAAGCAGTCCTCGCAGCTTTAAAAGAAAAGGGGTTGTACATCGAAACCAAAAATCATCCAATGGTTGTTCCAGTATGCAGCAGAAGTAAAGATGTAGTTGAACCAATGCTCAAACCCCAGTGGTATCTTAAATGTGATGATATGGCTGCTAAAGCCGTTGAAGCAGTAAAGTCCGGCGAACTGAAGATCATTCCAGATTCGTATACCAAGACGTGGTATTATTGGATGGAAGGTATCAGGGATTGGTGCATTTCCCGTCAACTGTGGTGGGGACACAGAATTCCAGCATATTTTGTTAAAATCGATGGAAAAGTAGCAAGTGTAGATGAGAGTGAATGTTGGGTCAGTGGTAGAACTTATGAAGAAGCATTGGAGAGGGCCAAAAAGAAGTTCAATTCGGATGCTGTAGAACTAGCTCAGGATGAAGATGTACTAGATACTTGGTTTTCCTCGGGATTATTTCCATTCTCAATCTTTGGATGGCCGGACAATACCGACGATTTACAAGTTTTCTATCCTTCATCCTTATTGGAAACTGGAAGTGATATTATCTTCTTCTGGGTAGCCCGCATGGTGTTCTTTGGTCAAAAATTACTTGGTAAATTACCCTTCAAGGAAGTTTTCCTCCATCCCATCATTCGTGATGCCCACGGCCGTAAAATGAGTAAATCTTTGGGCAATGTTATCGATCCAATGGATGTAATTTGTGGAATTGCCCTGGAAGATCTTCATAAGCAATTGTACGAGAGTAATTTAGATCCCAAGGAAATTGAGAAGGCAAAGAACGGACAAAAACAAGATTATCCGGAAGGAATTCCTGAATGTGGCACCGATGCTTTAAGATTTGCTTTGTGTGCTATGTGTCAAGGTAGAGATATTAACTTAGATATTCTGCGCGTGCAGGGGTACAGATTCTTCTGTAATAAGTTGTGGAATGCCACAAGGTTCGCTCTTAGCTACTTTACTAAAGATTTCCAAGGTGCTAAGGATTACCAGCCAACTGGCAAAGAGTCTGTCATGGACTTGTGGATGTTAAGTCGTCTGGCTTCTGCAACTGTCGATGCCAACAAAGGTTTCGAAACATACGACTTCCCCCTCATCACTACTGCCATTTACAATTTGTGGTTGTACGATCTCTGTGATGTTTACTTGGAATATCTCAAACCTGTATTTGCTAGTGGTAACAGAGATGCAATTTACGCTGCACAGATTACACTTCACCGAACACTCGAAACTGGCTTAAAGTTGCTTAGTCCTTTCATGCCATTTATTACTGAAGAACTTTACCAACGTCTTCCCAAATCCAACGTCGAAGAAGTTCCGAGCATTTGCGTAGCTACATATCCAGCCACCCTGGATCATTTGAAATGCGTTGATATTGAATCTGAAGTTGATTTTATGCAGAAAGTTGCTAAAGCCATTCGGTCTGCTCGAAGTATGTATAACATTCCTAATAAGATTAAAACCCTAGCCTATGTAAAATGTGGGGATGTCAAGACGGAAGAAATTATTAAGAAGTTATCTTCTGCTTTGGAAACGCTTGCTTTTTGTTCTAAAATAGATAGCAGTGAACCACCAAGCGGTTGTACGATTATTACTGTCTCAGATAAATGCGAGGTGAATTTACTGCTCAAGGGATTGATCGATCCTGAGAAGGAGATTGCCAAAATGGAGAAAAAGCTTACTTTCCTTGGAGAGACAAAGAGCAAATTAGACCAAGCGATGGCAGCAGTAGATTATGCCACCAAAGTCCCTTGCGAAGTGCAGGTCGCAAATAGCGAAAAACTTGCGCAAGTCACGAATGAAATTCAGCGGTTGGAAATTGCTATGGATGCGCTAAAATTGATGAATTAGGCCACTCAAATGTTGTTCAATTGCACAAAGTATGCTTATAACTTATCCTACTGAAAGACACATTTACACTGCTGAAACACCAAATTGTAGTTAATTCAAGAAATACTCCTTGCTTTCTTTTCATTGCAAGCATAAATATTTGATATTTCGTACAATTAATATGTTCTCAAATTATGAACTTGCAATCTCCCACTGCATGATAATATAGTTGCTTTAATTTCTATTGCACCGTGTTTGCAATCAGTGGCTGCACAATTTAATATCATTAGATTTCCTCAGTTATTTATCACAGCTAAAACTATAAAATATAATGTTAATTTGTTTCAAGTCTTCAATCAGATTCTATCAGTTTCATTAGTTTTAGTCTCTTCAATAGGTTCCGACGGACAGCATACAATAATAACTATGAAACATTCGCATCGTTCACTAATTGTGGACGTAAACGATACGATTTTAAACTTTGTGAAATTGCGCTCTCCCGGGTATGTAATATAATGAATCATAAATAATGTCCATTAGAAATAAATTATTTAACACAACAATTTACAGTGGTAAAAGTTGCGTTTACGAAAACACTCAAAACACAAATTGAAAAACCACCAATATTCGCCTCTCACTATTCAAATTTGGCCCATTGACTTTGCGTTGTTACTTTCGTATTACTCGTGGTGTCGAAACTGTCGAAGCCCGCGATTTTGTCAAGTCCGTACTTTGCCAGAAGCACTTGATCCTCGCTGTCGAAAGTAGAATGCGAAGACGTCGAAACGCCGTTTGAGCGCAAAGTGTGATTTTCATAGTCGTACAACGGATTTACTATGCTCAATGGTACACTGCCATCATGCACTGAGGGATCGTGTGCGATCACAGATGAATTCGATAAAGACGTGGAGCTGTTTGACTTCAGGGGATCAAACTCGTCAATGTCGGATGATGAATCCAATCTGATCAGGTCCTGAGTATCTTCCTCTGCCTTCTATAACACGCAGGAATGGAGTTTCAAGTATTATCTGCATTTGTACATAGTTCGGGTGGTGCGCAGGAGTGTGTTTTGTACAATAAAGTGGGCATAGTGATGACCAACACAACAGACATAAGCAGCAAAACAGGAGCAATAAATAAACAAAATGTTACCTTAATTCTGTAAGGTGATAGCGTAGGTAGCGCTAGCCGCACCACATTGACGGTATGTTGGTTGGCAAGGAGAAAAACGGGCGCACCGTTTTCTCTCCCGCCGCCTACCACAAATGGCGTGGTGCCAAAAATGTCCTGTGTACGCAGAGGCACCGGCGGTGGCGAGAAGATATCGTCAGGCGATTGCAGAAGATTCTGCGTGTCTGGCGGTGTATGTGCATGGGGATGAAATAGGCGAGGTGGAGGAGTGACCGCGGGAGCACTTATTCGTGAGGTAAAGGGCCAACGATCGGGGCTAGATGTTGGAGTTTGATTGGAATGTTTAAAATTTTCGAGACTGCGCACAGGTTTCAGCTGCAAACAAGTGGAAAAGAACACAAGTGCCAACGAAAACGTATTAACCGAAACAACAAAGCAAGTAATGACATGAAAACAACAAAAATATCACGAGATAATAAAAGGGTTATTGACAAATGCACCATGTGCACCCAAGAGGAAAAAATAAGTATCCATACCGAAATCCAAAAAAATATTGTGTCACACTACAAAATGAGCGCAGTGAATGTTGAATATCTTAAAATACTACTTACAGATCGGTCCACTGGGGGTGTTTCATATTTATTCTTAAGGTAATCCTCCATTTCATTAAACAAATCCATCTTGGGGATATCTAGAGTTGGCGAGACACTTCGTGATTGGTCCACATTGTCGGGGGACATAGGGCTTAGGGGACTGTACGGTCTGTACGGACAAAGTTAGAGAAGATTAGCTATTGCATGACATTTCGCCACAAATTGCGGACTGACCTTTCACTTGCTGAACTTTTGAATGCTAATGATGTGTCTTTTAAATACGCCGCAGTCGGATTACCGAATCCCAAGGAGCGTCGCTTGCCAGTGGGCGAATTGGGCGCGGAACGCGGTTTTCCAATTTTATCTACGCCATTGCGCAACTGGTGCGGACCCTGATTGTCCTTAAGTTTCATTTTGAATTCTTTGTACGCGCCCTTCATTCCCTTGCCGCCATCTTTAACCTACGCCAATTAAATAAGTATTAAGAATATGAAGTAATGGCTCCCATTAAGCAAAAGTTAATTTTGCACAAAACAAAAGCAACTTACAGTTTTAACAGCAGATTTTACAGCGGGATTTGCCTGTAAAAAAAACGTCACCAACACTTAGTGCAAACAACTAACACACTTTGCTACTCAGACCAAAATTAATTGGAAGTAGATATAAGCTAACCTTGTCTTTCACACTTTTTATAAAGGCGGATCCCTCTTTCTTCATTGACGACGTCCATTCCTTGTACTGTTGCTTTAATTTAGAGGATGATTTTTCCGAATATAAACACACTTCTTGTTCGAATGCATCTGAGAACCCGGTGCCATTGTTTACCATTTCTAATCGTTCTTCTATAAACTAAAATTGCACACCAACAATCAACACTTTTCTTACAAAATGCTAAAGTGGTACCTGTTGGAATATTTGAAGGTTCAACATTTCCCTTAAGAATGGTTGAGATGAAAGTGGTCGTGTTTCAATAAAACTTTCCCTATCAAAGTCTACCTTCTGACCGGGACGCATTTTCAACGCATCTCTGTATCCACCAATTAACTTCACCAAAGCCTGGAGGAACGCTCTCGACACACCATCTCCTAATAATAGATTTCTGTTTTTTAATTGTTTCTTTAGAGAGCCTACAACTTCAGTTGGCAAATTATTGAGATCGTCAAAGGGCGTTTCAATCTTATTAGTGTCCGCATCAAGAATGACCACATCTCCAATTTCAGACCGATTAACTTTCTGTAAAAAAATGAATACAACATTCCACTATGAAATTTGATTCTTGGAAATACCTTCATAACTTCTTCTGGAACACCTATCAAAAAAGGCATAGGAGCAAGAAGATAATCAATGAGTACCAAGGGTAAGACCGGAATAAAGATGTGCTGCCATATCATAGGATAAATCACGTCGTTGGCACTTTGTACACACGCGCTAAGCCTCGTTAACTTCCTCGATGTAATAATTATACGTCGCTCATATAGCATCGACGCAAAGATGATAATCATATTGTTGGGGTCGATGGCATTATAGTATTCTGTGAGGTTGCGCTTTGAAAAGGAAAACAAAAGCTAAATAAAACGTTCAAAGATCCTAATGTGTTGTGAGACAATACAATTGATGATGATATAAATAGCTTCAGAGAAAAGTCGGGAAACGAGGGTATAGATAGAATGAGAACACAATGCGTCCGAAAACAAAACACAATAAACGGTGGACGTAGTCAAAGGCGTGTGCACTAAAATTGGTGATTAACGAGGTATTGACTTACGTTTTCAGGTATACTTGGAAGTTGAAATGGCTTTGGGACTTCTACTGTAAAAGTCTGGAAGTAACATAGTTTAGTAATTGTGGAAGCATTATGTATCAACGGAATTTAAAACATGTTTCTTAAACATTAACACCATGAGTGAAGATTTTATGGAGATACTTACGCTGCTTCCTCGATGAAAGGGCACCGAAAATTGTTTGCCAGGATCGCCCACCTTATGCGAGTAAACCGCGACAAGAAATTCCCGGAGATCGTCCGCTCTTTGACTGTGCATGAGTACGCCTATTCTGTCCAAGAATCTGTAGAGGAAAAAGTATCCGTAATGTAGACAACATAAAAACTACCAACCAACCATTAACAACACGCCACTGGTACAAAAAACGAAAGTACTGACCCTTGTTCGGTGAATTTAAGTTCAAAAAGCAATTTGTACGTTGGAACTAGAAGATAATCTAATATTCATAGCTGTGCTCTTTTATTTATTTTTTTATCGAATGCAACCTATAGTGAGTAAAAGCATTTATAGCTGAGTAGGATTCGCGGAATTGACGCTGACATCAACTGTATAGGAATTTGAATTTCGATTTAAACCAGAGATCTATCAAACGTAGTCATACACACCTAATATCCAATTATTGCGCAAAAATATAAGAAACATCAATTACATTCCAGACCAAAGATGAAATGAAATAAACGAAGATAGAATAATCCATTTCGTTTTATTTTACACAAGTTATCAATTAACAGAATATAGTATCATCACTCTCCTTTTATCACTGCACGTTACCTCAACCATTTTGATAAATATAAATAAATTATATGGATATCTAATCTAATTAACTACAATCCACATTCCATTTCCAGTTTGGCGGTATCAAAACCACACACATATGGTGCACTGTATAAAACATTGGAAGTATAAAATGTGTATCACTATCAGACATTTCGAATGCGCAAAGCGAAAAACTAAATGAATGTGTCGTATTCGGTTTAAACTCGAAAACAGTTCATTATTCCGCTGGTGAATCATGCACGCGCAATGATTATTGTCCAAATTTATGCTCCACAAGTGAGAAATAGGGTCTGATAGTAAAATTGTATATAAAATATATGAGTAAGATGTGGAGTTATCAGAAGTAGCAAATAAAGCTTTCTCGGGAAGCCTTGAGTTCTACCTGGAACGTGAAGCAATTTGAATGCTTCTTTTTGAATTGCTCGGTCTAATTAATGAATTGCATGATTAGAGGCTACATTTACCACCATTCGTAAAGGAACTTAAAGTGTTTAGCTTTACAAAATAAAAACAAATAAAGTAACAATTATAGTTGATAGTAAATCGAAATAGTAATTTAAATAAATTTTTGACTTTAAGAATTATGGGTAATAAAACGTGAATATTATAATAGAATACAAAAATATGATACTTGAAAAATATTTCACTTACTTGTAAAGTGCCTGATGCCATGGCAAATGGCTGAGTACAACAAGGGCAGTCTCTGATTTGGCATCGTGTCGACAGAAGCCAAAGGTCCATTTTGATTCAAGGTCCGTGAGTACGAAAGAATAGTGTTGAATATGAGTACTAAAAAAAGAAAAAGTAACTATCATCGCTTTGATGTTTCTCATTTTGTGAAATACAAATGCAGAAAAAATCTGAATCTCACTTTTAAGAAAGAAAATATATATATAAGAATACAGCAGTGTTTAATATTTTCTCATTCATTTTTCCAAAAAAAACACATCACATTTACACGTAATTCAATTCATCATCGCGAACAACAGAACAAGTCAATTGATATTTACCATATTCAGAATTTGAGTCACCTGACTATGAGACGAGAAAACATTATTCCTCAACAGCGGCGTTGGTGAATAAATAGAATGAAAGGAGAAATACGTAATAATAATAATAATCATAAGTAGTCATTACTCAAGCTTCAGTTTTCGACATTCCCATTGCGCAGTTTTCAATTTTATTCCAGCCATTGCAATCTACGGATAGCTCATTAACCCTACTTGAATTTACTATAAACGTCAAAGTAATAATAAATAGCAAGTTGCCATGCCTAGGTGCTTTAAACTTTATGCTGCATTAGAAATAATGTAGTGTGATGGTAATAGTTGTATTGACTTTCCAGTACGTTTGCTTCGTCCTACATTCGTTGCCAACTTCCTAGTGATTGTCTGTTTAGGTGAATGGTTGACTAGCGAACTTGCGTGTTTCTATCAGTGCAACTGCTTGATAGAAACGTCGTTACTGGCGCGATGGACTCTAGGCGATTAAAAGCCAGAAATAACTGGGGAAGTGTTCATCCACGTTGAGGAAGGTACATTTCTAAATATTATCACACACCAATTTAGTTCCAAACTTGATGCCGGCTATTATATAAACGCTTTTCAGACACCAGAGTTAATTAATAAGCAAGATAATTCGATAAGACGCGGAAATCTGACAGGAGTACGTGGTCGTAACGTCAGCCGCACCTAAACTTAGCTCCTTAGCATTTATGCTCCACTCCTAATGACTATATACCCACTAATTTGCACATTTTTTCGAAGATTGGCCCAAACTTGATTAGAATCGTATCCCTACAACAAATGCTAGAATAACTAAATATGAATATTTCTAAAATCTTATATATTGCCATTAAGTGTGCAAACACCATATAATCGTGCACTTTAACAATGATCCGAACCGTATAGACGCAAACTGGTAAGTCAAGCAACAAATGTAATGGCTTTGTGAATAATTAAAAAGCACGTACTGCACATTACTGTTGATGAAATTGAGCATAACATGCTCAATGCTCGCGCGACCGGCGAATGGCAATGAAAACGTCCATCGGCCATGAATAGCCAAGCCAAGTGCTGTTTCTGGAAACAAGAAGCCAGCACCTCAAGTAACGCACCGTTTCCATATGCGACGCCAACACGGCTACTGAATACTTTACGTCATTATGCGATTGTACAAAGCACAACTCACATCTACGCAACGCAAACAAATCAAATGTTTGATGTATTAACAGAGCAATTACATGAGTAAATATTGCGCGATAGTTCAGTGACTGAACTCCTAATGCAAGTCAAATAGTCAACAACCAGGTGACAATTGTTTACTAGACAACAACTGAATCAAGACAAAATAAACTTGGTTCACATCACAAC
Organism: Diploeciton nevermanni; assembly: GCA_027575565.1. NCBI lineage: Eukaryota > Metazoa > Arthropoda > Insecta > Coleoptera > Staphylinidae > Diploeciton > Diploeciton nevermanni. Next base: position 4,422,571 of record JAODIE010000005.1, read on the forward strand.
AACAGAATTATTATGATGATGAATTATAATTACAGGAAATCTCAAATGTTACGGAATCAAATGTTACGGAATTAAATGCTACGTCACCAGGATAATAACATAAATGCAGATACTGTAATTACAATTGTAGTGGAATTTCACGTGATTGTTAGATCAGCATGAATAACAGAGAGGTGCATGTAGAATATTCGATTCTCATTCAGAACTAAATTCTCGATAGTGTCAGATGATACGATCGAACTGATTTATCGTGATCACATGAATGAAGCAGGTATGTTAATGTGAGCATATTATACTGATACACACATTCACGTTTTGTGTGCATACTCGAATGGATCTGTGTATAGTTAACAGTTGAATAGGTAATTGTGGTCATTGTGCACAGTGGGCAGAATGTACGTTGTTGTGATGTATTTATAAATGTTGCGCAAGGTGGACCAATGTTGTCTAGTAACGACATGCCGGCGGGTTAAATTAAAACACTGAAACTGCACATTTTGAGTTGTTCCTGGACATAAAATGTAAATCCAATGCATTTTATCTCTAGAGAAGAACCTGGTATATTTAAACTAAAAAATCTTTCCTCATTCGTTAAGTGTGCTGATAGGTTAAAAGCATGCCAGGAACTAATTATAAAACTGCTTTAATTAGGTACACAAGGCTATTGGGAACATATAAATACCATTAAACACTCTACAAATAAATCAACACCATGTGCTATAAAAGTTCATCTCTCATTTAGCGAATAGTATTTCCAGTCCCTTTCCAAGAACGTGTTTGTCATATCAAACAGGACGAAATACGTCCTGCCAATGCTTGCAGTATCTACTAAATTCGTAACGTGCTAACTAGAAGTGCCGTAGACCGGAAATTGCTTTGCAAGTCACAGAAGTAAGATAACAGTACATACGAAACCTTTAAATATTGTAATATACGGCTGCCTTCTGTTGAACTTATTACTAAATAATAAAAGCTGCAAACTCACTTTTCAATGGTGCATGGATATGCGAACTTTGGAACCGATTTGAGCACCTCCTCGTCTTCGTAATTGTCCGGAAACTGTTGTATAATCCATGCTTCTCTGTCCTTGCTTGGCGGCACAATTTCGCAGAAACACTCGAAGAAATGCGTCACATTTGTCCTGCAAACCATCACCAAATGTTACAATACCATATTCTACGACTGTGTTGCGTTCAGCGAAAGTTCTCAACTACGCCGCATAAATAGAATATTGTTTAACCAGCGTACATTGTACAGTTAAATAATTGAATAATGCAAACAAGCAGATAAACGCATGTATCATTGAATGCACACGAATTAAACATGAATTGATAAACACTTTCCGCCCAGAGGGATCGTCATCTCGAGCATGAGTCAAGCGTAGGTCTCTGCTGAAGCAATAAAATAAGAAAAATCTAATAGCGTGAAGTATGAAGAGGAAATTCAAAATATCGCCTTATTCTTTCCTCTTTCCTTTCGTATTTCTAATTCCTGTAGCATTTCTAGATTTGCACGTCCACAGCCCTCATACGTTCTACATATGTAAGATGATATTTTATTTTCAAAATGCGCAATGTTGAAAACGTATTCATTTGTTTCCGTATTTTGCGTATGCCACTGCTGAATAATAATAAATATGATATACGGCACCCACCTAATTCTAGATAACATATTTTGCTGTTGCTTTTGTTCCTTGCGTTATCTACGAGCTCATCCTATATTGGCGTGTCTTAATCCAAATCTGCATTGCGCTGATCCTATGCAGAATATGTTGTCACTTGTGTGAGCACTTCATTTTGCGTGATTAGACACGAGTTGCACAAGAAGTTGCAGAGGCGGTGAGGTGGTTGCGCGGTTATCAACAAACGACCGAGAAACAGGACTTCGACGCACCACACGCCAACACGAACATCATATGCGAACTGATTCAGAAAACCGATCGGGAATCTTACTGTCACAAGAAACTTCACGAAATCATTCCGGAGGTGAGTACATCGGTCACGTGTAGATGGCAACTTAGAAAATAATTTTAAAACAAGATAACTAAATAATATTTGCCAATAAAATGTTTTTAACTTAATGTGTAGAATACTTATTGTTAAATATTCTTAAAAAAATATTATGATTTGCAAAATAAAGGTTGCTGAATATACATTATATTTTAATGTTGTTCAGTCTAGGGATTTTATTGGGTCGTCAAGATTTATATTTTGCGGTTAGACACCAAATCCATGGCATTCATTCGTCCACATATTTTCATTCCATCAAAACAATTATAAATCTCTTATTTCTCTAAATTCTATTCACAAATAATTACCATGGCTGAAGAAGAAAATGTTAACGGTACCGCAGACGAGGATATTGTTGACAACGAAAAATTCCAGAAGAAATCAGCCAAATATGATTCTGGAGCTGCAGACTTGGAAAAAGTTACAGACTATGCTGAGGAAAAGGAAATATCCACGCAAAACTTTGCTGGAGCAATCTCGGCAATCGGAGATCAACGAAACAAAGAAGCTCTGGAAAAACAAGCCCGTGAAAAGGAGCTTTTAAAAGTCTCAATCAAGAAGGAAGATGTAGACTTAATTATGAGGGAAATGGAAATTTCACGTTCAATAGCTGAATGCAAGTTACGTGAATACAACGGAAATGTTGTGAATGCTTTAATTGCATTAACAAATTAAATGTTATTGAATAAACTAAGTTTGAACATAGTATACTTGTATATTCTTAGTCTATGAAGATTAGTGGTATTTTGCAATTATAAATATTTCCTTTCCATTGGGGTCTTTTTTGCTCTCTTGTCTCTAGCTCTGGGAAACCATAGATGCTTAGTTGTATGAGTTATATTCATCAGTTCAAGTCTTGCTAACTCTGGTGTCTTATTATTGAAGATATTAAGTAACTCAGATGACATTTGGGTTTTAAGCACAGTATCGGTAGCATTTTCAATTGTTGCTGCTGGCAGAGGTCTTGTGCATTCATAAGGAAAATCTGCAGGTTTATGCCAAACAGCTATCATACTTCCATCCTTGCTCCAAACAATTTGTGGAGGTTGTATGTATTGTTCACTTTTGATAGATGCATTTCTGGCACCAAGAGATGTAATTGATGCTTTTGCAAAAATCGCACGTAGCTTTATACGTGATGCTAACATTCTTTTTATTAGTAAATATCTAAAAGTATTTAATAAATTGTAACAAACTCTCGTTTGGGTTAGAATCTGTCAATACGCAAGAGACGACAATGAATGACAAGTCTCCTGAACAATCGCGTGTACTAAAATTGGTGTTTAGATAGGCAACTTTTAATGCAGAACAAATTTAAATCTTGCTTTCAATGTTTGTTTAAAATAATGGTGAGATCATTACATTAAACATCATTTAATATATTATATTAAAATTAAATATAAAAATTATTACATTGTTTGAATATTATAAATTAAACATTGATGTATAATTTTCTAATATTCAACAGAATTTTCAAGTTAGTAATGTATAAACGCATGTTTATTAATTATTTTTGCTGCAATCTCATGCAAAGTCATAATTTTAATTATTATGTTCTTTAGAATATTCAATAGTGAGCAAAAGTCGCTCGCAGTGCGGGAGTTGTGGCAATTTGCAACAAAGTGGCGCCCACACGCCGTGAGTTTGAGCGTCAATTGTTTTTCCGACTGTGCTAAAAACATGTTTTTCCTCTACCCTGCGTGTCTCCCACCGCGAGCAAGCTTCATCAAATTCTTCCATGTACATATATCCTCTGCATATTATTTAAACTACTCGAATCACGTGTGTCGGCATCGTGACATTGAATAAATTCGCAAATACGCTTATATAGTTACAGTTTGATTTGACTTCCTACTCGCTGCATGACAGTGCATCATGGCTTTTATTCAGTAGTTAACTAATTGCAAATGCGTACATTGCACACGCATTCCATTTATATTATTTAATAATATATTTTGGTACAATTATTTAGTTGAACGGTTTAACAGTACAAACAAACGTGGACTAAGTGGAAAGAATGCAGTAAAAGATCTCTAAAATATGTCTGGGTTTGAATTTGGGTATCGTTACGAATAGACGTAATTTAGTGTAGTTGAGTATAATCGTAATTGTAATTGGCAGATTGTAATCACTGATGTGTATGGTTATCTTCGTTTTGTGCTTGCATGCGAAATTTGACTAATAGGTAGGTATTAGCAAAGAAAAGTTTTACTTATCTGTAACTTATTGCATTGTTAAATCTTGAATTTTAATTGTGAGCCTGTTGAAATCAATTTTAATCTCACATACACTTAGCATCATCAAAAGAACAATTTCAAGCTGCTACCAAAGTGTATGTAATCTTGAAAGTAAAGGATGCAAATTACAAATAAGTAATCACACAAGATGTTCTTACTTTTCTGTTCTTTAATTCATCAGTAATATTTTTCATATCATTTGTAATAGATTTTCAATCAATATCAATGTGTAACAGATCGTAGCCGAAACGAACAGGTTCAGAAAATTCAGATCGTCGAACAAACTTAATAGCAATAAATCGTTTGTAAGTCGTCGTGTCATACAATTATGCGCAATCGCAAATCGAAACTAATTCAACGTCGTCAATATAAGCATCTCGGTATGGAATAGAAATTCTTGTTTAAATATCATATCGTTTTGTATGTAGTATTTTTTATTTCTTCAATTAATATTGCTCCTTATTAAAACGTCAGACTCTTACTCTGTGCAAATGTGCTACAAGTCAGTTTAATTAATAACGTTTATCATTAATTATTTATTTAGTTTACTTGTTTTTTCGCATCTTCATCTGTAATTCAAATAAGTTTTGTTCAGATTTCGCGTCTGCAATGAGTATGTATGAATCCGTTTTTACACTCTGCGCTTCATCTTCCTTATCCTGCTGCCAATTTTACTTTGTTGCTAGTTGTGAGTGCGTGACATGTGGATACAATGCAAACTGTACGCGTTTTTAATTTAACATAGTTTGTCATCATATTCGTCATAATATCATATACGTTTATCGTCAACGAATCAATCAATTAATACGTTTACACACTGCGTAATATTTTTTTTTTTGGATTTTCGTCGCGATATTAATTTGTCTCATCTATGAATTTCATTATGCATTACATTTGTTACCTTGCTTTCATTATATACACGTTATGCCCTTGTTCGTCTATGTGAATTGTGGTTGCGTCATGGTTGCGGCTGATCTTCATTAACATTGTACGCATACGTTATGTGAAGGACGATTAAATCGGATAAGGAAAAAGCCAAAGTGGTACATTCAAACTCGAAATGAAACGAATTACAAAAGATCACTCCTTATTGGCTCAAATGTGTTCGTGTGTGTTTCATCTTATCTGGTAAAAGAGAGGTGCAAGATTCGATAACGCAAACCACCATTTTGATTTTTTTAAGTTATGTTCCTAGTAATTAGTTTCGTCACAAGGCGAGTGCGATGAGGCTCGCCCTATTGCCACCCGTCATCTTCATCATCCTCGTCTTGCAACCATCTTCATGCAAGGTACGCCACTTTATGTTTGATTCATAATCATAATAATTGTTTTCTCTTGTGTCCTAAAAGTATGTACAGTCGGTGAAACTAGTAGTTATTCTTCATTTATCCAGGGTTGCACTTACTACGGGGTTGGTTTACTCTTCGGTCCCGACCTTGGTTTACGGTTTTAATTCAAATTGTATCTCCATATCATTATAATAATAATAATATTGGCTACTAGCGCGTGTGCCTAATTCTTACATACAGTATGTCTGTTCGGCTCAGCCTAGTCGTCGACGTATCTTGCCGTTTTATATCAATCATCATTTTTATGTATAATATATATAATATGTTTAATTTTATCATAATAATAATAATAATTACAAGTAATAATTATATTACACTTTAGAATTTCGTTTCGCCGTTTTTTTTTTTTTAATATTACGTGTGTTTTCTTATTACATTGGTTTAGTACTTTAATGCTCGTCAGCGTATAATTCATTTGTTTTCCAGTTTACGACTAGTACATGTCCACCATTCAGAGCTTATTATCGTTTTATGGCATGGTTTGAAAACGTTCTAGTATTAAAATTTGCTTTGACTTTTATTCATTACATTGATTTTGGGTTACAATTTCGAGCGACGCGATTTCATTTTGTAGTGTCTTCGTATATACTGAAGTTGAGGTAAAACAGAGCTGGACTGTTATCGGTTTACAATTGATTTGAAGGTAGAGACTAACATGACGTTAAATTTGATTTGCCATCTATAAAAACGTTATTAATAGGAAACGGTGTAAAGTGTGTCGTAGTGGCTTCGTGTAGATTTTTTATATTTTATCTCAGTGCAAGGACAAATGTGCGTGCAACTATGTAAATTCTTTAATCCTGGGCGTGTGTATGTGTGTGTTGGGTTGCTGCCGTTCGTTATCATATCATACAACCGAGAAGAATGTCCGAGAGTGAAATGTGTGGAGCAGATCGGGTGTGATGAGTGTGTGGCGTAGTAATATTAAGGGTGCAACTTCTCGTCACGGTATGTATCTCGCATTCACTTGAGTATAAAAGAGGAACGTAGAAATATCTACAAAGATTCGAACGCAACGCATTTTACTTCCCGCTTACTTCGCCGAGGTTTGCCTATCCTTAAAACATCGACGAACTACGTGTTAGAATATTTTTTGCTCATTTGCAATCCACTTCCTGCCGCTATCGCGCTTGCGCCTTCTGCACTGGTTTGCATTTGTTTAGAGAAACGTTGACAACCGAAACCTATAATTGTATTACAAAACAATTGAAATCGTGTTGCTGCATATACGCATGCGCGTTGCACTGCTTCGCCTTGCTGGTCTGCTGCTGGTCGTATTCAACGTTCTCTTGGGTTATATCTCTTATTGGTTTTATAATTAGGCGAATATAATATGGTCAGGGCTATACTATGTACAAATGCGTCTCTTGTCAAGGAAACTAAGCAGTCTAGTAGTTATAATTATCGTCCTGCGGCGGGCGCTTTCGTCCTGTAGCCGCGTCACGCCGCGTTGTCATCATCGAACGCGACGCCGCAAGATAGTGTCCATCCAGGACTCGCATTTTGTTTTATTCAACGCTGCAAACGTTTGTTGGTTTTTGTCAAACCACTTATGCGTCGTCTCCAGTTTGCGCGTCACGCTTGTTGCCTGCACTTTGCACACCTGTTCTACTTACACGCTAGTTGTATAATAATAATAATAATAATAATAATCATAATAAGTAGTCGCAGTATAATGTCGAATATGTGCATGTTGATGTTGCTCGTTATTTTCGTATATGCACCGCATTCGAGGCAGCGAGCGATTGCCACTGCGCGGCGCTGGCATCGTGCGCGAATCCTGCTGGTTCAAATCGTTCGCTCGCCTGTCCTCCAGACCGGCGCGCTCGCGTGTGAATGTTGTGTGAGTATAATGGTTTTTAAAGTCTTCACAAGAGTATTTTTTTATTGCACGAGTGTTTATGAGCGGACTACACACATTTCCGCGTGCGCCCTGCTTTGTGTCCTTTGCTTCTTTGCGTGCACCAGGGTGGTGCATTTTTGACCGAATATTGTGTAAGAGCGCGAGCTGCAAAACGGTGCAGATCAAAGAGGGCTGGCGGGATGCCTTGCGTCTCTTCTACTTGTCTTCCCCGAGCAGCACCAGATCGTCGGCGACCACGTCGGAGATGTGCAAGTAGATGATCCAGTACATGAGATTGAAGCACACGAAGCACACGGGAAACACGATACGTGAGTACTTGTCAATGTCCGATGGCGTAATGCCGTACAACTTGTTGATGTCCTTGCCGGGATGGATGATGTGCTGCGGAATGGGCGGCGCGGCTTCCTCGTCCGGCGGGCCGCCGCCGCCACCGCCGCCGCCGCGTCCGCCGTTCACCGTACTTTCCAGCGTGCCACCCTTGCTGTGTGCCTTTGGGTCGTGCACTTTGAAGCGCACCTCCTGGAACAAAGGTTCCCACTAAGAAGCATCCGTCGTCTCTCGCCTTCACACAAATACATCACAAGACCTCAGTTGTTGCTTAAATGTGTTCACAATGCATTATGCGCTAGTTTAAGCAGTAATTAAGGACTCGAATTGAATTAGCCTCCAGATCATTCATCCATAAGAAGGAGTCATTTTTTTATGGCAGCAAAATTGGACTTGCATTTAGTCAAAAGCGACTCCTTCTCGATACGCAGAGAGCTATATAGAATAAATACAAAGAAACACGAGTTGAGAGAAGATCAAAAAGAGAAGGCGAGCACACAGAAACACGACACTTAAAGAATGATTGTCATAATTTACCTCGTAGGAAAATTGTCTTGGACGATTACTCACTGTTTGCTTGGGAGCATGATCACCGTCCGGGCCATCGACGGCCATCTTTTTCTGTTCAGCAATTTTTTGTATGGCAAGGAATCGATTCTTGCGCATCTGAATTCGTTTTGCCATGTAACCGACAGTGGCGTATTCTGCAAGGAAGCATGATTAGTATTTAAGATAAAAGAAACTTTTTCTAAATCACCTAAAAGGCTGGCAAATACCATCACGAAGCACGTGCCCAAATAGACGTCGATCGACTTGACGTAGGAGATCTTCGGTAGCGCGGCGTTCGTAGAAGACATCAAGGTGGTCATCGTGAGCACGGTGGTGACGCCAAGGGCGACTCTCGCGGGTGTCGCATTGCGGTTCAGCCAGAAGCTTACCCACGAAATAATGACAATAAGGCCGGACGGGATGTAAATCTGAATGAGGTAGTAGCCCATGGAGCGCACGAATTGAATCTCGCACGCCAGACGAGAGTAGTTTCCTGTATACGATTGGGCACAACCTTATTAATCACCACTCTACGGAGCACTCGCCAATGAGCCGACCATAGGTGCGCCTCATTGCCGATTGCAAACACCAAAGACGTTGATAAAATTGTTGATAAACCATTGGTAAAAAAGGAAATGTAGGATGTTTACTGGGATGTAAGCAACACAGATGATTCAGTCTCGAGTGCATACAGTAATTAAAAGTCTAAAGTATTCTCTCGCAAACATCAAGGACTTTGCTTGTGAAATAAAGCAGAAGAGTGGATTGCTTTGCCTCGCGGGTATGAAATGTAGATCATGACGAGGCACCGTTCGGCTTGGAGTGTCTTTTCGAATGAATGACTTTATCGCGTCGCATGCCAGGCCACGGAACTCTACTCGGAAAAACTCGAGCGCATGAAAAGCACCCTTGACATGCAATTATGGAGTCTTGATAGTAATTTTGCAAATACATTCAATGATGCGGAAAATGAAAAGAAATCAATTTCCAATAAGGTTTTGAAACATTTGTCAAATTAACCACTTACGAAATTATGGCAAATCAGTAATGTCTACAACTAAAAGTCAACAGAACTAAATATGGGTTACAAAAGTCTGAGCTTTGATGATGATTTTGAGATGAATTAGTATGGGGTGGTCGGGTCAGGTACCTGTAGTAAGGCTGATCTCCATGGCCCTCTGCCTGTGCCCGAGCACCTTAAACTGGGGAAGCGATACCTCGTTGGACACCCCTACCGAATTAGGGCCCTCATTCCATTTATAGCGGATATCCCGCATGGTGTAACCGACTGCAATCACAAGCCAGTGCCAACTGCTAATCGCTCAACGCATACTCAATGTTTGTCAATCAATCAGATGCGATTGAACGTTTCAAAAGAGACACTACAGGCGTAACTCCGCAGCCGTATCAAACTAAACGGGATCAGGAGTAAAAGTCAACTCAACCCAACAAATTAAGCGAGAAAATAAAAAAATGTACATAATACACAAATTAAGAGCAGTAAATAAAAACGAGTATGATTTGTGGATTAGTACTTGAAGCACCAGACAAGTCACACACTGGTTCCAGAATATCATATCCGTTTTGTGGTATTTCTGGTAGGGCCGATCGAAGTTGATCGGCTTCCGGTTGGTTTATTGGTGATGGATTTGCGTGGTGGTTGGATGGTGGATGATGGTGGTTTAGTGTTTTTTGAGTGTGGGTGGTGCGGTTACCTGTGGTCAGGTTAATTACGGTCGCTCTCTGCCTGTGGCCCAGCACCCGGAACTGTGGCAGCTCCACTTCGTTGCTAATGCCGACGCTCTTTGAACCGGAGTTCCATTTATAGCGGATGTCTTGCATCGTATACCCAACTAACCCGGCCGCCAGAACAGACAAAGCACCGTCATTCGAGCCAGCTCTCAGGCTTACCAACTCTTTCGCGTGTGTTTGCTGAAGCACCCACAAGTATCAGTTCATTTAATACTCCTGGATTCAGCAAATTGAGCAAAATATACGGACAAATCGAAACAAAAGAAAACAATCGTATTTGGCAATGAAGAGTGATGGGTGGATGCTGGCAATGTAGTAACATTCTGTAACTTTTTACTTCACTTCATGACCTGACATGACTGGAAAATGTATCTGTGACACATCTATTTTTAGCATCAAAATCCCCAATGTGCGAAAACGTGTGCGTCCATATATTAGACCTATGTCGAAAATCGATAAAGTTTATTGCAAAAAGTCACTTGCTGTCACCAGCCAGACTTTAGAGTTTTCCCGATACGCCAACCACCCAACGGAGTGAAGTTTATAGTTACCATGATCAAATATTCAACAAAACCAATTCTCATTTAAATGTAATCAATTGTAGTTTATAGAAACCAATAGGATAATAATATAGAAAACTTAGTATCACGACAATTTGAACTAAAAACAATCAAGAAGATGTTCACACGCATACGCGATATACTCGTAGACACAATTATACTTGTAACACTCACACAGAGAATATAAAATGGTGGCAAGCAGGAAAGCACGTGCAAAGCGGTGTCTCTCGCCGCAAGGGTTGCAATAGAGAACAAAGCATAAAGCAACGTGTTTTCGTGCGTGCTTAGCTTCCGTCATCAAATGGGTTAGTAGAAAACTATCGTCAGACAATCATGTGTACGTTGCCATCAGCAGCGTGAAATCATTTTGGTCATGCGAGCCTGCGATGGGAAACCCAAAGGATGTGCGTATGGCAAGCGCTCGTTATCGCGTGGAGGAAATGTAAATCTGGTTGCAAATGTTTTTAAAAAGTTTACGCGTGATGTCTAAATCTACGAGTTAATCAAAATGGATTGTGTATAAGCACTGCAACAAACAGTTATTCGATCAGTGCTTATACCAATAAAATATGCATGCATTGAATAAGTTTTTCTAAGTTAATAAAAATGTACGAGTTTCTTTTCAATTAGGTTTCAGGCTCACAACTGATTGCTGTCGCGGTCGGCCGGGCCAGTAGTTGTTGATCAAAGATGTCGCAACGCTCGTAGCACGCAACGGATGTGCGTGTGATTAAGGGTGCGCGCCATATTGTAAATTGTTGACTCTGTGAGCAATGGGCCGGTACTGGTGCTGTTTTTGCTCACGCGAGACAGGCGGGTTACTTGGTAAACTGATGCTGTTGATGTTGGCTTGCGAAAAAAACGCTTCAGCACCGTTAGTGCGAGGGTCGTTTTGGGCTTCTGCGCCTCAGTCGGTCCTTCCGCGGGTGCTGTATACGAGAAGGCGACCGCAACCCACCCACACATACAGATTTGATTTTCTAACTAATATGTTATAAATACCAACACTGTTTAGATAGAAAAAACGAAGTGGAAGTTTAGAAGTGGAAAACTTGATTTTTTTGGGAGAATGCGGCTGCGGAGGCCCGTCCGTCGACCCGTTAGTTGGCAGGCGGGAACGGGCCGCGGCGTGTCAGCACAAACACAGGATCAAAAGCTATCTGTACTTTTCGAACTTTCGTGTGCTTCACGTGTGGAAAACAAGCGTATTGTATGTATAGATTGCACACCGCCAAGTAACAGACAATGCATAACTTGGCATAACTTCCGCAAAATTGGGGAGCCAATCGGTTTCTAATCGGGTCGTTCTTTCTGGAAAGTTATGCAAATTCTCGCATTTAGTCTGCTTATCAGTGCAGCATTTCGAATACGGTTGTAGATTGATATTGACAAGAGCGCAGTGCGCGGCTTGCACGTGCACGTACATCGTTCGTAAGTAGAAATAGACACATAATAGGTTTTCGCTTGATTCATTGCACAAAAGCACGAACACAGGTATCTTTTGATGCCCACTTAAAAATAAATAGAATTTATATATATATATATATATAACAAGTATGGAAAATGGCACGTATATAGTCGCAGATATAGTTTGCCTATACATAAATGCGTCTGGTGCGCGCGTTTGAAGAGAATTTCTAAATTGAAAGCATTATTCACAGTCGCATACTTTGTCGTGGTGGAAAGATCAATTATGTTGTTTATTGACATTCTGCGAACGACAAGAATGGTTAGTATGTCTGCTTGTTTCAGAAGAAAGAAGAGAAGCGCGATTGAATTCTTTGATTTCTATAGAAATTTGACAAAGTAAACTCTATTAAGAAGATTCAATTCAATTTATTAATAGAGTTTACTATGTTGTCATAATCACAAAGATGCATTATTTAAGCATGTTTAAATTTGTTAAAATAATAATTAATTACTACTCTAAATGGTGTTTGTAAACTTACAACTTTCTATTTCAATATGGCATAATTGTCGATCCATGGGAAAATACTGTAGATTCATGGGACATGATGCGGTTATAGTTAATCTGGAACGCAAACAAGATCGTTTTACAAACAAACTTACTTGGCATTTGCAAGTAAAATGTGCGGCGTTCCATTTTGCATCGCGATCCTGCTCAATTGAAACTCCGAAATGTAAACGGGAATCAATTTCAGATCCGGGGCTTATTGAGATTATTGTGGTACATGCTCTTTGACATGGTAATTTTCTTTAGAGCAAATCATTTTTTGTGCTTTGAAAGCCCATAGATGCGATGCAAATCAATTTTAAAAATGTTTTTACATTGTGCAAGCTCAGCATAAATTGATTTGCTTCTGTCAACTTTCTCTACTTACCGAATACTTCGAGTAATCGATCCCGAGTGATGAATTCGAATGAACTCGTTTGATGTGGTTGCAATGTGGAAGTACGACTGTTTCTCATTGACGAAGAACGTGTCCGGGACCCAGATGTTCTTGATAAATTCGGAGCCCACGGAAAGCGTTTCGACCCCAGGCCGCTTGCGGAACGCGAGCCGCGGATCAGTCCAAAATTGTCGAAAGTAAAAATCCAGTGTGAAGTCCTGTTGCGTCGATGCATAGAAAACGAACAGATTAGCAATGCACTCTGGTCTTTGGGCAAACGCGAGTGTGTTGTCCGCGAAAGTGGTGAATGCGGGTGTTTGAATGCGCGTCTTTGATCTCAACGCGCAATGCCGAGAGCGCATCAGCTGACGTGTCGTTTGTTTAGTCCGCGCGGTTCGTAAAAATGCGCGAGTCGGTCGACCACAAACATGTGCTCGGCGCTGTAGAAAATGTACATTAAATGCGTATATTTACTGCACGTCGAGATTATTTCCGCGGTGCGTCGACAGTGTGTCAACATGTGATTTAGATGATTTCGAATTCATCGGCGACACTCAACAGCAGCAAATATTGGCACAACGACGACAATTTAAACTCGTGCCATGCAAGACAACACAGATGAATGGGGCAAAGCAACGGAAACGCTCAACGTGGGACATTGTGAGTATTGTAGGTGATGCCACGTCTGAAGCGTTCCGCCATTGTGACACATTGGTAAGCATGCATGGTTGGAACATTGCTGTGCGCACATGGATAGAACATGCATACATAAGCGTAGCCAATTATGGTACAATTACACTTCGATTTTCATTATCGGACAGACACAGAAATAGTAATCGTGTCAAGGTAAAGAAAAAACTCATTAAATATGTTTACGTTAGATATGATTTTAGAACTATGCTGGGTATCCTGAGTTGATGACAGTGACGGTGATAATTATAGAAGACGGTCTGACAATGAAATGATTCGAAAGCCATGTTGATTCTACTGATGATTGCAAGATTAATTAGGAATTAGTTTATGTAAAATGTATCTATCTAGGGTTAAGCTAATTATTAAAACTTTTACAGGTCTAGTATCCTGACTATTGTTGTGAGGATATCTAGAATTATGAGGGAGAGGCTTGTCACATGCAAAACGTGCGAATGCCAATACTGAGGCATTTACTTATCTTGACCGAAACGAGGAGTATTGCAGTGGGTGCAAGATCAGGGTTAAGGTCACACCGAGCCCAACAAAAGCGGACGGAGCAGGTTAGAGGTATGTAGGAGCAAAGAGTTGATGTTTGTAGGAGATGTATACTCGTTGTTGCATCGAAATCATTTGCTCGTTTTGTCATACAAATATCGAGAGAAAGGAGTGCGGATAACGCGCGCTCGACAACGAGAGCTGGCGGATATGTTTGACAGAGATAGAGATAGACAGCAAAGATAGTGAGAAAGAATGAGAATAGAGGGGGGCAGGCCAGGGTCACGTTCTGCGGTGACCTTAAAACCTTTCGATTTGGTTTCACATCATCGGGGTCTCGAACCCGTTGCGTTTTGTCATTTTTTTTGGCAATTTTTTTGTTGGTCGGTCGGCGATCTGGTGATGTTGATCGGCTTGGTTCGGACTGGGCGTCAGTGTGTCAGGGGGGACTTTCACGCTCCTTTCTCAGAGTTCTCAATTGGACGCAGTCGATTGAGATCCGTGATGATATGGAGTGTCACAACAAATTAACGCAAGTTGAATGAAGATCATAGAAACAATTTCATTGAGTCGCGATATTGCCTAACTGCCCAGGAAGTCCACAGCTGGGTACGGTCCTCGAATTTAGTCTCCCCAACGAGGGGTGATGCTCCGCGCGCAGTTTAATTAGTAATTAATATAAATATACAAAGCCAGCACAGACTGAAGAGGCCATGCACACAGTCCAAGTATTCAAGACTGCGACATATACACAGTACACACATTCAGTACGTCTTTGGGTCCGGTGAGGCATCATCCCGCCGGATGGTTCGACGTTTCATATATAGAATATATAGTAAATACATTGGCACCGCCTCGTATACACACACGTGTATACAATAATAGAAAAGGTGTATTCTGGTCAATCACAACACGCACAAATCAAATTTACAGACGGCTTATGTATATATTCATATATAATTAAGTTCAATTAGCAGTTAGGTTAGAGTACGTATAGAGATATCGTAATAGAGAGATATGTACCATGAGAACCTCGGAGACGGAGCTGATACTGAGCACATACATGGTGACTCCCACCTCCACGGGAGGGCCTGCAACCGCAATTTATTTTCATTGATAACGTGTCTTTCGGGTGCGCGCCGATATGAAAACCAAATCATCGCCGTATCATCAGGCCAACCGCCGCACAAACGTGCGCCCTGTGCCTGCCTGCCTGCCCCACTTTTCCCCGCAACCGTTTGATATAGACCGCCGATGGAGCCCCGTCCGCGCCACAAAGAGGCTGTTGGTGAGCGCCGTTGTGGCCGGATCAAGCCGGTGGTGAAAATTGTAAGATATGTTTTGAAGAAAAAATGTTGAGGTCTGTAGAAGGTCATTTGGGTGGGTGTTTTAGGGGGCGCACAGACTTTCGTCAACATCGAACCACACACACACACACACACACACTTATAAATAGAGATCAACCACAGTTCAAGGTGAATGGGTCCGATGCTATACCATTTGAACCTCGGACAGCGAGCTGATGCTCAGCACGTACATTGTCACTCCCACCACGACGGGAGGGCCTGCAAAGCGTATCACACATTGCATTGATTATGTTTCATCATCAAAGAATGCCGGTTCACAGATATGTGAGAGAAAATGCCCGCCAACCCCAGGCCGCCAAAGAGTGCCAGCGCGCGTTATCAACAACTTGCTCCGCAATTCGCTTCGATTCGGTAACACACAGTTTTGGTAGGATAGCGATGGGTCCGGATGCGGGCGTGCTAAAAGTTTGGAGCAAGAGTATCGACAAAAACGATCAAAAATCCTCTCAGGTGCCAGTCAAAGAAAAGTTAAAATGTTCGCGAAAACGATTTGTAATCAAATTAGTCTCATTTAGAGATGCAAGAGTGGTGGTGGTTGTGATGCTGGTGACGAACTGCGTAACAAAGTGGGTGGTTGAATGGTGGTAGTGGTCGGTAGTGGTACCAAAAACTGATTGTCTCTACAATGAGATCGGCTTGGATTCAATTGATTGTTGATGCTCTTAAATAAACTAGTTCATAGCAGGAAGTAAAAGTCAAACAGAGCAATAAACAAAGTGTATAAAAGTAGTTATATCAGTACCATTTTCACTTCGGATAGGGAGCTGATACTCAGCACGTACATGGTGATCCCGACCTCGACGGGCTGACCTGAAAGTACGTCACCACGTTCGCATGAGTGGTCGTGCGTTCGCAACAAGAAATGCGAGCAGCGAGCCGGGCGGGCAGCGGCAGCGCCCCCGGCCCGGTCCTCTGTACACCCCGGTCGGCGGCGGCTGGGAGCAGAATGGCGGTCTGGAGATGCGAGAGAGTGCGAGCGAGACGCGCGCACACGGATGGACCGCGAGCGACGCGGCGGCGGAATACCGAGCGTCGCTAGGCAGCGGGTAGTGGCGTCGGCGGCGTCCACGGCGTCGACGGCGCACAGCCGCCATCGATCTCAAGCCCCACCCTGGGCCGGGCCGCCGTCGCCTTGCCGCCGCGGCCGCCGCCGCTTTATCTCAATCAACGCGCGGCGCTGCCCCCGGCGCAGGACAAATCGTCGACCCGTGCCGCGACCGTCTATCATCGTGAGAAGCGCCCGGCTCCGCCGCTACGCTCGCGGCTTCGACTTGTCGGTACAGACACAGTTAGAGAGTTAGAAAGACCAAATATGTTAAAAGCGGGAAAAGCTCTACATTTAGATTTTTGACTTAAAATGGAAATGAGGAGCACTCTCGTCGATTTACCATCGACAAATCAAAACAACCAAAAACTGGAAGGAAATTATAGAGATAGAGAGACGATCAAAACGGTTGGTCACCATGGCAGATATTCATAATATCGCAAGACTACAGAATTTGAGCGAAAAGGGCCGCGATGAGCCAATACAAGCTGGCTTACCTCCGTAGTTGGGTCTTACTCTCTTGTCGTAGCTGACGCTGAAGGAGTCGAGAATGGCGGATATGTTCACGTCGCCCAGAAAACTGCCGCCCCCCGTTGCAGGGCTAAAAGTATTTATAGATCAGAGATATTTTTCATCTAATTTTATCGCATGCACTTGAAAATAGGTATCAGATGTTAAATTTAGAAGGATTGCACTTATTTTTAGATCACATCTATTAATGTGATGTTCACTAGATTCACTAGATCAATTTGTCATAATCATCAATATCATAAAAGTCTTTTATAACCATCTTTCCAACCAGAAAAATAAGATATCATTCTTGAGAATGTCAAAGCCAGTAACAAATCTTGTGGATTACTGGCCGCGTCAATACCCCTCTTGGTAGTTGAATCTGCGTGCTTAGACTACACAACCAAGAGCTTTCTTTGTTTTCGTCGAGGTCCTTAGAGATAATCTGGATAATGTAAAATAAGCATGGTACAAATTGCATACTGTTTCTGTTGTAATTTTCTTTATGGAAAAGTTTCTTTCTTGTCCACAAGCTGTAGCTAGCAATAAGGAATGTCTTTATTCCATCTTGTGGTATATTCGAAGCATTTAATTCATTGCACCAGATTAATATATACTTTGAGTTTCCATGGATAAACATAGTTGGTCTTTGTTGGTTAGTAGCTGGTTTTTGTGGTTAAAGAGAAGCTCAGGTTGTTCTCAATCTGACTCTTTGCTAAACAAAGCAAAACAACAGGGTGTGTTTCCAAACGTTTAGCTGGTTCGGGTTTGTTCGGATTGGTACGGAGCCGTTTGCCGTCTCCGCCACCCACCCGCATCTTCGTTCGTTTACTGTTTTTCTTTATTATTAATGCCTGTCGTCGTGTTATGCTTTAAAGATTAACGGTACGTCACTGATTTATTAATTTTTCCATTTACGCGTGCCCCTCGGCACTTAATAGAGGCGTTGGCAAACTTGTTCTGTCAACCACATATTGTGTACAAGTATCTACATGATTTGTGTATTTTGTACAGAAAATTTATATTTAAGTTTTTCATCTATTGCATGATTTATGTTTTTTATTGGTAAAGTTTTGATGGTTCTTTAACGTTCGTGCATGTAATTTCATTCTTCTTGAAGGTTTTGGAAGGCAGGGCGTATTCACTAATAGCATTATAATGGTAGATATTATTCCATGGCCAATGCAGAATGGAATCGAAACGTTGCTGACTGTGATACAACGTCAGTCGTCAGCTGTCGGTATGTACGAATGCAACGGATATTAATAATTAATGGGCACTACATTTACAAGTCAAGGTTCCCCATCGCTCACTCGGTCAATGTTGGTCAATGCTGCAAGCCGCCGGGGGAGAATCAAAGTACGCTATGGATTGTTTAATCACCGTTTTATTTTTTAGGTTGTATCTTGTGATGCACAATTAATTCTTGTTAATGTAGTTTAACATAGGTTGTGGTACGGGCAGCTTTTGGGTGGAGTTGGGTAGGTTTTTTGAGGATCCAAATTTTATTTGATCGGAATTTGGGAAGCCGGTTGATGTTCATATTGCACTTACCCGGCAGTGGCCCATGGTAAGGCAAGGACCAGCAGCGCAGCGGGCCACACCACCCGGCTGGGCCCCATCGCCTGAGGGCAGCTACACGTGCCCTCGCGCTTGCGTGCTCTTGCGCCCCGTCATAGTAGCCGCCGCGGCGTCGGCGTGGACATCGTCGGCGGTGGCTTATCGTCGCACAGGTCGTCGCACAGGTTGCACCACCCGCGGTCGGACATACACGCACGGCCGACTCCAACAGCAGGAGCGGCGGCAGCAGGCACGGTCGTCGCTCCGTCCGGCGGTGTGTGTTGTGTGGCGCTCGACGCCGACACTAGGAGTGGTCTCTGAGCCCGGCCGGCTGTGTGCCCCAATGCGCATGGTGGCAAACGAGCGAGCACACCACCGCTACAACCCCCTCTTCAAACCTGTGCGAAATAATTGCAGCACGCGTATGTCTCTGTTTACCCTGACCTGGGGGCGGCCGGAGCCGAGCGCACAACTTGGCCTATATTCGGCGCACGCAGCCGCGAACCGGGCAGCACCTTTCTTGCCTTGCTTGCCGCTGCCACCCAATCAATACCTCCGCGCCCCGAGCAGAGCCAAACGCGCCTTGCTTATCCCGCTCGGCTCACTCGACGTGCCGCCGTCGAGAAGACCACACACACCTGCTGGCAATGTAAAGTGGACATTGCCATTAATCGCCTAGCATTGCTTTGGATTGCCTCAATTATGCTTCTAGTGGAGGCGGATGACGTTCAACATGTTGTCGGCCACTCAACCCAAGCCACCGCTTTGCCGCCGAATGCATCAAACAAAAGGAAGTCGATGAGTTTTCATGATACTTAACGTGAGCGTCAAGTACGTCTCGCGCCACTGCGGTTTTCCTTCTTGCCTCTTCAATATGTATATTAGTAAAAAAGTGCTTACTTGTCACTTGACTGCGGGCACGAAACAACAACAGTGCAGTACTCGTGACAACCGATCTTTGTCTATTTGCGATATTTAATGTTGCGAGGAAACACGGAAGCAGACCATAAGTTTGACCACACCATCAGTACCGTATCGGCATGCACGACATATCGTGCCGCGGGGACCTTGCCGCCGTCGTGTGCAACTTGCTATTATGTTTCGAACGACCTCGTACACGAACTTCAATAAACAACTTCAACCACCATCAAATGTACTTGGAACAACAATTTATGTTCTCCAAACTGCTTCGCTCTACCTTAACAGTCGTAAAATCTACCACACTGAGAGTGTCCTGCGCAAGGGTGTCGTTTTGTCGTGTTGGGGTATTCATAGGTTATGATTGTCCAGTTTGCATTAATTTTGCTTGACTGTGCGGAATCCTTCTGCACCCGCTTTGAAGTTAACACGCTCGAGCTTGACCAGGCGGGGATCCCATTATGCGGCGCGCTGATGACGCCAGTGTACATCGTGTTTTATTAATAACTGCAGATCGAGCATGTTAACTACCCAAATGGCAACTAGGATATATCAATCCAAGAATAAACCATGTGTCTGGAATATGCGTAGGATTTAAATAAAACACCAACATATTTTATATACAACAAACAAGTTATATTTTAATTGTGGCCACATTCCTAACATGACAAAAACGTTCAATTATTCACATATTATCATCATAGTTTGATGCTGTTTTTTACTCTTATTCAATTGACTAGCGTCCTAGTCTATCTCCATCATGTCAATCGGTTTAGTGTTGCGTGTATGCGTTATTATGTTGTACAATGAATGTATAATATAATCACTACAATAGGTAAAAACGTTTTACATTTAATTAAAAAGATATGCTCTTGCTCGCACGCGGCGAGAGGGCACAGATGCCCTTCGCAGGTTATTAATATTAATTGTAATATTATTGTTGTTGGGCGTAATGTTACGCTTTTGTTAGCGTCATTATAATGACACATTAAATTGATTTCATGTTCAATAATTTGATTGATCTCAATCTCGCTCTTTTGACTGCAATTGGAGAATGGTGTATGTATCTAAGTTTGCTTTTAGAAGATTGGTAATAATTTATTTCAATTTCATTCGCTACCCCTCAGCTAGTAGATAGATTTGTGCTTGCTGAGTGTCTGCTCGCGTTGCTGCTTCAGCGGCTGTTACTGTTGAACTGTTATTTTTGATTTTTGTCACCAGCCGATGTTGTTGCTGTTGTTCTGGTTTGAGGGGCGGTGATTGTGCGGCGGGTGGTTCAATTTGCGACACTTTACACTTGCGTGTGTGTGTTGCTGTGTGGTTGCTCTTGTTCGTTGGCGCCGGCAATTTGATTCGCAGGCGTATAGTACTGCAAGAAAGCATCAGAAACAAATGGCATTTTGTTGCAACATTACATTTTTCTTAAACAACACAACATTTATAATAAAATGTAGGAAACTAAATTAAAAAAAAAAAACAGAATGCACATGGGTGTTTTTTAATTTTTAAATGTTTCTAATTTGGTTTTGTCGCTCTTTGCTTGTTGTACAATGCTTGAAAAAAAAAACACAAACAATAACAGACCGTAATAAAACGTCGTAATCATAAAACAGAAGTGGTGAGTAGCTTTGTGCTAGGGTTGGTGCGAATTGTGAAAATGGAATATTCGAGTGCGTCCCGAGTGTCGCTGGTTGTCTGTCGTTTGTTATATCGTTGATTATTATTAGTAGCACGCTCTTATTTTTCATCTCTATTCCTCATTCGTCCGGTGAAACATTTTTTTTCTGACCGAGCATGTTCGTTCTTTTAAATTCGCGCGCAGGCGGCGCCGGTGCTCTTTAACGACCATCCGGCTGGCTCTCCAAGCAGGACGCAAACAGGATCCTATTGCCTGCGCACTTGTACGTACATTGACGTCATCGGTGCTCTGCTTTAATTTTAACGTCTGTTTGACCCTAACTTTGCGCCTCGTGACGTCACAGGCGAGGTGGCGGCAACGACGGAGCAAAAACGGGTCAGCAGCTTTATACACAACGCAGGACGGACCGAATCCATATCTCTCTTCTATGGGAAGAGTCTTCGTCAAAGCCGCCAACGGTTTCTACCTTCTTACAACTTGAAAAGTGTGTGGAAGCTTTTAGTCGGGACGCGGCGAGTTTACGATGCACCGTCGTGCTCTTCATTCTCATCAACTATACATGCATAAAGTTTGCGTCAACAAGCGTGTAACTAAAGGCAGCGCATCTATTTTCCACCGGAGCAAACAAAAAGCGACTGCAAAGAAACAAAAAGCCCAAACTGAAAAGATACGTGAGCACGCCGAGCAAACAAACAAACAAAAAAATTACAAGTCGAATGGAATGACCTTTGCACTGTGCATTCATCATTTATGACTCCGATTAAAGCATCTCGTTATTTTCGTTTACTTAGTCTTAATATACTGGTGGTGATTAATAATTATGTAACCACCTCTTGCAGATAAAAATCTGTCCCGGGTCCCACAAAAATAAAGAAAACGGAACGGAATGTTTTTTTTTTTTTTGGCACAATATTAAAGATTTATTTATAAATCTTGCCGGTCGGGCGGGCTGTGTCGTCTATTAAACTTAGAGAGCACTGCGACAACTCTTACGGAAGACGGCCAAAAAGTTGCCTGAGGATGGAAAAAGAGCTGAACACGTCCGCTCGAACCAGAACTAAGGCACCGTGTGATTAGTACGTGCACGAGTTACATTTATGTTGGACAAGTATTTTTCCTTGCAGAAAAAGAAATCCCAAGCTAACAATAAGACAAAAATACATGGGGTATGTAAAATAAAACTATGTTTAATACACCAAACACATTGCAATAATAAATGGCGTTTATAAGTGAAAAATGCGAGAGATGAGTTTTGTGCATACAAGGAAGGCGAGTTTGGATGAAAGTATTATTTACCTTAATTGCTAATGACACATTGGTAGCTCCCTCGCATTCCATTTCACTGATAAAACAAATTTGAAGTAAAATTAAAATTAATGCAACAAAATGGGCATGTAGACATACAGAAAAAGATGTTGGAAACGCAAGTTTGCATTTGTAATAATTGCCGGCAGAATTCGCGGAAAAAGACGCTAAAATATTTTTAATTTCATCATTAAGTGGAGAAGTTTGAGCTGTTTTATTTATTATTAGGTGGCAAAAGTACCTAATGCTAGAACCAGTAGGTGTGAATGAAGTTGGCGTTGTAATTGCGTCTCACCTTGGGTTGAATCTATAGCGTTGGATATGTCAATTGTGTTAGTTTGAATTGTCGATTCTATCGGCAACTAGCAAAGAATAGAATAATAAAAGTAATACCAACTTAATGCATAGTTTGCATGTCAATGCTTTAAATTAAATAATAAATTAATTAATTAACAGATGTACTATTAGTTTCTGCACAGGGTAGTAACTTACCCTTCCGTTATCAATGTCGCGACCAACACCAATGGTCAACCTCGCTTTGGCTTTCATTGCATCGCTGAGTGGTATCTTCGCACGTGTCGCCTCTGTATGTGATTTGTAGCAGAATTCAATGAGAGCCACCGCCAGTGCAATTAGCAATCCTCCGATGAGAATATAGAATATCCCTGCGACGTTACTCAGCGACAATTCGTTGCGTGAGGCGTCCTGCGAAAGCATACAAACCCAAGAGGCACAATAACATATCAAACCATCGACTATCCTCGAGAACGAGTAATGATAAATCGCGCGTGATATTAATGCATTGTCGGCGATGTCTCCACAAATACCAGATTGAAAAAAACTTAAAGGAGGCACATAAACTGCAATAAGCAGCATGCCAAAATCAAAATTATCTATATTTTATAGCAATGTTTAAAATAAAACCTAGAGAAATATCAAATACAAAATAAAATTTTACAATAATTTAAAAAATTGTACCCATTTTTTAATTAAAAAAATTTTGAATAAAAATAGAACGGGAAATGGCAACAATGTTTACTGCGTGATCGCAGGTTTACCACGCGAAAAACAATTCCGCTATCGATATTACGTGAATCTAATCAGTTTTTCTAATCTCCCGAGTGTAATTTAACCTTAAAATATAATTTCGTTTAAATTTATCTCGACTTTTAATTAACACCAGTTGAATAAGCACCGCGCCTGTGAAACGAACAGCGCCGCCGAAAACGAACAGGTAGGGAGGCGGCTGTTCTGGCGTTAGCAGAATTCTCGTAGATAGAGATGGCGGAAAAATTTGATTAAACGTAATACATTAAACTTTTACTGCTTGTGTGAGTTACCTGCGGTTGACACAAATTAGCAGATTTTGCTGTTTTGGCTTAACACTTTAATTAAATTAAACAAATTTCGAAGTTTAGCACTAGATCAGCAAAAATGATAGATTTAAAATCTATTTAGCTCGAAATTAAAATAAAATTTTAAAAACAATATAATGTAATATTTTGATCAGGTAAAATATTATATTTTATGCGCACCTCGGAAAAACTTTCCTATATCTCAGGGTCGAGTTTCCTCAGAATGTCTCCGAGATTTCAGAAAGAATACATAATTCAAGCGTGTGGTTTAGATGACACAAAATAAAAGAAAAATTTAAAACATAAATTTATTCATATATGCCAGGTTTTGTGACGTTGAAAAGATTTTATGCTTGAAATATCTCAATTTGATGCGGCATCGATATGATTGTGGTTGGTGGAGGTGCCCGGGCGCGGCGCAATAAACAAGCGTTCGTTTCGACGTTTACAAGTGTTTTGCGTGGCAGTAAAAAATCCAACGCTTGTGTACATATGTGCACACATACCTGTTTATCGTGTTTACATTCGGTGCGATCGTACCACCATCGATTCATCAGCTTCGCAAGTTCTCCGTTTTCCTTCAGACTGAGCACCGCTAAATTTACAGCGTCCCTAGAATAGATTTGATAGAAGCACATTTTATCACACATAAAATCAAAATGCAAAAATTTTACAAATAAAACTTGTTAGTTTGAAACTACAGTTAGGTTATTACAGTATGTTTCCTCCAGCGTTGCAAAACGTTTTTTCTTCTTTCGAATTGATGTGGCAAGTTTGTGGTAGATTGTGGTTTAAAACAAAAACCTTTTCAACACGTTATCTTTGCAATGATGCATTTCTAGAGACGCGTCTGTCCGAAAAAGCTAGAAAAGTAGTCGCCTCGTTACGACTATTGCTGCGGTTGCCGAAATGAAACCCAGAATGCCATACGTTAGATAAAACCAGAAAAAAGCAGAGAACTATTGCACGTAAATATATACACAATATAAAAGTAACACAAATTGCAATTTGAGTAAATGTTCCAGTTTTTATTTTTGAATCATTATGGGCTTAGTGGTAGCTTATTAAACTTTTTCAAATTAGGTTCATGTAAAAAAGTTAAATAAACACTTGCTTTATATTTTAAGAATGTTATAAAAATGTTGTTAATCTAGATGTTAAATTTTAATGGAAATTTAGTTTTTTGTTGGCATTGTAAGTGCGGAAGGAAAGAACGGAAACACGAAACAAGTTCCCCGTCGCATCACCCAAGCACAGATAGCAAGCAGATAAAATAATTTATTAAAATCATGAGAGGATCTGTTACTGAATTATCACCACTAGTTATGGAAATGCAAAACAAAAAGAAAACATATTTTTGCAGTATTCAACTTTTCCTCTTGTTAAATCTTCTACAAGTTTTGGGAACACTCTCGACCTACTCGTGTTTGAGTTGTTTGAGTGTAAATTATTATTGTTTGCACGCAGTCGTTCGCCATCAATTAGTTAATTTCCTCTGCTGCAATAAACTAAAAAACTAACAAATGTAAACACAGAAAACAGTATCTTTCAGACTGCAATTTTTACCAGTTTTTGTTTACTCAGTAATATATGCCTCTGTTTCCTACCTGAGTGGTGATCCTAGAGGCGTGGCAACTCCAAATCCTTTCGCATCCAGATTTCGACCGACTTTCATCGTATCGCAAGGTTCTCGCTCGTTGATGTAGTCATTCTTAGGAGATTCGATGAGCAATGCGTACTTGCCCTTTGAAGTGCGTACACGGCGGATACCCTCATCGTATGTCGAGACAAAGACGTGCTTGCGTGAGTACATGTATTCCCACATCTTGGAGTAGAGAGTAATTTGCGAGCGCTGTTTCAAGCGAAAGCATCCCCAGAGCAAGCACAAAACACACATGTTCAAATTAAATTGATTTAATGTTTTTCACTAAGAAGACAATCTGCACGAAAAGCGGTGCGTATTGAGGAATGAATTTGTAGGACCTACCCGAAAGAAGTCCCAAGTGGCACCATTAACCAACGTGCCGTATTGCACTTCCGTTTGTGAGACGAGATCTTCCGGCGAGTTGATCGGTGCTACCATGCGCTCGACTGTGAGGAACGCCGCCAAGTTGGCAGTGTAAGAGGAGATAAGAATCAAGGTGAAAAACCACCATACAGAACCCACAATTCGTCCGGATATTGATCTTAACATATAGGAAAACTTCAATTTTATACCTGTTTCCTCAATAAATAGCAATTTTCGAATACCTTGGAGAAATATCGCAACCTTGCTGCATAAAAGCTCCCAATGCAAACCACGCGGAATTCAACATACTGAAATCATTTGCTAGCGAATTTCCATGATGACCATGTTGTCCTGATGAATCCCGGTGTTCTCCAGACATATGAAGCAAGCGCCATTCGTATGGTGAGAACCTAGAGACGGTAAAGAGCACAATGCTCACGCCAATGTAGCTGAAGATGACGCACACCCAGATCTCACGCGACAATGGATTGAGAAAACTAAACACTCCGGGCTTCTGTTTCACCGGCTTCTTGATCATGATGGAAATTCCCAGAGACATAAATGGTTTGCTGAAATCAATGACGCGTTCTCGTTCTGACGTGATCGTCATTGGAGCAATAGCCATGTCTGCTTCCTAAACAAACAGGTTACAACATTCTGTAAATCAGGGTTTTACATTTCAAGGGAGTAATTTGAACTGAAATCAATGTAAAAAAAAACGATTTAATTTTAAAACACGATCCGCAGAAACCATTCAAATCATCGCTCATCTCGTTTATCATTCTGATATTCCTTTCTTGGCGTTCCCAAGCAGAACCGTAAAAAACAATTTTATAAGTTGTGAAAAAAATCTGAAATTCAACGCGGCAAATATTTTTATGCATTTGTGCATAATTCATAAAATTTTTAATTAATTCCTCCCAGTATTTTAAACCATTCTTCTTATCAGAAACTGCAAGACTCAACTAACAAGCAAACACCGCCTCCAGCTCATAGTAATCAACCTGATTTTATATCTTTGTTTTGGTAGAAAATTAATTGTAATATTATATTTTACGTGTTTGTGGCGTTAAATTCTAGCAAAACTTTGTTTCTGTTTGGCCCGTCAGGTAAATAGCTTATTATTGACTGCTGTAAAAATAGTTTCGCAAAGCAAAACCATATCGTCTACGCCGCAATGAAGATATTGATTATCGAGTTATAGAATTGAAAATGAAACGAAATTGAACGAAATTGAATTGAGTCGTCGGCATAGAAGAAAAAGGTTATTTCGCATGATAGGTAACTAAACTAAAGCGAAGCGAGCAGCAAGGCGAAGGCGGAAGGTCAGTGCAGAAACTAAAAAGAAGTAAAGTATAGGTAAATGAAAGCTAGCCTATTGGACGCACATAGAGCTTTGAATTAGACATGAAACAATTGTTTTACAAGACGCGCGCAGTCAAATATAATCCATAATAAAAATTTGTAAAAAATAAGGATACATCATCTAATAATACATTGAAGATGCGGATAGAGATGTAAAAAACGGCAACTAAAAGAAATCTGATTTTATGAAAAAGATGAGGGTTTCTAAGATTGAGTATAAAGTAAAAATTATATAAGTCAATAAGTCTTCTTAGATAAAATTATTAATTGGGTAGTTTAAAGCGAATTTGAAAACCATAAATTATAGTTTTCAACATAGAAAATGTTAGCAAAGTTAATATAACCATAAAGACTCCAACTTGGAGTATTTGCCAATAGCAGGACTTTGACTCAGCCGCTCACTCTTCCGGATTCGTCTGCCGTTGGTTTCCCGTCGAACAAACAAACTTTCCGCTTCTTGAGCTTCTACAGTATTCCCAGCCAGTTTGTCGATTTTTT
Organism: Diploeciton nevermanni; assembly: GCA_027575565.1. Taxonomy (NCBI): domain Eukaryota; kingdom Metazoa; phylum Arthropoda; class Insecta; order Coleoptera; family Staphylinidae; genus Diploeciton; species Diploeciton nevermanni. Next base: position 4,450,327 of record JAODIE010000005.1, read on the forward strand.
CACGGTCCAGTTTGTCAGCCTCGGTCATCATTTGCAAAATACAAGCGTTTTTAAAAATATTGGTTAAGTTTCACCACACTCGCATTTGAATTGACATTTGCGAAAACGTTTGGAAATGCTTTCCATGCGGGAATCTTCTGTTCCTTACTTGGCAAACATCAAACTTTTTGGCTACGTACGTACGGCCGGCAGCTTAAATAAGAAATAAAAATCCTTTTTATGGTGCACCGAGGTAATTGGATTGAAAATTGATAGGAAGCAAGAAAGCAAACCTTTTTACTACCGCCCAGCCATGAGCGTTTAATGCAGTTTGTAGCTGAGTTTTTGCGACGGCTTCGTTTCAGGCGCATTAAAAATGGAATAAAGTGATGATGGGTTATTAAATTCGTCTTGTGTGTTTTAACGGCACAAATCCAACTGAGTTCGGAAGAGAGCTGAAGAGGTAATGGCAAACTGGTTCATTAAATATATTTCATTTTTTGCCTGCTATAATAATGCCTCCGCTGCATTCCCATTTTTATAATAAAATGTATAGTTGAGAGCTTTTGAATTAAATTATGAATTTAATTAAAACTATAAACCTTACTGCAAATGCCATCAGTGTTTTATGTTATTACCAGAGCTTTTTCGAATATAAATCGCACATTTGAAATATTAATATTGCCAAAGTTCATACTGAAAGGTCAGTGCTTGCATCGGATACATTTCGCTTTGGTAATATAATAGCAATATAATGGCACGAATGCTCTACACACGTTGCTTGGAAACAAGACAGGATAATGATTAAATGTCCATTGTCGACCGGCGACAAGTCATCGGAAAGGTCAACACAACTATGTCACTCTGCAAAGTGTATAAAGAGCAACATTGTACACAAAGTGCGCTCACAATCTTATACTCGCACATTACCAATTCTGGAGGTTAATGATCCACTGGGTAGTTGTCTACCCAGCCACAATCGCGACACTCTGACCACAAGTGACAACTTGCCAAGTGCAAGTTAATCATCACCAACGCCTACACAAAGTAAACCATACTCTGCCAGAGCGGGCTCCTGGCAGCAACTATATTGCACATGACGGCAAAGAGGGTAAAATGCGCACGCCAGCTTGTCGATGTTAGCATATGTAACAGTTTGCAACACATGATTATCCAATTGTCGGCAAACACGCCTCGCGATTAATTGCCACACGATGTGTGTGAAGCGGAGCCGAAGCTCGGGTAATAATGAGAAGTTATGATCGCAGGAGTGTGAGGTGAGGTAAAGTTGATTGTACGCGCGGGATTGTATGCAAATCCAATATTAACATGACCGCAGAACGCGTTTAACTAACTAACTATTGGAGTAAGTATTGATTTGACTAGATTCTGCTCTTTCTTTGTTCATTAGTTAATCGGATACTTACTTGTCGCACGAGTTCGCCGACCATGCCATCCCACCCACCTTTCACGTCGGCGTTCTCTGATCCATACTGACCATCTTTGACAACCCTAATTTGATCTGAAGCAAATTACAAATTGTTAAAAATTGTTTTATGTTTGAAATCAAGTTGGAGTGGTATGACGCAGTAGTTGAGGTAAAAATTGTGATTATACTTTGAGTAACCTAGTTTTTCCTACTTACAGTTAATGCCGAGCTTTTTGGCAATAAGATCAGCAAGGTCCTTGCAGTAGCCCTCAAAGCGATCGTTGCCGTTGAGGATCTCACCTGGTTCGGGCGTGCGGAGCATGATATAGGGTTCTTCCTGTGGAATAAAATTACGCTTTGCATCAGCATTCGGCGGCAGTAGGCGCGGCACAAAGCGTAAAAGTAAAAAGCTGGCACGGAGACAAGTTTCGTACCCCATCTCAGAACTCCCACGATCTGCAGTTGCTCTGCGCGCAGCGATGTCGACGTGGCAATACTCTAGCGCCCTCGATGACGTTTGGCCGTTATACCACGCGAGAACCTATCTCAACTTTATTAAATATCTAATATTAAGAAATTGCTCGACTGCATAGAGCTGCCAAAAATGCCCCGGTGCGCGTGGCAAAAATTAATGCATCGTAAAATTGGGTAAAATTTGATATAACATTGACCTTTTTTATCTCTCGCGTTCCAAGATACCGCAAGCACTAGCAGATTTTCCATTTCATCGCTGCAGCCCGATGCACCTTGTGCTATATGTTTGTTCAGAGCGCATCTGCAGGAATATCGTATTCTCCTACTAGTGTAATTTATTGACGTTGAATACGTTGCGATAAACTCCACTTTCAGGTTTGCAATCTGACCGCAATCGAAACCATAAATGTGCGGAATGTAATCAAAAATAAATAAGCGGTATTAACCAAAGCAGAAAAAGTGTTCTGACAAATAAACAGCGAACTTTTGATCGCTAGTGAATGTGCAAGACAATTCAAAGCTTGCAACGCAGTTAAATTGCAATGTAAAAAACTGCATTGTGCAGGAATTGCATGTACAGAATGCAAATATACCTTTGGTGCACAATCCCAGCGGTAAATGCCAACGCACATGCTATGGAATAATAACCACGAGAAGGCTGGGCATTTAATGCGAAATTAAATGCTTCTGCTCTGCTTCGATCGATCACAATTGCCGAATAATACCGAACGATACGCGTGAATGCATTGCACTCAAAACTCCATTTTACTTGGCAAATTCATATTTCAGCATTTTTAGCGATTCAAACCGAGATTAAACCGCTTTAAACAACAATACAATGCAAAACGTTCTTAACTTCCATTCAGGGTGTAACCTACCACAATTGTAGTTACAATGTACGTCCTGTTGCGTTCAATGTGAGCAGTTGGTTTGAGTCGAGTGTACTTTGCAGCAACCGGAGCGAATCCAGTCTCGTCACTCCATTCCGCCACCTTTACCATCGCACTGTTAACTGTCATCTCCACCACATGGAGTGTGTAGTTCTGTCGACGACCATCATCAGAAAAGCGTACCTCTCCAGTAATGCCCTCCAATTCCACCTTTAAAATAAATTCCAGAATATTAATATACATCATAGTGCTTACGCTTTTTTCTGGCTTAATTCATTGTGTTGAATGTGGTCATTGTCGGTAGTGTCCTGGAAATTGATGCTTCTGACTGAATATGCAATCTGAAAGTGGTAATAGTAACGCATGTCTCTGCAATGTGCATCTTCGGAATAAGAACAGTAAAGAGTAAATAACAGAAAAATAAAGAGTGAGAAGTAAAGGATAATATTATATCTTCTTTGTTTGATGTTTACTGCATTTTTCTAGCACTTTTATACCTAGCATGGTATCTAGATGCCGTGTTTTGTTTATTTTTGTTGAAAGAGCTGAGCGAATCTCATACACGTTTTAAATTAAATTTTCAACGTGGAATAAAAATGTCTGCCAAGTTCTCCTCAAGTTTGGTATAGGGGAATCTTTAATGAAATGCATTGTTTGTCCCATAAATTACCATCTTCACAAACCGACTTTTCTTTTAGTTTGTGGTTGAGAAATTTTCATTAACTGCTTGCTTACCTTCCTGAGAAGTCGCGATATCTTATCTCCATGCTCCCAAGGCGTGACCCATCCACCCGATGTATTGCAGTCCAAAGCTTTCACGGTGTAGGTAGTATTTGAGGTGATTGCGCTTGCCGCACCGGGAACTCCGCCGCGTCTCACGTTATTCCTGAAGACATCCGGTTTCTTGCGGAGCAGCTTGTTGAACGCTTCGACGAGCACGAAGACGGCGTCATACATGAGAGCTGCCTGCGCGCTCACACTCTCTTTGCCGGCGCCGGCTTGGGCAGCAGGATCTAGACGCTTCCACCCTTCAAGAAACTCCTTTACGTGTTTGCGAGATGCATCCACAATGCGGAAGCCGGTGATGTTTACAGCGCCGTATTCGATTACTTCTGTTTCCCAACGGTCGTCCATTACCTTTTAAATTAAATGAAATCACATTAAACAAGATCCATTAGCGAAAATTGTTTATAAATCTGATAGACTTCTTTTATAGCATCAAATTGCTTTTATTATTACTTTGCTTATTTCACCACATCACTCGTTTTATGTTAATAAAATAAGAAGAAAGCAACGTTTAATATCTTTTTGAGTACAGTCGATAACAATAAATCTGCATAATATTTCCTTAATGATAATGCTTTCCGATTATATTTGTGTGTTGCGTGATTTCGTTGTACAAAGGAATCATGCGGTTTCGCACAGCCTGTTTGATAAACTGGCTCAAAGGAAAAATTGACCACTAAGGGCTACCTTCCAAAAGTAAGCAAACAGCGGGTGTAATCAAAAACCAATGTAGAATGCTTGCTGTGCCAACTTTTGCAGCAATAGTCGGAACAAAAGAGGGTGCAAGTTAACGTCTTTTAATGACTATGCGGACATTGTGCGACTTGTTCTTGAGTACAGCAATATAATTACACCAACGTGGGTGCAAATAAATGCCGAAAACTGACTAACACTTGAAGCACTCTTGCCCACATATTGTTATAAGATTGTGATATTTTTAAGACACTAAGCTACTTTCTATCAAGATTTCCGTAAGGCAATATTTTCCTGTTGAACTCAAAAACCATAATAACAACATGATTTTGTAAATTATTTTATGTCACTATGTTTAGAATAGTGTGTCCTGCTTAAACATTTATTTTACAATTTCATGAGTGCTGCAAACATAAGGTTATGTATGTGCTAGAAAGAAGCCATTTTTCGTAGTGCTTTGAAAGTTTCAGGTTTGCCTGGACTCGTGGAAGTTGAGGAGCGTAAAATGTAATACACAACTATTTATTTCTGACGCGTTTCCTTGTTTTTACTGAGTGACTATGTCTGAGCGAGTATGAATAGCTCTTATATTTCTTGCGTTTCCGCAGTTGGCGAATTTTCGCGCGACGCTGGCATGCTTAGAATACATGTGTGGCAAGCGGATGCGAAGCGAAAAGAAAATTTACTTGAAGGAAGTGGACGTTGTATCGAATGTTGGCGCAACTCATGAAACATTCACTGCTTTTAACATTCTAACCACTGCTTTCGGGGAACATTTGGTACACGCACGCCGCACGACTAGCAATGACGAAATCAAGATTTTATTTTATTTATTTTTTCATATTTATTGTGCTACTTGTACTACTTATATTACACACTTTCTTTGTTTGCTCGTAAGGAAACATATTTAAGTTCCCTTTGTTTAGTTTATCCCATTTGTCGAATTTCTCCGAATTTGTTTCTTAAAAGCATAAAAAGTAGCAACTATTATATCTACCTAGAATCGCATTCAATTTGTTAATTTATTGTTTTTTGCCTCGCAACGAAATGGCTGGAATCGTCGAGCTGGCGTCGAAGCGATTACTAAGGCGAAACTAAGCACATGAGCGCATATAAGCGTAACTATGATTAATGAAGATTTTAAAATAAATGCTGACGCCGCTCCTGCTGCCGCATATAAAGCGTTTTCCGATTATAATGCGCGCATACACAGCGGAGCGCGTTATTTATTCGGCGCAAACAACGGCGTGCGATTAACCGAAAGTAAATACGATGCGGGCATACTAATGAAAAATACAAATAAATTATCTTGCGTGGTATATTCTCATAAATAAGTGCAGTACAATGCGAAGTGCAAGCCCATAAAAATTCATGGTGCTTAATTTCATGCAAAGGAATTCAATGAAGATCTACTGAAATAAACTTTATTTAATTTAAACCACAAACAGAACATATTTCTACACTCTTTACTTTAGTGCTTCAGCTTTGTAAAACAACCTGGCATGTTTTCGATTTATATGTATTCATTCAATTTATGAACGCCATGTTTACGATGTTGTTACCATTATATTTTTACGATAATAAAGCGGTCTTTACGGCAGCCAATTCGGATGTAGCAAATGGTTGCAAACGTCCTATTTCCTCTCTCAGGTGTACTGCAGGTGTGGAAACAGTATGCGATTTGTTTGCTGCAGATTGCGAATAAAAGCTTCTTCCTAATGCGTTTTAAGCATTTGTTTTAATTACATAAATCACATACTTTCTTATTTGAATAATGGTAGTTGAAACAAAAATATTTATATTAGTAATTCGTATCAAATCCCACCTAGTATTAAAATATAAATAAATTAAAAACGGCTTTATACAAAATGTGACAAAGTCTATTTTTCTACTATCCCTCCAGTACACAAACAAAAAAGTTTTTACTGCATTGGTGCTATAAGAATTTTCTTTGTGAACAGGCTTCAACTTTAACAGCTCCAACACGAACTAATTCAGCAAGTAGGAATTACGTGTACGAGAAAAACAAATAACAAAATTGTCTAAGCAAATGAGTAAACAAGCCACACTGTGTCCTGGCCACCAGCCCAGATCGAGTCTAAAATAAACATGGAATTAAATAAACGTCAAACGTTAACAGAACCTAGGCCACCAAACTAGTGCATCTACCACAGGTTCTTTGAAAACAATGGAATTGCAAAAACCGTGCAGGATAACGTTTGCACTAATCGTGGGACGTGGAACGTGGGAGTTGAATCAGCACACATTTGTATTTGCGATCTTGGGGAAAAGTCTGTCGTTGCGGAGGAAAGCTGGTTGGCACTGGTTGCAAGGCTAGAACACACGCGTGATTTGCACTTGGGATTTTCTTAATTGCAAGGAAAGCCCTGTAGAACCGCTTATTCTAAATTCAAATAAAAACAAGAAATTATTAGATAAATAATTCTAACGAGCAACTAGAACGACAGAACATAACTAAACTTTAACTAACTTGCAAGTTTACACATAACCACATTAAATGTTTACTCTTGTTATTTGCTCATGGCGACAATTAGTACATTAGTATGTTGAAAAAAAAACAAGTTATTGTTAATTTTAATTGCATTTCATAATCGCAATTCTAATGGTTTATTATTTTTACGTTATTTGTATTTCTACTCCTTTCATTTGATTTAAATTTCTTCCGTGAACACAGTGACCAACGTGTTAGTTGACGTAACAGAAAGTAAAATACGAGCACGCTGCGGAACAAAATAAAAAAAAGTAATATAGGCGCGCAAAATGAAGTACGATAGGGTTGTGAGATGGGAAAAAATGCGGTAGAACCTTGACATAGTCAAACCGACGCAACTGAAAACCATGCAGTACCTTGACGTGCTTTGCCAATTATTGTAGGAGGTTGTACCAAGATTAGAAATTTCTTAATAAAAAGGTTACGGGCAATCTTTATTCTGCTTATATATGATAACGAAAATACAATAAAGATGCGAAAATTACTGAATCTAGTATACTCAACAAACTGTTGTCTATTTTCCTTTAAATATCTCTATTAAGAAAAACTCTTTGAATTGGTGACGGCGATTGAAACGTTGCACTAATGTTCCTAGTAATGCTCGGTCGAATTGAAATCGACGCTAATGTGAGTCTTGAAAGTATTTAAGCACCGCTGACGTTTTCCCTCAAAAATGATTTATGTTTGTCAAAATGAAAATGAGAGACTGACTTACATAATTTCCTTTTACAATTTGTCTTTCTCGACACGAGGGATTTCCACGCGACGCCGACATGTTCTGCAACGTTAGTCATATAGGTAGAAAAGCATGACATGAGAAGATTTTCCCTAGCGCGCGGTGGTGTAATTTAAATTCGCAAATGGCACAAGAAAAAAATATGAGTATTGTGATGACTTCTGCAGTTGGAAGAAATTCTACTACTAAACTATAAGTAGTTGCGTTTGCAGTGCAATTTTGTAGCAATTTATAATTTCCTCGACTTCCCAAATGTATTCTTAATATTTCTAATTTAAAGTAGCTTATGGAACGCATTCGAAGAAATCCCCATGCGCAAGGAAAACTTGTGAGCACGTTATCATTGCAGTAGAATCTCACGTTTCGTTGCAGTTTCGTGGACAAGTTATCGACTAACGACGTAGTCGTTCTCGACCTCTCAAGCATATCGAATGGCAAATTACGAGTTCATAACTTTATTAACTCTTCAGTCCACCCACGACGCGGCAGTGGCTAGTGCCACCCTCGTACACCTTGCACACTCAAGTAAGATCTTCAAGTATTCCTCATCACTACTCATCATTTCCATCCCTTCTCGTGTGCCTTCAAAGATTGGGAGCTCTGCGATACTAGCAAGTTGCCTCCTGCTACCGCTCCCAGATCTCGTTTATTCTCGTTTACGTTAGATGAAAGCTCGTCGTACTGTTGTTGATTTAACACTCTGTCGTCTTCTGGCCTGCTAGTCGCAATTTCCGAGAGTGTTTTGATCTCTGTTCTTAGTACGCTCACATGCTAGCAGGATCTTAGTCCTGCAGGACTGGGAGCCGCACTATTTATTTATTTCTAAATATATTATTCGCTTAGTGTACAATGTTGGTTAATTATGTTGCCGTCGTGAATGACGAGAAGGAAATTTTAGCGCGAGATCTGCGTATGTCATCTTTATTTTACGCAATTCAATTTTACTTGTTAATACAATTATTTTCGGTGAAAACTAGACCGTGCGTTGTTGTTTAAACGATAGCAAGGCTTTAAATCAACAGGAATATCAAATTCACAAAAAAGAAGAAACTTTTTAGGGAAAAACTTCCATTAGCAGCCGTAACGACATAAGTTTTTGTTAATCATATTTTAGTAATCTAACTAGAGCGTAGCATAGAGGAAAAGAGAACGTGTGAAGCAACGAATCGGGGCGTTCCTAGAAGAGTATAAGTACCTGCCTGCGAATAGAAACAGAATTTTGAAAACTTCCGCTACGATTAATCGTTGGCTTTTTCTTTTTCCTTCCGCTTTCAACTGACTTCAACACCATGGTTGCGTGGGAGGGCTTTTTACCAATTCGGTTTGCAGAGGAACTCTAATGGTAGTGCACTAAATAGTAAAATTTCCCAAAGTTTACTTTTACGTTTTTCGCCGTTATCATGTCGCAAATGTCAACAGGAAAAAAACGGCAAGTAGTTCTTTGAATTAGAATTCAATTTCCTAGAAAATTGCTGGTACGATATGAATATCAAATATGTACTCTTAGAAAAACAATGAAGCGTGTTTTTTTAAATTTACTCTTTGTTTTGTATTTGTATGTTCTGATAGATTTTTGAAAAATAATGTCTTTGATTCATCAAGAATTTGTATCTATACTAAGAGAAGACATGAGGGAGTAATTACAACAAGGTAATGCTAACTAGCCACAAATATCTGCGTCAATTTTGAAAAGAAGAACAATACCTGTTGTCAGTTGAATCATTAGTCATTGGAATGAGACATTATTTCAAAAACTATGATTGCAAGAATGGAATTTTAAATCTTTAAACAGTCAACAATTCTCAATAAAAAGCTGACTCTGCCAACAATGCGCCTCCATCTATTCATAATACTTTCCAAAAAGTATTATCGCAACAATCAAAATCCCACATTAAATAGTTGGCGTTTCCATTACACGCATGCGAGTTTATAAAAATAATGTTAAAAGCCCAATACGAATTAAGGCCAATACCGTGTGAAACATGTAAAAGCTTCCTCATTATAATGGTAACAATGCGTCAATTGTTCAAGACCATAACCTTGGCTAAGCCTCGCATATTTTATTATCGTCGTGTTACCGGCGCACAAGGGTTGCATGTTGAATGCATTCCCGCGGCCTCACGGTTTCATTGTCTACATCAATCAAACCCGACAAACAAATCAAGTTTTTCAGGTCATCGATTAGACGGCACGTAGTTTCAGTGCTTGTAGTTCATCATCGTTGTGCGCTGAAGGTTCTGACAACTCTCTACCGCCGACATCCTTGCTCTATTAGTGCAGTTAAACTTGAACCGCATCGTAATCGATGATAATGCGCACGACAATAATAATAGACAGAGTAAATGTAATAAACATGAAGGATCGAAATATAACAGATTTTGACCGCAAGACATATTGTTGATGTTTCTCGCTTAGAAAGAATATCAAAAGGCAAATTGCACTTACCAACCCAGAGAGAAGATAATGATAAGTTCGTTTTCCCAATGCCACATCTCGCACGTGTCCGACCACAATTTCCTTCGCCATGTCTGCTGAACAGTCTAAAACAACATACTTGTGTTCCCAGCGCGATTGTTCTTCCAGCCCCCGAAGAAACATCAACGCCTCGCTGACATTAGTGATCCGACGCACGGTAGACACTTGGAAACTTTCCCCCGATGGACTCAGGCCTTGATAAATCTGTTGTAATCTCAATAACCCTGTAACAACATACAGTTTTTCCACATTAACCTTTCTCATCTATCCAGCCCACGCTAGTTTTGTTTGTTTTTTAGAATTGGCTTTTTCTTGCCCGCCTAAAATTTATTGCTTTTGCCGCGATAGTGAGATGTACAGACGGATGGCAACATGAATGCATTGCATCTCGCATCCGTCGACCGGATGAGCTGTTTGGGGGTAAAACGGAGACGGCGAATAATGATGATGATCATAGCAACCGGGGGTAAGACATGGCGCTCACACTTTCAGCCGCCGAGAACTAAAAACGAGCTACAAAGATAACCGACGAAATGATAAATTGTTATTAATAGATAGATAATTGCCGGTGTGAGCAATGATTGATTGCGTTTTTAAAATTCATGCAAAGCTTTTTGCACCAAAAGGAATATATATCTCAAAGCCAACCACAAATCATATTAACGACACATTTATTTATAATATAATGTGAAGTTTAATCAAAGTTAGAGTTAACTGCCAAGTTTCCTTAATCAAACAATCAATTAATCCAAAGTTAGCTTAACCAGTAATGACAGCTATTATTTTAGGCTGGCAATTTTCTGATCAACTAATAAACGTAAAATTAAAAAGCAATTCATTCTTGCATCGGCTGCGATTACCTTGTTCATTTGCATCGATTTATTGCGCGAGCGGGATTTTCAGCGTTAATGGTTGATTGATTTCAGCAAGGGTGTCGCGGCGCAGCGCTATTCGACAGCGTCGTTTTTCATTGCGCGTAATAACTTGATTGAAATTTATTGTGCCCTTCCTTCCGAGACGCTGCGAATGTATATGAAGGTCAATATATTCTCATAGAGTATAGCTGAAGACGCCACCGATTAAGTCGTTTTCATTGTTTTCTCCAAAAACCAATTTATTTTACTACAAACTTATTAATTAATGTAGTAATTCTCTTAAAGAAATAACTCAGAAATAGCATTTTGAATTTTTCAAGGATATGTCATAAGTAGTTGCCGCATAAGTTCACTTAATTCGCAATATTCCACGTTGCAGGCGCACTTAATGCGAGCGATTTCGTAAAAAGTAGATAATGATGGTAATTTTGTGGTGTAATTTGGTGATATCGGTGGCAAGCTATTGAAGACGGCGCACGCTGCAACGGCGGCAGTGTTGGCGGTGTGATTAGAACTGTGCGTGTTACCAGTGCACTAGTGGAACTTTTTTCCACCTGCCCGTGGCTTGGATAGTTTATTCGTCACTCTTAGCATTTAGCTTTTTGGCGTGTGCAAACATTTCCATTTGAAAATTACCTGCTCTTTGGTCAATGGTTGATCTTTAACTTCAGGCGAAAAACCCCCTTAGTGATACTGGCGTTCTTTTTTGTTCTTACTTTGCCAACAAACATGGACTTGGCTTGTTAAGTAGCAAAAACAGCAGCGTAAATTATTTGAATTGATATTTTCTACGATTTTTTATTTGTTTACTAATTACGGAATGTCATGTGAAATACATTTGACGCATTTGCTTGATGTGCTTTGTTGTGTGTATTTTTCAATAATTATTTTTATTTATAACCTGCTGAAACGAGAAATATAAGCACGATGGTTATTATTTAATGCTTCGTTAGCGCGTCATTTTATTGCGTTACATAAATATGAATTGTTTTCATGTTTGGAAAATGCGTATTCATAGAAGTTTAATGGCTAATGTAATAAATATTAATGGTACTTAAAGAAATTTTGTATATGTGATTTAAATTATTTTTTTGTGATCAACTAGAGTCTCTGATGTTGAAATTTGATATAAAATTTACTAGAATCGGACATTATATGTTCTTTCCAATATTTTCTCTCTGGCCAAAAGTTTGAAAATGTTCATGCTCAGTAATTAATGCCAACATGTCACAGTTAATTATCACTGTTATTTCTTCTAAAAGTTTTACATTTATTATACAAAATCTTTCAAAATTCTGTATCAAATAAAACATTTTTTTTGCTCACTTCTATGACAATTTAATTCAATAGTTAAATTTTACTTGCATTTTAAGCCGGCTTTTATGGTTGCAAGCATAAAATTATGACAGCAACAAAAATATTTATGAAAATATTTAAACTGCCACGATAAAAGCTGAATACGCTAGCACACTAGTTAACTGTGGCGGAGGCGGAATTACCTGCATGTGAGTCCTGCAAGGAGAGCTGTGCTGCGGCTATAAACTAACGATTTAATAACAACACACGGCACCAGGAGTTTATCGCCAGTTTCATGCGATCGTTTCGCGCCGCCAATCATCTTATGATCGCTTTATACGGCTACTTTCTGGGCGACTGAAAGTACATTAAATCAATTCATGCATAAAAAATATTTCATATTTAGGCGTTAAATCTACTTAAACACATTGAAAGTCAGAGATGCCAAAAGCTAAAAAGTAGGGTCGCAAGATAAACGAATTTAAAGCGTGAAATCATATTTTAAGAATTGAGATAATAATGGATTGCTATTTTTGCACTCTATTGGAAAATTAACAGGTACTAGGTACTTGGCACAATCGGTAAGCAGTCTGACTGTGGCAGTGACAGCGAGGTGCATATTCGAGAGACAAGAGTTCAAATCCTGCTGAGGCTATATTCAACATAATATAGACTCTCATAGAATTCAGTCTCAATAACTACTAATAACCCCGATAGTTGACACAGTATAATGGAATGGAGGTCAAGTACGGTGTTGGTATTTGCCATGGCTTCAGTACGCTTCAAAGAATAACAAATATTGAAATATCTTAATTCAATCTCCTATTTTTTTATTTTCCCACTAAAAACGTATATGTTTAATATTAATGATTATGCTATGTCAGGCTTTAAAGTAATTTCTTAATTGGAATGTTGGTGCAGTTATTACTAATTAAACCTTTCTCTAGTAGCGTTTAGTATAAATTTGAACGACCCAATAATTACTTGAACCTGTAGTAACACTTTAATTACGTCTGATTTTCGCCGGTGACTAATTAAAACTCATTAAAACAAGCTCAACACTAGTTCTGCACGACACACAACTTTATAACGCGCTCGTGCAATGCGCCAGTCTCGTTTCACCCTTGACTTTTGCCGAGCAGCGTTGGTAGCATATCGCCACACGTACGAACGTCTCGGCTAATTACTAATTAGCACTACTAGTGGCACACGGAAACGCCGACTTCCGCCTCTCAACGTAGCTACCCTTCACCGCCAACGACAAGCGACTTCATCGATTTGCAATTCGCGGGTGGCTTGATTACTACCTTCACTCAGCTGGAAGTCAAGTAGAGGAAGTGGGATGCAACTTGTTGTCTACACCAAAACTAGTTCATTTCAAATTGTCCTCATTCCCAATAATGTCTAACCATCTTAACGACATTCTCTTTGCACTACTCTGACTAGTAAAGTGTCTTGTGCAAATGTCACCGGAGCGATTTGTAGTCTGCAGTCGGCACGAACTAGCAAAGGATTTCCGCTTTTCCGATGTGCACTAGTGCGACTTCCGGCTACGCGTCGCTTTCTTTGATGACGACTAGACGTGGTGGTATCTCGGGTAGAATTTGAATGCACAGGTTGATTTCGTATCTACAGTCGATGTCTAAGCAATGGTGATTTTAATCCTACAGTTTATATTCACGTCACGTGCATCGAATAGGAAATGTACGTGTCTTTTGGAACTTACATTTTTACACAAGTTGCATTTAAAAGGCACATAGTACAGCTACTATTGAGCATACATTTGCATTTTTTTCTTTGGAGTCTTTTTACGCTATGTTCGATTTTTCTTTTAGCTTGAAATTACGACGAGAAAATCCTAAGAGTACAATTTTAATTTTACGCCTTATTAAACGTCGGCGGAATATTTGAACATTTAAGAGTAAAAAAGAAGAAAGTAAACTTAAATGTAAATTTCGTTACAATCTGGAGAAAATATTTCATTAAATTTGTGGTGCCTTGCATTAAATAATTTTTTTGATGTGATGAATGTTTTTCTATTTGATTTATTCGCATAAAATTTGATTCATTTTCTTTTTATGTTTTTCTGATTTAAATACGTTATCAGGGAATGATTAATTTACATGCGCTTTCAGTCATATCAACTGGCCATTCTTATTTGCTTTTTGAAAGCAAATAAAACATGTCGATAACTTGGCAGCGCGCTGGTTTACGAGTCAGTGGGTCGCGAATTCGATCCCCGCTAACAACTTCGTTCTTGGCAGCGTTGTAGTTAAAAACCAAGCTGAAAGTCTGCATCCTGCCGAACAGGAAAACGGTGCAGCTACTGAGCGGCTAGTGGTGGGAAGTCAAACACGGCGTCGGTCTGTGCCGATGTGGTTGCAGTACGCTGATAAGTCACACACCGTGACGCTCCAGAAATTGGGTACAAAAGAGTTGAAATTGATGATGATGATAATTTACTAAATCAAACTAAGAAATTTCAATTCTAATATTACCATGGACTATATTCAGGTAGTTTCCATTTAATTTGCTTTCACTTTTATCAATAAATGAGTATCTAAATTAAAGCAACCTCATTCCTATTCATTATCCGTAATAATTTCAATCAGTATAATTATTTCAAAAAGACTACCACTTCTTCCTAAGTTGGCACTTTATCTCAACCTCCTTCTCAATATGGCTTTCGTGCCAAATCGCTTCCATCCAAACCAAATTATCAAGTCACTACGTCAATAATTCTTCATTCGGCGTTTCCACATCTCTTCTCTTCAGTTTATCCTCACTCATTCGCCAATTAAGCTCGTTTAACTTTTCATGAATTATTTCATTTTACACTTCTAACTCGACAAGCAATTCAGCATAATCAATATTAATTTGCCACAAAAACTTTTCTTACTTAAAACTACAGTTATTAATTTAACTAAACTAAAAGTCATAAAATTTAATCAAATGACTTAAGATTTAAGGTAAATTAAAGATGTTTTTGGATTGACAATACATAGTAAGGAAGCTGTTGATGTCTACCTACCATCATGTGAATCATATAGATAAATAATCTTATTCCATCCATAATATTTGACTGTATCAATGATGGCTTGATGATATTCAGGGCGCATTGATATGGCGTAGTCGATAAATCCAGATGATGGTGCCAGAACTTTCTCCGGAAACCATGGCGTCACGAAAGGCATTTGAAAGGTGTTGCTGTATGAATGCAGTGTGTCGAAAGAATCAGGTGATACAGCTCCCAGCATGCTGTAGACTCCTCTCGAGAATTGGTTGCAGACTGAAAAAATAAATTAGATTATTTATACAGTTTTCTGTCATTGGCTACATTGGGTAAACATAATTTGCACACATTTTCATTCTATACTCTGGTTTGACAATTTCCTCACTTGGGACGTTTTAGATTGACTTATATTCATTTAACTTTGGTGCTTGGCTTTTGATTTGGAAACTTGCTTTAATTACGCCGCGCTAGTTGTATAAGGCAGGTTGCAAAAGTTTCCACTCGGAAAATTGCATAAGTGACGCTCGACGAATCGACATTAAACTTTGCACTCGCTGCTTTCATTACGCGACTGACTCTTTTCAATTCTCGCGCTCAGATAATAATTACTCTTGCACGCTCTATTAATTAATTTTTGCAAGAGTCGACCTGACTGCTCGTTCAATAGGAAAAATTATTTTTTCATAAGAAAATATACATGAAAGAAAGAGGTTTGATTAAACAACGTAATTGCGGAATTAGGTTGTCCCGTCGAATCTAAGCAGGCAATCAAAATAACCCAGCGTTTTATAATTTATACTCGATCTCAAACTTGATAATGTTTTGTTGTTATTTGCGTTAAAGAACGCTAGCAGTGCGTAACATCTGAAATTGAAGTGTAAATTTATATGAGGCAATTTAATCGCTCGAATAAGTGCGAACGCAAACGCGGTTTAGCCAGGAAAAGCAAGAAGACATCTTTTCCTCTTTGTCTCGACTTCCGTTCCGGGCATCTAAAGAGGAATACCGGCGTGTTGCTGGTGCAATACAGCTGCTAACTGGAAAACGCGTGGATGGGGTGCGTTTTTAAGGGTGATTTATGGCACATTAGTGCAATAGGTTTTTACGAGAAGAACCTACAGAATTGCATGGCGTTTTTCGATGTGTGATGCTTGAAACGTGCAACGCACGAAACAAAGAATAATTTATCGTTTTATACCAACCAAAGCCTAAGAAAAGTTGTTTATTCTCTAACGCATGTTAACTTTTAACATCAATTGTTATATTGCATTCTGACCTCTTTAAAAAAACTTCTATCAGATAAAATAAATGCGTTTCTTTGATTTTCCTCCTAAACTTTTAAATCCAACCCTGAACAGAAATGAATTATGCATAGAATAAATTCCTACCAAGCGGCAATTTCGTTGCTCGTTGTTCAGTGCTCGTTTAAAATTGCGCAAAGATAAGAGCTTGATATTAGCGACTGTTTTTCAACGACCATTTGGAAGCATTCAGTGGTTGAAAATGCCATTTGTTTAATCGATTATAATTACAAACTGCAACGCAGTCTCGACAATAAAAACAATTGTTGGACTTGTTTTGCTTCCCATTGCTGCTTGGAACTTAAACCTTGAATGCAAAATATGTCGCGAAAACATTCATGAATCATAATTATAAAACAATTACTTATATTGCGTTTAACTTTAATATCGAGTTATGTTTATAATTTACATATTGAATAAAGATTGATGTATGAAATAGGTTGCAGTTTTAATATAACCAGCAACCTCCACACATGAAACACAATGTCGTTCTGCTCGCCCTGAATTTTTCATGACATACGCCAGGATCATGCTTGTGGCAATTTCAGTTATGTATTGCCGAGGGATTGTAAGCTGGCTACTGATACTATCTTTTTTCATCTATTGTTTGCCGGTCTTATTGTACAGGGCCCAAGAAGGTTGTCTCTTTGTATAACGTGGTTTGATTCGTTGAATTTTCTCTCCAGTTCATCGAAACAGGAAAAAACAGGCTGCTAGAATATAGCGTCGGCTCTGCGCCTCGAATGAAAATCATCGGATAGAGAATAGAAAAGCCGGGAAACTATTAGCACCCAATGCAAGAGATTCGTGCTTTTCGTGCTTTATTGAATGTACGATTAGACGTATTACTCTGCTTTCATGCTGACGATAGACGAAGGCGCATCCACACGCCATGCGTTTTACTCCGCACATTAAAGCTTTTCGATTTTTTGATAAAAAGGAGCCTGGCTTTAGACACTTTTTGCATACGAGTTTGTAAAATTTTTTCCTTCGTTGTATGAACATTTACTGAGAAGTTTTATTCGTTCCACAAGCAAGTCTCGAAGGTAAGTATAAAGTTCTTAAATTGCACTCATTACAGCGACGTAAATTTTTGATATAAATTTTTCAAAATTATATCGGTAAATCTCTCAAGACAGAAAATATTTATTTCTGCAAGACAATATTTCACCGCTTAAAATATATCTTTATTTTGTAAATTAATTCTTTCTATTGAAAAAAAATTGCAGCATATGTGAGCAAAATCTGAACTTTACATAATACACTTAAACTAAAAGTTACGCTCAAAGTTTCGTCTTTAACTTGTCAACTTTTCGTCAGCGCTTACAATTGCCAAAGTTGAAAACTTTTATAACTTTTCGCCGCATTGACGTTTCTGCGATTTCCTTCAATTTGCTCTGGAGCAGTTACGCCATCGCTCAACTGCATTTAACCCAGAGTGTAAATGAAGAACTAGATTCCAGATCCTTCCGAATAGATTAAAAACTTACATTCTATCAAATACGCTTTTGTCAAATGGTAAACGTGTATTAAGCCATTGTGATTGTGCCTTTTGATCTAATTGAAAAGCAATTCAGTCTGCGAAAGCATTTGAGAAATACATCGCAAAGCGTACTTAATCGCTTTACTTTATACGAACGCACGCTCAATTGTGTGCACCACCTCGTGGAAATTAGCACTTACTAAGTCGGGAGAGCTTAAAGGCATCTGCTGTGTTGATGACATCCACGTACGCCTGCAGCTCTATGCGTCTTCCTGTCGAGTTCTGGTTGTGGTTGAGCATAGCAAATTTGAACGCCGTTTGCACTTCATCTGTACCTTGTTCAAAAATTGCACCTAAAACATTGATATGCATTAGTTTAGCATCAAATCAGTAGAATTAGTTTAAAAATTAGTAGGATTAGTAGGAGTTTATTCAGTGCTTTAACAATTGTTAAGTTTCAAGAAGAGGAAGTTTTCAAGAGTTTCGCATTGTTGCTAAGCATTTTAATTAAATTGCAAAGTGTTTTTTCTTAACAACTCTTTAAAATGTAGTCACGTTGACACAGTAAACATTTCCACTATAAATTATCAATTCCATTTTATTCTCAAATTATGCTCAGTGATTTTATAATTTCCTAACATTTACACATCGTCATATAGTTGACGTCAAGACAATGCGCGGAAAGGAAAATTGCTTATTCATGCCCTTACGTTTTCATTAAAACCGCGTTGCATGCGCATATTTAATATGTTTCCGGTTCTTGTCTTCACATCTAGTTTATTTCACATTGATTGTTGTCTTTTACCCAAACTCGTTTATCATTAGTGCAATAGTTCAACATGCGCTTTATCAACTTGTGTAGATATATCAGCACAGCCTTAATAAATAAATATATATTAAAAAAAAAAAACATTCTACATTCTTATGAAAACAATTATTGCAATTGTTGCAGGGTTTCCTTCATGACTCACGCCCGTTTACCTCGAACTTCGCGTGCGTCGTAACGCTTTACCGATTGCGTTGGAGCGATAAGAGAGCATTTCATAGCTTGTGACAGCTGTTGTAAAGCAGGAGGGCCGGCAAACATTGTATCGCAGGTAACATACAATGTAAAGCGCACAGAGCACACTAAACTATAGTATAGGTACATAAATCTTAATAAACGTATACAAGTTTTCCTTAGGTCTAAACAAGTCTATCGAATTGTCTTTATCATTCCTAATGATCGCGCTCATATTCATGCTTATTGTGTTTCTCTCGTTATAATAACACCAATAAAACTAAGATAAAAAGAACATTAAAAGCGGCGAGTAGCAAGAACGAAAAACAAAAAAAAAATACGAAGAGAGAAAACAAACTGCGACACACCGACCAGTAAGAAACCCGTGGTGCGAAAAAGTCGTAAAGCTGCAGAATGAAACGTAACAAAGCTGTACAACAACTTTTTTGTCCACTTCGCCCGACGCATCCACCCGACCAGCTTTTCTTCTGGCCATCGTCACGCCGCTCAGATTCTTTGTAAATCTGCGCCTGATTTTTGACTGCTATTTCTTACGCGTTCATTACTTTTCTTACATTTATTTCTATTTTATTGCTGCTATCTTTCTTAAGAAAAGTGAAGCTAAGTTACAAGGAAAGTTTTGATCGTCATAATAAATGAAAAAGATGAAATTATGATGAAATCCACAACCCAAATACAAGGTTAGTGTAGTAATAATTTTGTATTTAATTCTAATTTAATTCATTATCAGTAATTGCTTTATTTTGTTTTTCTTTACGTCAAGTGAGTAACTTTGTCCCGGCTATTGCAAGCAGTTGCAGCAAATTGCCATTACTTCTCAGCTGCCGCTGCCGTAGCTGTTGTTGGTCTTTTCGGCCCGCTTTAACGTAATTTATCTTCATTGCAGTGTCCTGCCGGTGCTTGCAAAGACGGTGTAATAAAGCTTAACGTTTCACGCAATAATAAAACAAAAGCAGAAACCTCGCTTTTCTCTCTATAACATTCTCAACTTTTATTTTTATTGCAAAGATCTTATTCTAATTTCTCTTAGATTGTCTCGAAATGTCAATTTGTTAGCTTACCACATATATTTACTAGATAGGAAAGTTTAACACGTAGCATGTTACAATTTCTTAGCCAGTATATTTCCTGTTTCTTATTAAAACTTAAAGTCTGTCATGTTAAATGCGCTTAAAATTTTATTGTGTTTTGAGTATTTTACGCTTCCACTTTACGCGTTGTTTTATTTCCTAGTTTACTGCTTTTTCTCATTATCCAACAACACAAAGAAAACCGAAGCAAGTCATTTAACGAAGCAATTTAACGATTTTATAAAGTTTGTTTAATAAGACAATGTGCATTACGATAATATGTTTGTATTTAACGTAATTTAAAAACTAAACAATTCAAAACGTTGAAAGCTTTTTATGTATTTCCAATATCTACAAAATTTATTGGTAAATCTTTACGCGCTTCCAATTTTTTCAAGGCAATCTATAGCAGATCGTATGCTCCGAGATACTGCAAATGACTATGTGGATGGACTATGTGGAGATATTCAGAAATATAATATCCTGTCTACAGTGTTGATATGTTCCTACAATTTAGTATGCGCCATTGCATCATTGGACGAGTGATCCTTTTGGATCTTAGTGCTTTATTATCACCTCGACGCTTGCAAAATTACAAAGTCGGTTAAACTCTGTATTCAAGTCATGAGCAAATATACTTATGGCCAAGAAAATATTTTGTTGAGGATTCAACAAAATTACAAATTTATTTTATTTTTATAGTGAAAACACAAAGCACTACCGTGTCGTAGAGATTGGCTTACGACTAGCTTAAGGTGCGAAAATAGCAAACACAGCAAAAGTTTTTTTACGTCTTTCCAGCTTTACGGAGTCATAAGTCTACAAGACTTTTTCTGCCAAGAAGAAAATAGTTTAGCAACAAAAATTATTCTTTATGGAATACTTTTTTTGTTGTTGTTATTATTAAACAACTTGAATAATTGCTTGTAAATGTCATGCTGATGTTCTCCAAACATTAATCGTCTCGTTGGTAGCAAATCGTTCGTAATGGCAACTCGCGCTCGCGGTTGTCAAAAAGTTCGGTTTCCGGCTTCAGCGGCCATCGCAAAGTTTTCGCTCGCTCTGGTCGTCCGCCAGATTTTCCCTCTGAGGTTTCCCGGAACAGGCAAGCTCATCCCACCGCATCATCACCTTCAGCATGCCGTCGCCAAAGCACACCGTATAATATATCTGTCTATTTTCCCATCTCCTCACTTCTACCATTCTAGCCCCAACGTTCTCATGCAGCTCCCGCTCGTGCCTTCCTGATTCTCACAATTCTCCTGCTTAATATTACTTTATCCCGCTTCTTCCACGTCCTGCACTTCTGTCTATTATCTACTCTTCAGCATACCACTGTCTTCCTCTGGTTCTAAGATCATGACATGGCTGTATGCGCATGCTGCATGGGTGTGAAGGTTTGTAACCATGGCGAAAACACTGGACGCCAACGGGAGAGGTAAAGTGCTGGCCTAGCATGCACTCATACAGGCGTAAACATGCGTTGTCGGCATTTCGCGCTGCTTGTATTGATTTTGGAACTTTCGCATGTTGTGTGTATAAAGGTGAAAGGGTAGTTGGAATAGTGCAGTGGCGAAAAACTGGGAATGCCAAAACGTTTATGTAGATCATACCGTCTTAAAAAAGCTAACCAAACTGCATTCTTTTTAAAGCGGATAAAGTGATTATCTTACCTCCATTATAATGTAAGCAAACAGAACACACAAGAATACTGCGTTACTGTTTCACTGGATGGTTTTTATCGAATGCAATAAACAGGTTGATACTCGGAAAAGTGAACAAATGTTAAAGATTATGGCGTTTTTTTTATTTTACGGTCGGTAGTTTTAATATTCCACACTTTACTTTTGATAATACTGGTGCGTGCACTCATTGCATGTTTGCGAGAAATTAAAAACCCGTTTTGTAATTACTTTCTCGCTAACGTGTGAGATTATTTTTTATACTCGTTTAATAAGTCGGGCTAATTGTTATTAATAATATCTTGTTATATATTATTCTATATTCTATAAACGCAATAACCACAAAAGTAATATTTATTAAGGTTCTAAGGAGAGTACAAGAAAAACCTGTATTGAACTATGATGCTACATAAATAAGTATATTTTGACTACCTAATGCGCAAATTCCTTGTTGTTTGACAACTTGTTACGTGTTTGCATTTTTTCAAACATTGTATGTTTAACAGTCATTAACCCATCAGAAGTGTAAACATCCACATACTTGTTGTACATCACTTTCATTTAGATCCTTTCAATCACCGCGACTTGTTAACATCCACTCATCGCTTCACTCTTTTTGCAGCTGGCTAGTTCACTCTAACTTTGCCGTAGTCTAAATCTCAACCTACTTACCCTCAAGTTAACTCTTTGAAAAATCATTGACTTCGATTAGTTTGCACTTAAGGAAGCATCGCCTTTGCCCCAGGGCGCCACGAGGCATTGTATCGGATTTTCCCGCCCTTGTTAATGGTCGAGTAAGCCCGGATGCAGGCGATGATACAGACGCTTTATGTGCGCTTATAAGAGTTCGGAGCGATAAACTTGAAGAAGATAAAACAGTAGAAAGAGTAACGATTAAAAGGAACACGAACGACAAAACTTCCTGAATACAAGTTGGTAATGGCTGCACTGAAGAGTAAGAAGAAAATTCAGAAGCACTCGGTT
>JAODIE010000005.1:4473125-4491442 GCA_027575565.1 Diploeciton nevermanni
TTTTTAAACAAACCGACCATCATGTAATAGCTGAGGTTAACAACAATTTAAGGTCACCAATTACAGACGCTATTCAAAAATTTATATGACGTATAAGGTAAATAATAAAAACGTAAAAATGGCATGGCAGTAATATCTGCACATAATTCCGTGCCTCAAATAGCTTTCAGCAATTGCTAAAATTTGAATAGAAAGAAAAGACAGTGAAAAGCACAGAGAAGCTACAAAAGTCTGCAAAACTTCACAAATGCCTTCACGACATGAATATGCTTTCTGAGCATCACACAATTTTTCAAATGTCCTGACTTGAGGCAGTAAAATAGCAGTAAATTTCAATCAGGATGGGAATATAATCTTTGTCATAGTTTAACATTGTACACAACCATTTCCTAAGAAAAACATTTCTACAAATTGCAATTTCCCGCCACTTTGAACTTTTCTGATAGTTTGCCTAGCGTGCGGGGGCAAAAAGTCGAACAACAAAATTTAGGTAGATGCGCGATACCGCCGCCGGTTTTCTATTAAATTACAGCGTTCGTACCACTATCGCGTATCAAATCCACTTTGCCGACATGAAATGTGGACATGTGAGATGCAAGTGTATAGTGTTTTCAGCCGAGCGTGCAACGAATGATGCCATCGTTCTTTCTGTTCGTGCATCATGTTATGTCAAAGTTGCATCGTGACTCAAACATCAACGAAGTGAAACGAAATAAAAAGTTATGAAGGATGAGGAGCGACTACGTTATTGAATTTGCAGCAAAAATTTAATTTCAATTTAGTGCGGACAAAGTGCAACGCAGGTCTTAGTAAAACTTTCGACTTTTGCTTCTTTTCATCCGCCAGAAGTAAGGCGAATAAAATTGAAGCTTTCACAAGATTATCTACTTTCAGAATAGACTTTTATCTAATGATTGATTAAGTAATTACTTAAAATAGTCCACTTGATAAAAATTTCAGCAAATAAAATTTACTTTCTCTGTTTGATTTTAATTTTGTAAAAAGCCATTTAGGGCGTGCTACATGGCTTGTCCGAGTGCAAATACCCGGCGAACGAATGTAAAAGCACTGATCGTTAATTAAAAACTCATCGTGTGTGCTTATCCATTATTAGGACAATTCGCCGCTTAGCCACCCTGGCAGGGCTCTACGCGACCCGGTAATAAAAACAAAACGCGCGCGCCACACATAACCTTTCAACGACGGCGGCGCGGCGAGCCGCATCACTCCCCACAGACTGCACAGGGAGAAAAACACACCCGCCACCCACACTACATCATCAAACATCAAGTTCACGAGACCTGGCCGCTAGTTTAGTCTACAAGACGCGAACATAAATAGTGACGTCGCGCTTAACCAAAGACATCATCTGCATGCAGGAGGCGTTCTTCGCTAATTATGCTTGGCATTGAATACACTCAGATCTACTAGGCGCTTTTAGATACACAGATCACCGAATCAAATCAACTTTTATTTTTTTAATTATGCTCTAGGTTTTAGAGACTTCTGGATTTCTATCCAAGTAGATTGATAAGATGTCCTGTTGATTATTTGCTTTGTTACTTTGTCGAGATAAACAAAGATGGCCTAACCTTACCAACCTTATATTTAGATAACATACACCCTTAAGATAGATACAATAACTGGAGTTATAGTCAGGATAAATAACGGGGGTGTTTTTGAAGGTTTTAGGATGAAACAATATGAGTTACTTGGACTCACCCAAAGGTATCTTCTCGGCGCTAGCATCGATCGCAGGGACGGTGTTTACCGCGAGCACGAAGAGCGTCGCAACGCAGCGATACACAGTCCTCATGGCCGTTCCACTCTCGCAGCCTCTCTCTGCCCACTGTGCGCGGCGGCGGCAAGCCGCCTCACGCAACGCTGGACCACGTCGAGAGAGCGATGCCAGCGACGTCTGGCGGCTGTTGTGATGGGGATGTGCCACGCAGCCGCGTTGCAGGGATGCCCTGATCTCTGCTACACTCTAATAGGAAGGATCACAACATCGCTAGCATCACTTCATTCTGCCAGTTCCGCACGGTTTTCAGTATGTTATCATCAAACAAGTCACGTTCTGGACTTAAATATTACCAACTATGAGTTGCTATGAGGGATATTGTTTGGTGAATGTCGAAGCGCTACTGTTTTTGATGGCATCTGTTTGCTTCGTTCTTTTCGGCTTCCGTTCCGCGTGCGGCGCATTCCCTGCCGATACGTGCCGCCTCCCTTACGTGCTGTTTTGCATTTAGCGCTCTTTCAAATTCTCTTCTGCGTCTGCCACGCTACCGAAATTAATGCCCTTGTTGGAGCTGTGTTTGGAATAGTCAGGAGGAATAGTTGTGTATGTTTTCATTCATAGTCCACGTTGCAGTATTCTTTACATAAATTACGGCATTTTGATACGACAATTGCAAGAAGTTGCTGAGCAGCTAATAATACCTTATGGCCGGCTTTAGTGTTTGTTCTTTACAAGTCAGGGCGCGTGCCACGATAGAATTTAATAAGGATGCGTGCGATGGCAGTGGCGGCGGCGTGGGTGGTTGAGGCATAAATGGAATTTGTTACGGCCGTGGTATTATACCAGTGGTGGCGTATCTATCTATTAATTTGCATTAATAATTTGATTGTGACAGGAGTGCTAAGACATCAGAATAGGTATAATACGAAGAGCATAATTAAATGAAACTTTATTTACTACTACAAAATTATTGGACACTGTTTTTTATAAAAATACAATTTTTTCGTTTCTTGCGAAACACTTTTTAGGTAATTAACATATATGGATTTAGTTTAGACATGAACATGTCTTATTTTCAATCTTGAAAGAGAAAATATTGCTTCTACTCTTCAACTAGTGTAACTAGATTATTACCTCTACAATTTCTTACACATTAGGCGCGCGTGCCGTTTAATGCAAAAATAAGTAGAGAGCAGCATAATAATCGCGACTTAAGTCTAGGCATTCATACGAAGTGCTCAGAATCTAGCACGTGCCAACACCGCTCAGATACAGTAAACGTAACGCTAAAATTACAACCCACCAATTCTCACGTGCCAACAATTTCACGCAAATTGCGCCACAACAAATCGCCAGATTAGTATTTTCCACATATTACATGATTCTTAGAATGCGCAAGAAGATTTCTACACATTGTGTTTCAATATTAGATTATCCCTTAATCCAATGCATTGCGTCTAGTTTTCTAATTTTATACATAACCATCTGGCCCAATTCGCACAAACATGAGAAGTATGTGAGGTATTTCAAGTAATTCTGCGATACCTCAATTAATTCTTATTCCGCAGTATATAAATTGCTTATTAGTTTCGTCAATCTTTAGGAAGTGCGCTGTCGCTCTTCCCTCTCGCATAGAGTTTCAGATTACTGCTGCGTGTGCCCAGCATGCGCTCAAGCAGGGAATGCTTTGACTTCCTACGTGCCGCCAGCACCGCCTTGCACAACTCGTGAAAGGTGGTGGCAACCTGCACCACTTGTTCGGCGGCGGCTACTTCGGCGAAACCACAGTCGGCGTCGCGTGCCAAGATTGCACCTTCATCTGAACTGACTTGACGAAGGTGCACCATATCGTTTTTGTTGGCGACGATGAACATTGGGGTGTCATAGTCTCCAGTTGCTAGAACGGAAGCAATCCTCTTGACATATCCAAAAGAACGTCGATCTGTAATGGAGTAAACCAAGAGTACTCCATCAGCCCAGTTGAAGATTTCATTGGAAGGGTATTCATCTTCTGCCTGGAATTTTAAAGGTTTTATTTATTTACTAGTTATAACCGAGTACAAATTTAATCATTCTTTAGCAAATATTTTTATAGCAAGCTTCTACTTAAGAAAAGATCCAAATCCTGCCACATCTGTTCAGTGCATGTTGCTTACACATTTCGCAATCTTGGAAAACTTGTCGGAACATGCATGCGTCTTTGTCGATGTGATCGTGATATTGATCGTGAATTGAAATTATTTTATTGCCTGCAGACGATTCTGGCTTGCTCAACGAGAACAGCCACCAAATTTCCACGTTATTTACGAGCGTTGTCTTTCGAACCAGTGGGCAAAACGCAGAAATAAACTGACGAGGAGTTATTTCATGCGTCTCAGACTGATTGATTAATATTATAACATTTACCCTATGAACTGGAAAATGGTGATTTGGCGAATGGAATTGTGTATTGTAGATGTACTTTACTATGTTTATCTATCCGTTTTAATAAATTGCACTGAACGCAATTTGCATTCAACGAAGAAATCGCAATGCAAATTCATCGTCATTCAATGCATTCGGCGCGTCAATTTATCCTGGCTTCCGCCAAGTGACTGCCATGTTTGTTAACTTTGCATATTTTTCGCCCTCTAGGCATGTTTAACGTATTTAACATCTACTTTCACACCGTTTTATAAATCAACTAAACCGAGTAATTCATCAAAATAAAGTGTGATTACCTTCGGACATGTATCCAGGATTTCATATAAAACCGCTTCGTTTTCCACGAGTACTTCATGTTTGTAGCGATTGTCTGCGAATAAAACAAAAGAAGCTTTCAATGAATTGATTTTACTTACACACTACTGGGATTTAGCAGTTAGAGAGTATCAGCAATGCATTCACCAACATGTAGGAGCGCCTGCTAAGCAAATATTGATTAAATTGCAAACATGCTCTACACATTAAAGCAATTCGAACATCTCGATTATGTCAGTCGAAGCCCGGTGCAAATCGATGAATACTAGCATCAAGGTAAACTTCCGCATTCCATTTCCACATACTCAAATCCTAATCAAAAACATTGCAAAAACAAACAAGTTAGTTGTATACCAAAGTAAATAACCTGAGTGATTGAGTGCAAAATCAAGAAAATTGTATCACAATTGGCTTGTTGTTAATGAATGTGTCGGCTTGTTATTAGGATTTTCCAACATGGGAAATTAATTATCAAATTTTAATGCTGTTTACTGGAAAGCAACGGCTGTCGATACATCACAAGATTCCTACCTGATTGATGATCGTACTCGCCGATATAACGCCTCGTTAGAAATCGAACTGCCAGCGCTGCAAACAAAAGGCAGAGTTATGCACGGCGATAATAAAATTCCACACTTTGTAACAAGCGAAGATTACAAAAAACCCTGATGGTTGGGAAGATTAATCAAATTTCTACAACTATGTTCAAAGCGTCTGCTTTTTATTGACGTCATAGAGATTAGATGAAAATGGTGCCAATTTTATAATTACCAAAACAGTTGTAATTAAAAGATTAATTTGTTGGGAAAACTAAAAATAAAAGCATGTTAACCTTGCAACGTTACAGTCGCATATGCGAAGAGTAAAAACTGTGCGAGAAAGACGTAATAAAATTTAACGCCAATTTTAAATCGTCCAGAAAACTGAAAAAATGTCTATATACTATGATGAAACACAGACGGTGTGCAAAGTAGACCTAAATTGTATAAAACTTAGTTGTTGGGTTAATTTGTTACTGTTGGAGAAATGCTAGCAAAACTAACATTTTATATAACATTTTAATGCTAATAACACCTGGTAAAAATAAAGTATTGCAATTGAAAATAAAAATAACGAAATTTGGTAAATTGTCTCCTGTCGAGATTAAGTTTCGCATCTTTGTCCAGGGAGTCGTCATTTTAATAATGGAACATCAAAAATGACCTAAATGTCTGCTCCAGATTCGCGACATTCACACCTTTTATAAAAATAAATCTCCTCAAAGAACTAAATTTTGAAATTGTATGTGGCAGTTTGACTTTTAGCGTCAATTCCTTCTGCTGATCTACTGATGGAATTGAATGCAGCGGCGTTTTACGATTATTGTTTCAATCGTTCCAACCTTGCACTCGCAATGCGTGTGATTGACATGTGGTGCAAATTGCTTTCCAAACAATGAGCCTCACTGCCGATCAAGTATTGGTTGTACTAAGTACAAGTATAAGCGCACATGGAGTGCGTCAAATGTACGTTTCTAGATAAATTATTGCTATGATTAAACAATGAAAATAGAATTCTTTTTTTACTTATTGTTTACCAATCACTATTACTTATATTCGTTTATTTCTAGTTTTGCATTCTAGCATTCTAATTGTAAAGCAATTTATACTTTGCAACGCAAAACGATAACAGCACTTGCAAATGTTCATGTTAGTATGTGTAATGCTTTTTGAAAACGTGTTAATTTATCTCAGAGAGGAGTCAGACGCTTGTTTCCATTTTCCAGTAATAAAAATAATGTACTCATTGATTCTGTTTACCTTATCTACTTTACCGAACATCAAAAATATTTTCCAGCTGAGACTATTTATTTTCTATTTTAAGCTCAAATTGAAAAAGCGGAAACTCCACGCTCTCTTAATGATTAATTTCTTCCAAATAAAAATACGTTTATTGCGTTTTACGTTATATTTGTTTATCGCTTGTTTCTATCAAGGTCTGAATGAATATTTTTGGCAATACATGACTTTGAGCGTATAATTTTAATTGTTTCGGAAAGCCGTGAACAGTCGCGCTCGTCGTCCACGAATAAAACGAGCGAATCGTGCGATTATTGGCCAGGAAATCGTGCGAATCGAAGCATTTCAAATGCAACCTTCAAAGAGGGACAATGAAAGAAACGTGGCTTCGATGATGAAAGAAGAAAATACACCAGAAAAGTGGTGTAAATTGGATTCGTCACAATGTGCAAAGAATTTTTGTGAACCTTTGATTCGGTCTAACTAGTAGTTTAAAATGCGCAGCGGAAAATAAGTCAAGTTTATTGCGTGGAAACATTACACCTGTTTGTGTTCTAAGTTAGGCACAGATCAAATAGAATTGATCGAAGGGAATTTCTTCTTTCTTCTTTCAAAGAGATTCATTCATTCATAAATAACTCACCACTTTTTCCTACACCTGGTGCTCCTACAACAGCAACTTTAACTTCACTTAATGACGATTTTTTTCTACGTATTCCTTTGGTGTTCATCATTTCGACTGTTTTACAGCATGAAACAAACTACTAAGTTTATAGTTTATCAGATAAAATCAAGAGGCGGTGTAGAGACATTAAAAGGAGAAGCTGTTTTTAGGTAAATCTAAATTAACTCAACTTTCGTTGTTTAACACAACATGCTCGACAACACTAGACGAGACGCTAAATATAACGAAAGCACAGGAACGACGCCCGCACGCATGCGACGCCGACGCCGGGAAGACTAAGCAAGTAATATTAAGTCGGGACTTGAGTAGCTTTGAGCTGCGCACAGATTTAAGGACCTGTTACTAATGGGCATTGAACATTTATATCATCTTTATACATTCCGAAATCCAATTAAATATATAATTTGTCATCACCACATAATAAGCTTTCTCTCCCAATTAAATCACTTAAGAATATTGAAGATGATGGTGATGCAATTTTAGAATGTTGTAATATTCTGTTGAGTAAATGCTTCCTTAGAATTAATGAGAATGTAGATGTTAAACCGCGTCGAGACGCTTGAGAATAGCGTCTCGCTGGCCTATCTTGCACTTGATTCACACTTGACTTACATACATGTACTGGGCTAATGTACTAACAAAGTATACAACAGATAACATCGAAATTCAGCTTCATAATTACTAATAAAATTATATTACACATCTATAGATGTGTTCTGTTTTGTGCTAATTTTAATTAAAAATTTAGAATATTAATCTACATTGAGTATTAAAATCCATCAACATTTCTATAGTATGTAGAAAGAACTTTTTTGTTCCTGCCAAAACCTTATACAAATTACACAGAAGTTTGTTAACCACGAGGAAAACAACAACATTCTAGCATGCAATAGAAAAGTGCAGAACAATGCAGATCCAAATAGTTCATATGTCTTGAATAAAATAGATATTAAATAAGAACGTATTTAATGCTTAATCGAATGTATGATTATTGCTAAGTATTAGAATACTTGAAGTAGAAATGTATATCAACAGCAAGAAGCAATAGAATCCACCAGTTTTTTTTCCTTCACCTGATATATAAACAATTTTCACTGCAGTTAATTCCATGTAGACCACAACCAAAACAGCAGAGTGCAGACCCACTTTAAAAAGTAAATTCCAATAAATTGTAAACAAAACTTTGAATCTGATTTTTATAAATTTCCTATGAAAACAAAAGTAAAGAAATGGTCTAGTTATATAGTCTCTAAATATATAAGCTTGCTCATTAAACATATTTCTGAGGTTGGTTTCTCTGTGTCAAGTACAGGACCGTCAACGCTCGACACGTTCTTGCAAAATAGCACATTACGAAAAACAGCCCACAATTTCTCCACCTTGTCGAATTCCCCGTTGTTTTTCTCTCAGATTGTCTGTCATTGCATTGAATTGCGCAAGCCTACTTCTCGTTCATTACACAGTGTTTACACAACCTTAACATCATTTTCCATCGCTCAATTGAATTTTCATAAATCATGCGCAACACATTTTGACCGTTGTCTGGTCTGCCTTAAATCTTCTCTACTTCAAGCAAAATAGAATAGATAAAAATATCAATTAGATGTCAAAATAGAAGTCAAGAAACTTCGTAACCTACAAGATTTCTGAAATATTTTCCTTGGCAACAAGAAACAAAATTATTTACCTGATCTATTCCACTCGTGTCAAAATTATTACACATCAAAAGGTTTACCAAATCTATAGTCAAGTAGTGAGTAATATTGTAATTCGCAGCTTCATCAATGGTTTTTCTAGACCATCTTCAGGCACACCAATCAGGCATATTCACAATTTATTAAAAGAAAAACCATTGAACTTCATTCCAATGTGTGGCATCAAACTCAGTAAATTCTAGTCATTGCAAATCATTGCAAACTGTTGATTTGGGGCCGCATGATATAAACGTGCTCTAATCAGCAGTAGCATCAATTTATCAATTCCATTATACGAATTATTGGACTGTGACGGGAAGATATTATCACCGCCTAATATGCGTGGATTGCATGATTGTACATCATGAGCGGCGGACCATTAACGGATCAGCGGAGCAACGACGTATTGCCTGGACAGGCGACGCCATCAGCACCAACCCCTAGATTATCCGTAGACAATGTAAAGCCATGGTCGCCAAGTTCAATTGCTAGCAGCATTATAGATACGCTCACTAGGTCATACATGTGGTCTCCCCGCGGAGAAAACCAGAATAAAGGAATCCATGGCGATGAAGGCGACATGAGAAGCAAAAGGGTTGAGTCAATGAATATGTTGAGAGATACACATTCTACTGACAATGTGGGTGGCATTGAGTACACTAGTGAGCATTTGGAAAAGGCATTGATTGAGTTGAAATCATCAGGGATCATTGACGTGGATTTCAAGCCTGCTGTAGTTGTTGCATCGAGGACTATGATTCAGGTGGAACAGAAAAATGCGTCTAGTGAAACGATTAATATTAAAAGCGACATGGAGATTACAACGGTCGTTGCATATCCAGGTTTAATCAGCAGCATAAAGTAGACATTTAGATGACTAACAGAAATTGTTTGTTTTTCAGTTAATATTAAGCAATCCAATCGACAAATTGGTGTTAAACCAGAAGTTACAGATATAAGTACACAGAGTACTATGGACAGAGTTAGATTAAGCACTCAAACAACTACAGGTAAACTACTACTCAAAAATATGTTTGAATGTACAAAAAAATAAATTTCTTAGATGATTTACCTGAAATTCCGTCACCTCCCAAAACGATATCTAATGCTGAAACTTCGCCAGAAACAGAAATGGATAGTGAACGTCCATCTAAAAAATCAAAAGTCCCCATTCTAAAACCAGGCCACAGCCTTTCATCGTCTAGTACAAGCATCCAGAACAAAGCTCTGAAATGCAATTCAAATCAAAAACTACCAAATTCTAAAATACCACTAAAAACTTCTACTTCTAGTAAAGAAAGCATCTCTATAAAACCTGGTCTTCGTGTCAAGAACGAAAAGATTTGTCGCTTATCAACAAGAAAACATATCAAAACTCAAGCAACTCAAGAAAACATTAAAATTCAAAATGAATTAACAAATTTTATCAGAGAAAATAACTTAAAACCAAATGATACCAAAGAAGGCACCCCTATTCTTCTTCAAACGGATGAATTATCTCCATGTGGAGAGCCGAATAAGGAAGAAAGGCTTGCATGTTCACATGAAGATATTGATGAAATGCGTAAACATTTACTGGATAACATACAAAAGGTTGAAAATGTTTTAAGTTCATTGCCTAGAGATGATCTGGGGAAACTCTATGGTGAATACGTCTTGGGTCGTCATGCTAGTACTATGACTGATGATTTACAAGTGGCTGCATTCGCTCAGTGTGAGGATAAAGAAGACGATGTAAATCGTAAATTATACGAAGCCCAAGTGTATAAAGATGAACGTTTGGTATCTTTAATTGATATTGATAGCACAACATGCGATGTAAAACCTATGGATGAAGGTGAGAATGAGGTGGATGATGACGATGAGTATGAAGACTTGGAGGAAGAACCTTCAGAAGAGAATATTCCTCTAGACAGTGTCGTTAGTCGGGAATCTTTGAAAGTAACCCAATCAGCTCTACGGAGAATTAAGCCAGAACAGAATTCGTTAAAAGACTCAAGAACATGTTTAATTGAATGTTCTGCAAGTGTGAAAGAAAGAAAAATGTCTATTGTTGATACAAGCAGCGCCCCCATAAAAGAGGAGGTGGAAGTAGAGAAAAGAGTTGAAACTAAAACGGATGAGAAGAAGGAAGAGAAAGCTAAGGAAGAAGTAGTTAAACCAACTCAGGTTCTCCTACCAAAACCAAAAGAAGAAGTTGTAGTCAAAGAAAGACCCAAAGAAGAATCCCGAAGAAATGAAGACATTAGAAAAGTAACGAAGGAAGAAATTGCTTATGAAGTCAATGTATTCAATATGATACAATCCCAAAAGGTAGGCATTTTAATTACCCATTATTTAATTAATTGCTTAATAGCCATTAATCAATAGCAGCATCTTACATTCTATTTGCTTGGCATAAACATAACAAAAAGACGAATCAAGTGTGAAACAAGGAATCGCACAAGCTGTGATCGCAGTCGAGCGTTAATTAAACAGTGATTAATTGCAATTTAATAAAATCCTGCGAAGAGCGCACGCGACGTGCATGCGATTGATTAGTCTCGCGCTGCCAATTAATTAATTGATAATGAAGTAATAATCCAACACATTTATATGCATGATTCCTCTCAGATTAACAACATACTACGCTTGGCGATGCCATATAACAACATTCTACTTCCGGTCTTCGTCTCAGCGCCCTCTGCAATTATGCTGTCTTTGGAGAAGGAACTGCGTCACACAATGGAAATCAAACGACAAGCTTCAGTTTATTTCAATGGTCTGATTGCCAGGTCCTCTAAATCGAAGCCTTGCCAAAGAGTGCTAGAGAAGAAATCAGCAATTAACAACGGCGTAAACAAAAGGAGCGTTGTTGAGAGGAAGAAGCAGCTTGTTAAAGTTCCAAGTTGTGCTTCGTATGGATCAGTAATTGGACCCACAATTGTCGCTCAACATCAGGCAACATGGGCAAAACCTCCATTTTATTATGGGAGCTATAAGAAAATTGCAGCAAAGTGATTTTAAGCGTAGACAACTAAATTCATAAGTGGTAAATCAATATTTGACAAATTAAACAATTAGTTTATATTGCAGATATTTATTTAAGTACTCAACATCTACATGCATAGTTTAGCTGTTTGCGGATTTAAATTTCTACAATAATATCTACAGATTGAAACATTTCATGTTCACTAATTACGATAAATTAGCGCTATATCTTACATTTTCGCAATTAACGTCTACCATTCTACGATGTGAAGTCTCACAGTCTGTATTTTTGTGCTTGCATTGGTTGTGTTGTGTTAGATTGCATTGTAGTAATAGGCGTTTAAAATTGAGCGGCTGCGCAAATCAACGCGCGAAGGCGACAAATTACGTCTTGCTTTAAGCCATCACACACATAATAATAATTTATATAATACAAGTGTAAATGGTAAGAAGGACGTAATTTGCACATTATTACGCTGCGTTACGCTACCGTACGTGTTTTAGTGTCGTATGTCTTCAAAGAAGAAAAGAAGAAGCGGATAGTAATAGACGCAGTGAGATCACAACTACCTTGATCACCTGGATTCTCGGATTGTCTACATTTCGGATAGATGCATTGTTCTGCCTGTTTCAAGTGAGTGTGCACATCACTCAAACTAACTTAGTTCATAAAATCATTAATAATAATAGATTAATAATAATCTCTAATAACGTTCTAATACATATCGAAATGGACGACTTTATACACAATGAAAATACCGATGAATCAAACAAAATCGTTTCTACTTCTGTTCCATTTTTGTTTTCCAATTTGCTGATTGCCCTATGTGCTAAGCACATTTATTTAACTAAAGTGCATTGGTGCCCGTTGCCTCGACCTCATAATCAAACGTGGCTCCAAAACAAATCCAAAATGCGAATTAAGGTAATAGTAAAATTACGTTTACGGTGTGGAAGTTGCCTTGCGCTTGCGTTCATTGTTTAGTTATATACTTTTTTGGCATGGTGGCGACCGTTGGCGCTCATCCGCTTATTCAAGCGCCGGCGCCTTCATCTTGTTGACGGCGTTCGAGAGATGCAACAGCTCGGTATTGAGTTGGTGCACGAGGGATTCCAGTTTGTCGACGGTGTCAAGCACTTCCACGCGACCGGTGTGTGGGTTGAAGCGCACCTCGAAGGGGCGAGACATGGTAGACACCCAACGACGAAATTTGTCCTTAGCATCTTCGAAGCTTTCAGCAACATAGTACACGGGTTGGTATTCTTGGTCCTGGTAGGGTTGCACAGCAGTACTGGCTGGTTCAAACGGACGAAGTTCCGGTTTCTCACTAAGCGCATGCAGCAATTCGCCGTAGGCACTCAAGAGACCAGCACCATAAGCTTTGACAGCCCCATTTTCCTTGCAGAGACCAAACTCAACTGTGAACCAGTAGACCTGAAGCAGAAACATTAATCAATTCTGCTCTAATTCATAGGTATTAATTTATGTCAAAGATTAATCTGCAATTAATTGTCGTATTCAATGACGTTACGTCAATAAATCGCAATCTTAATAAAAGAATTCTTTGATTGGATATGTGTTTGGTGATTATGCAAAGAACGCCGCAGAGTGTAAATTAATCCGTTTCTGTAATTGTGGAAACACATGGTTGTTTAATCTCATGCGACAAGTGAAATGACCATGTTCGAGTTTAAACTCCACTCGGATGGCGTTTGACTTCTTGTGTTTTGCACATCGTCTATTTTGCGTCAAGCGCAAGCTGATCGAGCGTGTCACATGCGCTTGACCATGACACGCTAATCGCAATACATTTATTTGCCAATTGCCAGCCGGCTTCGGATATTATTACCATTTAATTGCACGCGTATGTTACGATTAATTCAATCGCGCCAACATGCACACTAGGCGAACGCGTAGTTTCCATGAACATATGCAAAAGATGGAAGAGGGTGGATGTACTTACGGTAGACAATTTTTCAATTTCAGTATCGGAAGCGCCAAGAGAAGCCAAGCCGATTTCCTGGGAGAATTGTGCAAAGCTTGGATCGGCCAAAAGGGGCATGTGACCCAATAATTCGTGAATGGAATCGCTTAAAAAAAAAAAAGGAAGAAAATCAAATACTAGTTAATACAATAGAAGAATTCAATTCCCTATTTCTTAAACTCACTCTCAATCAATTTCGTTTTTTTTTTGTGCAACTCTAGTTTTTTTCAATTCTTTTACGCTTCATCTCTCAATTCTCTTGTAATCGGCTTGAATGTTCAGAAATTTAATTGCCCAAGCTACGTGACAGTAACGCACACTTATTACGCGCCATCTAATGGCTTTTATAATTCAATCACAAGCGGACTTTGATCGAGATTCTCTTGTACGCTAACTGCATCATGCCATGGGTGTTGCATGACGTAAAGATACCTCTTGTTCCGCGAAATTAGTTAGAAAGTTACTCACGGTTCGGGTGTGTGGTATGGAGAGTTGATGTGACGCACATACTGGGTACTCTGGAAAATTCTGAACGCTAGAGATGCGAGAAAGTCACGGGAGGTGAGCAGACCAGCAGCAGGACGCAAGGTAAAGCCAGTGTGGGACTGCAAGAATTTAGACATATTCTCTAACTGGGGAATGCGATCAGACACAAAGATGCCTTCTTCTTCCAGCATGCGGAAGACGCGTCTGTATTCAGCGCATGCATGTTTTGGCATCAAATCGCGCACGGTGTTGAAGACAGCAGACCAGGTCTTGTGTTCGGTCTCGGAGTAATCAATGTGTGGAATTGGATCACCACTGAAGAGAGTTAATGATATAACAACATGTTTTCTCGTCATATTCGTAAAGTGATTATCAACTTACTATTTGTAAGCAAAAGCAACTTCAGCAATGTGCTTACGGCGAGCACGATATTCCTTATCGGCAAAACCAGGATGGTTCATGTCCAAATCAGGTTCATACTTAGTCATCAGATGATTGCAGTTGTCCAGTTCAGAAGCATGACGCGGAAACCATGGGCTCTTGTTGGTGACGCTGTCCTCACCCACCAGGGAGACATTGGTGAGAGAAGCGGTCTGACGAAGACTCTTGATCAAGAGCAACAAGTTCTGACGGGTTAACTCAGCGTGAATAAGGACGTCCAATTGAGAAGCATCGGTCTTGGAAGGGCGAGTTTCCAAATGGTGGACAACTCCTGAATATTTTTCAATGGATTTAAGGACACGTGACAAAGAAGACATTCCTTCTCGCAAACGTAAAACCAAAGCGGCTTTCTGCAGAACTTTTTCGCCATCAGCACTCTCGTTGATAGCATTCTGCAGAATGACTTCTTCTTCGGTTAAACCAGTATCTAAAGAAAAATGACGGATCAAAACAAAAAATACAATAAATGAGTGCAGACGAAATTTATGGTGGTTTTACGCAAGGCTTAATGCGCACTTCCGACTTTTACTTGTAGGTCAGCAGAGTGGTGAAAATGGGGATAAAATTTGACGACGTCAAAAGCTCTTTCGCGTAATCGCCTCATGCGTTGGGAAAAAGTGAGTGGCTTTTAGTACAATTATATTCATAGCCGGATATAAAAAAGTCTACAATGTGTTCACTCTGGATGAAAGAAGAAGACATGGAAGACTTCTAGAAGGATAGAAAATTTAACAGAATGTGGCGTACACACTCTGTAGAGGATTAAATCAACTGTTGCGCAGTGCAATTGTGACGCGAGCACAATTCCTTTCACTTAAAAGTTCATTTACGTATTGCCTGCTACACTTTAGGTCAAGTTTAAGCACTTTTGCTAGAAAGAATGCTCACGACTTCTTGAAGCAACATGGCTTGTTGTTTATAACAATGCACACTTTGCACACGTGTAGCTACTTCATGCTATTGGTAATAGAAGAATTAGTGGTTTAAAATTGCATTAAAAAATGTTACCTTCGCCTTCCTCGGTTTGCTCGGTCTTTTGCGGTTTATCATCGACTTCTGGTTCAAGGCTGGAGTCTAATCATGCCATAATGCGACACAAAATGAAATAAAATATAATAAACCATCGTGCGAAAATAAAATAAAATAAATCATTTTACTAGATGTGAACATGCAAATTCTAAACATCATAAAGATCATACCATTTGCACGAAGACGAGCCTCATCTAAAACAGTTTGCTTGGTCTGCGTGACGACCATGGTCTCGAAACGAGCATCATCCACAAGGGAGCGTCTCCTCGACGGGTATCCGTTCTGAAAGAAAAGATTCTTTGATCACGTCCGTGCAACTCAAATCGGAAGCTACGTTCTTACGCAGAAGGAAGCGAAAACTAAAGCATTCAACTCAAGATTCATAGGCAGGAAATTAAGAATTGTTCTTCAGGACTTTATCCACACTAAATTTAGTTTGATATCTCTATAATGCAATATTTAAATTCAATTAGAATTATTAGATGCATTAACCGCCAATTGTTGTAGGTGAATGTAAATAATTATAATTTATTGCGTTCGGGCGCAATGAGAAGAATTTTAAATGATTGCAAAAAGAACGGGCGATCGCAAAACAAGCGGTAACAAGGTCAAGACTTATTAATATTTCGTTCCTTCGGGGCAATCTGGCATGAAAGCAGTCGACTGAGCCGTGCCTTCTATTTTCATGCTTCTAATGACCATGATCTTATGTCAATCGCGGATTTTTCAATACGGAGGCATTTAATGTCTTAATTGCACTTTATTATGCGTTTGCAGTCAAAGGTGATTAACTTGAGCCAGGTGGTTAGAATGCAACGGGCAAGGTGTGATTGTTGATGATGTGGACGAGACCGAGTGATAAGACTGGTGACAAGCAACGTGTCGTCAGGTGATTAGAAGTCGTTCCAGTTTTCTTGGTGTTTACGTGAATGCGAAAAGAGACGCAAATCGAGCTCAATAACATGATTTGTCGAAGAACTTACAGACTCTACTTCTCTTACAGAAGGCTAACCGGGGGCAAAGCAATGTGCAAACGCAATTAACACATTGAAAAAGAAAATGACTTAATAAGCCTACAGGATAAACCAGCAAACAATCCAGAAATTACTACAATGCTCACCAAAAACTGAATTTTATCTGCAAGAATTTAATTAAATTACCTTTCCTTCAATTAAAATCTCAGTAGACTGTTCACAGGTCTGTTGTACAGGTGGCATGGTCACTAATTGATTGTTAAATACTAACTAACCACTAAAAAGTTCGGTCTGAACCAACTGTCGCGTCGCGCTGTCTGCAGAAAACTAAATCGCAACCAATTTCGATCGAATTCAAATAGCTGTTTGCTAGTTTAATTTCATGCATAGCAATATAGTGGTAAGCTGGTAAGCTGGTAAGGAATGGTCGAAGCATTCCATTAGCAAGCATTTTCTATCATTCGGAGTGCGCCATGCAACTTATATAATTGCCACCAACGAACACCTAGTGACTAGCTGCTATACTAACCACTTAACATAAAATATCTACGAGCAAATAATTGTTAATTTTGCAATTGTTGCTATCAATGCGTACAACGCTAATTAACAATAACATTAGAATGTCATTAACAGAGTAATAAAATTCTGACTAGAACAATTGGGAAATGCGTAAAAGCTGATTTAATTGTTAATTTGGATTTGGCTCTATTTAGTTTCCACCTACCTCAATGCTGTAGGACTTCTTGATGGCAAACATCTCACGGTTCTTCTGTGCAGCAGCTACGGCAGCCATTTTCTGCTCTTTCGTAGGTTGGGGGTTGGGATTGAGATGGTAGATGTACAACGGCGATGCGGGCTTCAGCCTGAAAGCTATGAGGTTTCACTGCCGAGCGACGATTTGACAGGAGCAACTCCTCGGTGGTGGCTCGAGTGTCGAGTGTACAGATACCACACAGGTACGAGAAGAAACAGAAAGTCGGTGAGCGGGCGTCGTAAACCGGGTAGTTATCAAACCACGATTGGATTCCAAGCCGTCTGTCTGATAATGAACTTGTCGCGAGTGGCGATTTTGAGTGATACTATCGTGTCGGGTTTTCTTGGTGTTGGTTTTCAGTTGATTGATGGTCGAATTAGGATGGTTCTCAACGCACGCTGGCTGTTTTGCTGGCACGAGAGCGAACAAGCTGTGAGTGTGAGTGCCGGCTGATGAGGGGCTTCGCGCTTAAGTAGTTGCGGCCCCCGCCAGCCCGCGAGCGGCGTGTGACGGCCGCAAGCGCATTCGGCTACGGCCACCACGGGGGAAGTGCTTCAATACCATTATGATGGTGGAGGCGGTGAAATTTTATATGACAATTCACAGAAGCCATATGTACACGAATCAATAATTTCAACGGTTGGATTAATTATCTTAATGATAGTTCAATAGTAGAAATATTCGAACATCATTTAATGTCAATTAGCTTGCATAATTAATTACCAAGTAATGTGATAATTTAATTGATAAAACGT
Organism: Diploeciton nevermanni; assembly: GCA_027575565.1. Taxonomy (NCBI): domain Eukaryota; kingdom Metazoa; phylum Arthropoda; class Insecta; order Coleoptera; family Staphylinidae; genus Diploeciton; species Diploeciton nevermanni. The sequence goes on from JAODIE010000005.1 coordinate 4,491,157, forward strand.
TAATAAGAAAAGACTGTAATCAGAAGGTAGAGTTTATGTCAATTTTTCTCCGGAAAAAAAACAATATTTAATATTCCAGGTAAAAGATTTTTTATACACAAAATGAGAAGTGATTGGATTGTGGTCTATATTGTTGAGATCCCGTCTCTTCAAGGTCCTCAAAGATACGCGTCGCTCAAATGTGTCATCGCCACTCGTGTTGTTCTTGCGGTAAACCCGCTGTGATTTGGTAATACCCGCAACGCCAAACAAAAGCAGTACACGCATGTGTCAAGAACCGACAGGT
>JAODIE010000005.1:4498319-4557025 GCA_027575565.1 Diploeciton nevermanni
TTAGTATAATATATTGCATCAAAATAATGTAAGCCAAATATCTACGAAATTTGTGGTTCATGAGTTACTTCCAGGTTTTAAGATTTTTTTTTATTGTTTTGCACATTTTTGACATATTTTTGTATCAATAGATAGCTTAAAAGATCTACCAATTGGTACAATTACTAATAATAATGGTAGACATCGTAGTAAATATGATATGAAATATGAAGGAGGTACAAAAGCATGAAAGGTTTTGCTTTTGCTTTATGTTTGGAGTTTATTACGTGTTCTAAATAGGGTGTAACGAAATTGAGATTTTATCTTTTCACACCTTCCAGAGTCAGTACAGTCATGCAATTTCTGGCATGCTTGAATTGTGTTTTTGCTGATCAATGTAATCTTTACTTTTCTACAAAATGGTTCCAATTACAAGATTTTATCATTACTGATTCAGAAGTTAGTAACAGTGGGAAATAGTAATTATTAAATTTTCTATCAAGTTCATTTTCTTGAGACCTTTTCCAGTAGATCACATTTTCAAAAACAAAAACCTACAAAAAGAAGTAGATGCCATAATGAATCGCATCGATCTGTTTAAGTTATGCGAAAATAACCACATTTTACATCAGGTTCTTATAAACAAAATTCGTCGCAACATCAATTCTATTAACACATGAAAGACACTGAACGAGTCGCCAACAATCAGAGAGCAAGTTTTTGTGGATTGTTGCGTGCGAGAGAGCAGGAAGTCAAAAAATAGGATCGTAATAGTTACCTCATAAAATAATTAAGTGATCGGCGTGGTTTAAAGAGCTAGGCGGAAGAGATTTTGAAAGTGAAACACTGGAAAAATATGCGAGTGTTTTTGAATAAACAAGTAGCGGTAGGTATCGTGATTTAAAGAAATATTAAATACTTTTTATACTACTACAATAAAGCAGCACTAGCAACATTTTGTTTTTTATGTTTCTTTCTCTCATAGCGTAGAATTCATTCCAGTTGAACTAGTCAGAACAATTTAAATTCCAAAACTTTTTCTCTATTTCATAGTCAACTATGTCATGCTATCTGTCGCACACTTGGAAGTAACAAATAACTCAACAATTAAAAGTGTGCTACAGTTTCAGTGACTCAAATGTCGGCATTGCCTTAAAGATTACAATGTGCGAAAAAAAAAAGAAAGAAAGAAATGACCGAACATTAAGTCTACAACACGTACTGGAGAACAAATGCAACAAAAAAAAATCCAGAGAGTTAAAGCCAACTTGTAACTCAATTGGAACTGCAGAATAAACCAAAGCAGCAAACCATCAAACAAGAAACAGATGAGTTTATACATACGTGTTTTTCTTCTTTCATTATCACTTGATGGTACAATTGGGTGACAATACAGTTAGACTGTAATAAACGCGTATCAGGAAATGAATTTGATAGAATTTCATAAAGAAAGCCAAAGAAATCTACGCAAATTATATGCTAATAGATAACTGCAAGCAAACGGGCTAAGAAGAAACCGTAAATTTATTTATGTTGCACTGCGGTGCGATTTCGTTTGTTTTCGCATGCGCATCAAATACAAACAAACCCCACTATATTTCTTATATAAGTTGCATGCGAGCAGGCCTAACAGCAAATGCAATCATGTTTTTTCTCAATTTTCATTGATTTAATAAAGGCACGTACCTATGTTCCGTTTGTGGTTGACTTGTCGTAGGTATAAAAGAGCGCAATATAATTCAAAAGAAGTCGGATTTAATAAAAGATTATACTATTCTTCACTGTTTGAAAACCGGACGCACGACACTCGTCAAGACTACGCGTTGGGGTGAATATTAATGAAACACTGCTAAAGACAGCTGAACGCCTGCCGATTTTGCTGTTACATGATTACGTCAGCGAAGGTGTGTTGCACTTTTATTTCGCACTCACAATGTCCCGTAATATAATTTGAAAATTACTCAAGTACCGTAAATAATGTTGTGCGTTGTGAAAATAGGATGTTGATAACACTTCACTTGTAGGTTTGTGCACTTCGGGGCCGCGGACAACCGCACACGCGCAGCAGGACAGTCACGGCAAGACTGATACAAGCGCCAACTAGGAAAGTAGAAAGAGCGATGGATAAACGCGGATAGAAATGTGTGTAGCGAGCTGAGTTGCGCTGGTTGTAGCTCAAGCGCCACAAGCAGCAGGTAACAAGTAACAAGCTCTATTATTTATGTTCACCTGCAATATAACTTGTTACCTGCTCGGGCGTTAGCTGTATTTAATGTTGGACACGATAATCACTCTATAGATTCAGGAAAGGCAGTCCGTGAGTTGCATGTTTGGACGAAGAAGATTGTAAATTCAGAGAAAGTAGGAACAGCAAGACGCTCGCTTGGGCGATGCAGTAATGACACTACGTCAATAGTTCCTGCGTTCCTTGCGTGCACACTGCAACACTCAATCGCTTTCCACCATTTTCTCAGTCCTACGTCCTTTTTTACGACATTCCCACTCCGCTGTACTCGCAGGAGGATCAACAGGATGTTGGAAAACGCTGATAACTATAGACATTGGCCAGGATCATGATTATAGATTTAAACCGCCAACAAAATGATTCAAAATACACAAAGGTGTACATATGGCACAATGGGTCATAAAGCCAACACAAATAAGGAAGAAATATTTAGATTGCGAAATATGATAAAAACCCAAAACAGTTCATCAACATCAACATTTTACAACAAATTGTTCCAATCATGCAGCGTTTTAAATTGCTGCGGTATTTTGTCATATTTATATTATTTATTTCAAATACATTTTGTTTGTAGTAAAATCAAAAAATGTACAAAAAATCAGCGCAACATAAAACTCAAGGAAACAAAGAGGGTTTCATTGGTATTCCAATCTGAACAATTTTTACATATTTCTCAACTGCATACATTATTTTTGCTTTTCCCGCAATATCAAGACCACCTCCCTGTAAAAATTATGCTCCTTTCTTCGTGAGATCACACCCCGAAAATATCATTTTCACATTCCGTATATTAATCAATTTTGATACACCAATAGAAATATTCTCTCATATTCAATCTTGCTGTTTATGTTTCTTTTGTTGTTGTTGCTTAGATGAAACGAAAATAGATTATAATTAATAGAGAAAGCAAAATATCACAAAAAGAAATCATCTCTCAAATTTCCCGAAAGTGCCTACACCAGACACAATCAGAAACTAATACAAACTAATGTAATATACAAACTAATACAATTGTAGGTGTAATAAATAAATATTACAATGTTGCTTACAATTTTCATTCTAATATCTTCCCCCGCCTTTCCACCAATTTTCACTTTAATGATTATGTATAATATTCATCTTGTATACCATAAGTATAAGTAAATTATAATCATATGAGATACAAAATGATAGAATATTTATATTTAATAATAGGACACAATGGAATCGTTTCTTCGATGTATGCAATGCAAATTATGTTATGATTTCCTTTTTTGTTAATATTAGTGTAGACGAGTATGCACGTATTTTTATAGTTAATTAATATGCCCTTGTCGTTAGATACGAATATACATAATGATCCGTTGAATATTTGTTTTCAAAGCATGTTTACACGTTACATGATTAACAAATTTCTTGCCGCCCTTTTGCTTCAATTAAAATCGGTTTTAATGAATGAATGGCACATTACCATGAACTTCGGCCAGTCAGAAACGATGGATAGTTTGTGTCGAATGAACGTGTATAGTTTATGTTTAATAAATACTGGAAGTTCGCATTAACGAATATATAATATTTACATAGAAAAATAATGCGCTCTGCGTTAGAAATTAGTACAGAAAGAATTTCAACCGAATTTCGGCAATGTAGATGCTTTTTATGATGGCGAAGAAAAAGGATTTCAAACCTAGCCAAAACATGTAAAATTTAGGGTTTGTTGATGAACGCATGATTCCTTTCTCCATAAAATACTGTAATGAATAATGACAGACCCGTATTGTTACAAAAATGTAAAAGACATGTAATATATTCAGCTATTCAGTATGGAGTTTCCAATGCCAAACTGCATCTTGCATCTGTTTTCAAGCTCTGAAAACTGGAAACCGGCCTCATTGTCCCTTGTCAACCAGATTATGTTCTATACAACTGCCATAATATTCGCTCCTATTATGCTATTCTGTGTAATTTTACAGGTTCAATCTACAAATTCATATACCTTAGACACAACCGATTGTTTTCGTTTGATTATTAGTAGAAATGGTTTTTAATATTGCATCGTGTATAGAGCGCTATTAATGATTCGGTTTACAGTTTAGCAATAATAATGTTCGCTAAGTTGTGGTAAAAATCCCTACTCAGTTGTATTCGTTACTCGCTAGTCGTACAATATAAATAAATTGTAAATACGGAAAAACAGCCATAGGAAACATTCACTTTATCGTTTTATCAATTTAACATTATGCTAACTCTTTTTTTCCTTACTATCGTCTTTATACATTACTTACTTTTGCGAAGTTGTAGTTCAATTCATATACCTCCCTGCCTGCCTCTCCGTTAACTATATTTTACTCGTTACTTCTTGTTGACTAATAAATACATGACGGTACGGTATGTAGTGTTATGTTCGTCTATTGTTTTTTTTCGCATGCATCGCGAAGCACGCCGGGCATTGTATATTTGGCGTATTCGCAGCACTCGCTTGCCCTCTTAGCTTAGTAAGAATGTAAAATTATAAAATTGTTCTTGCAGTAGAGGTTGCGATTATTTGCTCTTATAGGGGTTAACGCTGATGTGTTTCTTCGCAACATCGTTTATGCTAAATTATCTTCGGTTCAGTTCTGATTTGATTGCTGCAACAAATCATGACCATTAATTAATATTGACCACTAGGGGAGGGTATTATGTGACAAACATAGTACGAAATTGAAAATGATAGCAGATACAACATACCGTCTAATATTTCATGCTTCATTTTCGTAAGTTCCTTTTGTATCTCCTTGACTAACTCGTTTTTGAGCGTCTCAAGATCAGTTGGTGCTAACGAGAGACCATCTGTGAGTCCGTTGACCTTGAGAATGGTCTCTTCAGATGCAGAACCGAAGCGTTTACGAATGCTTTTTGGCGAATCACCGTTGTGCGCGTGCTTACTGCTATTTGCCGGCAGCGTATTGGTTTTTTCCCATGTCGCCTTCTTATCGTCGTCGTCTGGCAACGGCTTCTTTTCAACCTGCAAAGTAAATTTTTATCTTATTTGGAGCCCTACTTTGAAGATGAATTAGCATTACCGCAGCGCGTCGTCGCGCCAAAGTCTTCGCCATCTCATCCATCATAGAAGCCATACTACCGCCGCCACCACGACCGATTGTGCCGTAGTTGCTACTGCCGCCACTACTAGTAGATGAACCGCTATTTTCCGCTGGGAGCGGCTGGGCATTCGCCTTTTGGCTCTTCTTAAGCCGGGCGGCTTGCAATTGAGCTGCGAGAGAGTTTTCTACTTGATCACTACTTGCAGAGCGTGTCATGTTCATCGGTGGAGGAGGTGGTGGTGGAGGGCCAGCAGCATTCATCATCGGCATTGGCGGACCCATAGGAGGTGGCCCACCGATGCCGTTCATCGCTGGCATCGGAGGTCCCATTGGTGGGACTGGCGGTGCCACTGACGGTATCGGAGGACCCACTGGCGGTGGAGGTGGGCCACTCACTGGTGGTGAAGGGCCACACATTGGAGGTGGGGCTGGTGGTGCACTGGTCGTACGTTGATGACCTAATAATAATTCATGATTAACAATTTCTCCTACTTTCTGCTTCGCATTCAATGTAAAAAGTTTCAAAACTTTTCGTACCTGGATTGGAAGGTGGTGATATTGGACTAGGCTGAACTACATTATTAGGTAGTGCTGGCGCTTGAGGCACATTGTTCATCGGCGACGTTTGTTGCGGCGACATCATCGCAGTAGATATCCGCCGTTCCTGAATCATGGCGACGTCTTCGCGAGTCATGGTGCGATAGCCCATGTCTTCATCATACTGCTGCTGAGTGGGTGGTTGCGCTGGTGAGTATTGTTGCTGTGGCTGCCTGACAATATTGCTCAAGACCTCCAACGAATGAAACATGGCACGCGCAAACAGATCTGCGTCCTCCTTAGAGCTGAAATTCAATCCATACACCTGTTTGTTGTCGCGCCATTGGTGAAACGTGGCAGTGGCCTGATTATATTTGAGCCCTTTCAAAATCGCGCAGTTGATGACCACCTCGTGGTCCTGAAGTTTGCGGCCCACGACGCGAAAAGTCTGCTGCACGGTGTGCTGGTAGATATGGACCTTTGACAGGCCGGATGAGGTTCCAGATGGCACCCATTTCTTGTTCATATCATCGTAAACCATTACGCTCGCTCGAGCGCTCGCTATTGATTGCTCACTACAAACAAATTGCATTAATTAAAAACGCAAATAAATATAGACCACGAATAGCAACAAAATTAATAGTAAACGTGAAGAAAATTGAAAGAACTTTGTAAAGTGCTTTGTCATTATCGATTATTAAAATTCTCTGTATACATATAAAGAAAATTAATTTAAAACATAAAGAAAATTTGATTAGTGCAAATATTTAGAATTGTTTTCTAGTGTAACACAATAAACGTGCGAAAACCAACCATGCCCAATATAATTCCCAACTCTGTCGCTTTTTGCGCATCTCCACCTCGTACTGATCGTCGTATTCCATGTAAAACCTTTTGTAAGGATCGTCGCACATGATTTAAATAAATTGTCCTACAAGTTTCTTGCAAGAAAAGAGCAACTCAGTAGATAGACTGCATCAAACTGTATTCTGCTGCATTCAAAATCGTTAATATTTATCACCCTGTGTTAAACGAAGCAGCAATCGATTGAACTTTTGTTTTCGATTACAATAAGCAATTTGCAATATCTGCATCAGCATGAATCACGATACGCACTAAAAACACATTCATGTATGCTTATCCAATATATATTGCACTTTTTGTCAACACTTCCCCAAATGCTATTAAACTTCAAAGTTTTAGTTCAGTAACGTATAGTATTGGAGAAATTGCTGTAGGTTACAGTAGCACTAGCACTACTTGTGCATTATCTCGTTCAACCACGTCCGGAGATTTGAACAAAAGTTGTGCGGTCGCGATGAGCTCAGAAACAATACTAAATCAGTTTTTAATTCAATACTGTTACCAGCGAGACAATCGTGTTGGTCACGTTGTTGCTCGAGTTACTTAACACCACACAGTACAAACTAGAGCAGCATGACAACTGCTGAACTATTCGGAACATTATAGTAAATTCGACTTGCAAATTCGACACGGCTTCGATTGCTTCATCAACTGAAGGGATACAAAGAAGTAGCACTTTAAACTGATACGATATTTAGTAATTCACAAATTCCTTAAAAGCGCAGAGCTTAGGTTATAAAATTACACTACTATTATATTTTCGACATTTTTAAGAAGAAAATTCTGATGTAAATAAAACGGTTGAAATACTGGTACTCTGCGCACCTGCACCTGAACAAATAGTACCAGCAGCAAGTGTACCAAGAGCACTTTTACTTTCGATGTCATTCATGGACTCTCTTACGTTGCAGCACTTCGATAGCAAACTAATTTCTTATGGTCGGGCGAGTGCGCACTCAAGCTTGACAGGTGCAAAATAAGCTACAACTTTATTCGTAGCTTGTTTGCTACAGTCCCACCAGTCTTCTAGTTTAGGGTAAATTTAAAATGAGTCATTTCTTTATACACTTCACACCTAGAATATGCACCTGTTATACCCGCTGAACCATTAAAACACTTTTTTAAATCACTTTTACTTTGCTAGTTTTTCTATTAAATATCTAGAAATCTCAACACTTTCGATTTTCCACCAGCCGCCACTAAAGACAGCATCGATCTAAATATTATGTTGTTTTTATTCCCTTTTTCCAGAGTCGCGGTCGTAGTTGGATCGTTATTTCACCAAATGCGGATGAACTACATTTTCTCATGTTACGTGCTGCACATTGTAAAGGAAACTAAAGGAGAAAATCGTCAGCAGTCGGCGGTAGTCGACCAGGTATGCAATGCTAACAACCTTGACAATTTAGTTGATGGAAACAAATTTGTTTTCAATGCGATATTGGGAGAAACTTAAGCCAGAACAGCTGGGAGGTAATATTTTGTGTTTTACAAATATGTGATAATATGACACTCTCATTATGTTCTGCAATTATATTATTGGCTTACTATTTAAATTGTGTAAATTGTTTATTAGCAGTTGTAAGAATTGTTATATATAACTTGTTAGAAACACTTAAATACCACCTGGTAGTGAAGCAGATAATGAACACGAATTTACATTTGCAATAGTCATTTTACCAGTGGCAATATATGTGTCCAAAAAAAACGTAATTAAAAGTTTCTAACGTGGACAAATCGATGTCAATTTTAAAGGCAAGTGTTAAAAAATCGATGCATTGAATTCTAAAGCGCTTTAAAATAACTGCCTTTGCTAACTTGGCCAACTTCCAGCCAGCCGTTCCAGCCAATATTACAACACAAAAAGTTACTTATTTCCATTCTGATCGTTTCAATTCCAGTTGATTCAAGAAGAAAAAATGTACAATCATATCTACCTCATGAAAGAATAATTAAGAAATCAAACCATTCCTAAAGCGTCACAAACGGAAGCTAAATGTTTATGACTCAAATCAAACAAAAGACTATCGATGAATGAGTCAGAAATGCCCACGATTCATTGGGAATTTCACTTTTTCTCATACAAGAAATGTGATAAACGAAAGTTAATATTCAAATTGGACTACTGGATAATATTTACATAAAAAATGCCACAATTAGTAGTAGTTTGTAAAATATTTTAACGTAACCGTAATAAAACAAACCACATTTTCAACAACACTGCTCGTCCAGCCCAGCGTTCGAAATAATTCAAGATCGCAACAACGCTGTCCCCTGCTTGCGTTTGCTATAATTATAATTACGCTGCAACTGCGGTTAGTTACTTGAATGCAGTTGCAGACTCACTTGCTGAATGAAAAAGCATTCATGTTAAGCTATGATGACAATTAGAATACAATTAATTTGTATTGTTTTACTTGCAACAAGCTACTTAATGTTTACCACGAAAACTTCTTTAAATACTACATTAATTAAATTGAAATTCGAACACACTTGTAAACTTTCTAAAAGTTTGTGATAGTTAACTTCAATGTTATCAAAAATGTCGCTCGTGACTGATAGCTCACTTCCTACAGTAATCTGTGTTTTAATGCGTGACATAGACGTTATCACAATAAAGCGGTGAAACTCACAAATAAAGTAAAACATAACGGAAGATTGAGATAACACGGAAAAAAATTTTGATAGTAACCAAAAAATGAATTGAACCAATCAAGACTGGAACTTATCAGGGCCATAAACATATTGATTCCTTGGTTAAGGAATGCAATAGTAGCAATAAGACATGTTAAATGAATGTATATCGATTAAACTATAGTACTTTTTTTTATATTCTTGATAGTATGGTTAATTTTATTTGTTATTAATAGAAAATATATAAACAAATATAAAAAAATTTAAAAAACATGTCTAAAGGTTTTAATGAATGACGTGCGCGTGATATTCAACTATCCATGCTGATATCCACATAAATCCATGTTGATGTTGATCCACATAAACTACCGTATTTTACCGCCTCATTTATACGCTCAACTAAGCCAACTTGTAGTTCGTACAATGATACACGTGGGTGTATTCATTCCGGTGGCGGCGAGGACACGCGAATCCCTGGGCAATCAATTTTCATGAAAATTGGGGTCGGTCGCATTAACTTAACTCGACGCAAGTGGGTCCCGACTGCGGCAAACAGCGTTGTGCATCACAAACAAGACAAAATACGTTCATTTATTCATTTGCACAGCAAACGCTTACGGCGTTATTAGACTGTAGAATTAGTGACAGACGGTGTGAGAAATATTTGTTCAGTTGCAAACTTTACGAGAAATATTACAAAGAATTATGTAAACATTGTATAAATAAGTAAGGGAATGTCTAATTTGTTTCTTTGTTGTTGGTGTAGGTTTGATATGAATGTTTCTGCCACCATATTGTAATACGGTGTTCTAAAACTTTGTTCATAAAAGTGAGAAATATACGTAGATGATACTGACGATAGGAATCTTTATTGAACATTTACGGTCAAAAGTAATAAACCAAGAAATGATATAATTACCTCTGACAATTGAAACAACTTCAAAAACTCCAACAAATTACTAGCGCCTCCAAAATTAATATTTGCTTTGCACTGAAAAACTAGTGATCCTTGACAAGTAACCTAAATTTCCTAAATTATTTGCAGAAAATTAGAAATCCGTTTGGCGCCAGCGAGCGTGAAGATTCTCCGGAATAAATTTCCGTTCACTGTTTGTTCACAAACACTTTGTTTGCGTACGTAAATCGGCGTAAATTATTGGTATAATCTCTAAAACCTCCACAAGAGCCGAAGTCAAAAGCTAAACTTCAATAATTATAAGTACGCTATATTTCTTTCTATAAAACATAATTTATGATCCAATATCAATAGGAAAAAGGTTTTATTTTCCTACATTTATTTGGCTCAATTAACTTTTGTCTCGTGTTGTGTCCTAGTGTGAATGAAAGCCCAAACCTTATTGGCTTCCCACAGAGCCACATCACTCCCAAACCTATCAAATAGAGGGATGAAAATTGGGGTGTCTGTAGACAGTCAGGAAAAGCCAACAACACTTTCCATTGATTCATTGGCAATTTTGATTCAATGACACGTCATTTTGTCAATATTATTACAAAGTCGTAAATTTCCGCATAACTTGCGTCCAATCATCAAAAATAACATTCTAAACTATTGAAGAATTCACAATGAAAATATGATGAGCATATTGAAATGAAATAGATGAATGTGTGATTGATTGATGACAGAATTGAGTATTACAATGATTGCGCGTGCCATTTAATCAAAGCAGTCTTTAAATAAAACAATGGTGACAATAGAAGCACGTGTACAAAGTTTGCGAACTGTATCTAATGTCCTTGCATTGAATATTTATGTACCAATAAAATACACCAGATTGATTGCAATGCAACCAAATAAATTCATCGAGGTAATAGAAGGAATTGGGTGTAATTTATTTGCACCATTCAATTTCACCTAAAATTTCGTTATGACACGTTTAACTAATGTTGAAGTCGGCAAAATGTGTTGCTGAAGCGCCACAGAGTTTAAAACCGTCCTACATAGGCATATGTGATTTTTGTTTGTGCAACACCCTCCAGTGTTGTCTGAGGCTCCTTCAGCGCTTGGAATTCAGCGGAGTAGAATGTGTGAACGCAAATGTGGGCCGAATGCACACAAAGAAAAAGACACGAGTTTTCCATTCAGCAAGCGAACTGCATAACATGAACGCTGAACTAAGAATTGAATGACTAACAAGAAAGAAGAAAAGAAAAGGTTTTTTATGCCATGCTATAGGGTTTTATTCCGAGAGTTGCTGACAATGCAGTTTTTTTTTCTGGACTGGCAATGCATCAGAGTTGTCTTTCCATCGTGACTCGGTCGAAACTCATTCTATGAATTGACCTAATTCGTAATAATCACTGCAGTTGTTCCAACATTACAGCGACAATGATGCAAAATGAGCGGAATATTCTTACAAAATGTCAATAATCTCTTTATAAGATGTGACAGGTCCAAAGAATTTAATAATATAAAATACAATTTCACTAAATTATAAGTCTCAAGAACAAAATCCTCCCGGTGCCGCTTTTTATCATTCGAGAAAAAACAATGGAACATAAGCAATAAATTTTCGATACACGCTGACAACTCATTTTCAGGAAAACTTTGAAAACAATGATTCTTTCCCTTTACCTTGCTTTCACCTTCCCTACCTTACCAAAAACAATTTCAGTAAGATACTGTAAAATATTATAAATAATCATTCGGGGCTGAGTAAAATTGCACCAACTACAAACTTCTGAAAGTTTACAAACACACGTGAATCCTGAATGAAAATTAAAACTTTAATCAACCCTTTTGCTTTCCCTTCAAGCGTTCGTTTACCCTCATCAAGCTGCGCCGTTTTGGCCCAATCATAATGATTAATTAATCGGTCTTCTGCTAGCGGCGCTAATGAAGAACTTTGCAATGAAGATCACGCGCAAAAAATCGCTCTTTTTAGGTAAGAATGTACAATGTAAATAAAGAGTAATGAAACAGACATTAACACTTCTGAACTGAGTGTATTGATAGTAACATGCAGGCATGCAGTTAATCAGCGTGCAGTAATTATGTCATTATTAAGACGGATTTGAATGTAGTGCAATTATATGTTCGTTTGGGGGTTAGGAAAATGTACAGAGTGATTCAATAAAACTTAATTCTCATAATTTCATGAAATTTAGGCAAATATTTGTTTTAGTTTATTGGAAATGTGATGCCAAGTTCATCAACTTTAACTTATCAAATCACCGTGTAGGGAGACACAGAATATTTAACTAATGGCTATTCTAAGTTATTGTACCTTCTGCGTGTTTCCGTATTGACGCTCATTTCGGCAATACTGAAATACACATTAATTTATTAATCATCATTCGCCTTATCCTGGCATTGATAACTTTTGCAATTTGTGTCGACGTTGGTTCTTTTCAGTGTACATTTAGCAAATTCCTCAGATGTGTCATCTAAGCGGAAATATCGCCGACAAACGTTCACTCTTTGTGCCAAACTGAATGTACTGTGCATACTATGCAATGTTGAACGGTAATGAGATCGCTACTAATCGGATCCGTAAATTTCCGCGACACGATTTTCCTGATTTCCGCCGCGCGCTTTTTCATTTCCGGCATGTTCAAGGTGACACGATTTCAACGCGTAACACTAACAAAGGACATATGCTAAAAATATCATGTAGGCAATAAATTTATCCAGAGAATTACTTTCTTCTATGAGTAAACAATGTTAATGTAATTTGTTCTTGACGAGATGAGACGCTGGGAAACATATACAACGCATTGTTATGTATTTTACAGATGCCTACACTACACGAAACTTTGCAAACAATTTTTTCATTGCCGCCGCCGCGCCGCGGGGATGTAGTAGTACAAAAACCAAGGCGATTGGATATTAATAGAACAACGAAGGATCAGGCAGCCACAATATCAACGCGTTGTCATGACGACCACCACCGGCAGATTTCTTCCTCACCGGTGCATACCAACTCAGCTTTATTCATGTACTTTGTTTTTTTGCGATACACTAATTTGACTCAGATATTCCGAGTGCCTGTAGATGAGATAATGCATAACAAGTTGGCGACTTAAGGGGCGGTGGCGAATTTCCGGATGCAGGAGGCACCCCCTCGGTGTTTAGTCATACGCCGCAGTAAGGTGCACGAGTTCAACACACCCGAATTTTTCGAAATCGATAATAACCGACTGCATGTCCGTGTAAATAAATCTAAATAATAACACGCTCCACCAACGAGCTGATTGCACACTGGAGATGATTCGCAACAGCATAAGCGAGTGCATGCGATATTCTTTGTGTATTCTGCTCGGCGCACCGATCCCGGGCGAGGCGCGAGACAAGATCGCGGGCGGGACGGGCGAACAAATAAACAAAACGCAATTACTCTCAGCTGCGATGAATGAAAACCACGCAAACTTCAGAAGATTAGAACAGATGCCGCGAAAATGCATTCGCTAGGGCCGATTTACGTAGCGGGTCAGTTTATTCATACCGAGGGTAAAGGCGATATGAGCAAAAACACGCAGCGTAAACTCACCTCATCTTCAGCTGACAAACAAACGCCGTACGAGGAACCTGAATTGAATTGTTGAGGCGGCTGTTCACCGTTGATACATCGTTGCCTGGCACTCTCGGATCACTGCTATTTTACAAACGCCCGCTGCATGCGGTGTTAATTCACTTTTTCGCAAATATTCCGACTTCCGAGGCGGCCTACACGAGCGATGATGACGGCAGCGCCATGTTGTGTCCAGCCCGAAGTGCGAATGATTCCGAGCCGGCGAAGGAAGCGCAGACGAAGAGTTTACGAACTAAACAGCGACATCTACACCGAACAAATTAAGGCGAATTACTAAAAAATGTGTTCCGTATAGAATATAATAAATAATTCGCAAGATTCGTTGAAAAAAATGATTAATTATTTATTAAATCATTTATCTATGCATCTTCACTCGCATATATACTAGCATTACGACGTTTAAACTTTTTAACAGAAGGAATCTCAGGAACTGCTTCAGTTGTAACTTTATCTCTTTCAGAATTCAAAACAAAGTCGTTGCAAGCAGGAGCAGTATCCTCCATTGCCTTCTCATCCACTTCAATTGCCTTTTGTTCTTCTGCATTATTTACCAGATCAGGAAGAACTAATTTTTTCCGCTTAAATCGACATGATAATATAGAAGCATCAACGGATTCATTACCCACATTTGACTCTCCATCCTCTATAAAAATTTGACTTTCATCATTTAAGCTTTCATGCTGTTGAGATGTGTTAGCTTCATCCTTATCTTTTGTCGACAGCAAGGCCTCAGTTGGATCTAGTATTCCTAATTTAGCACAGAAATCAGTAGTTTGTGAATTAATTTCTAAAGCAGGTTGATATATGTTGCCTGTTGTTGGTGTTCCTGGTTGATAAATCTGTGCAGTAACTTTAAAATTTTCTGGAATGATTGGAACATCACCAAATTTCAAATGAATTTGCTGTTTTTCTTCTTCTGAAAGCATTGCACATGTTGCAGGCATAAATTGCGTTCCTCTTTGTGTACTGAACAAATTTTCGGTTGCCTTGATAACTGTAAGCCATTCCAAGTCATATTGCAGTTTGTTTGTATTACTGTCTTTTCCCTCAATATCAAGAACTTGCAAAAAACGTTTTCGTGGTACGCATTTATCCAAAGCAAGGAATCTTGTACTGCTTTCATCTTCATGTGGTACAAGTGCTGCAAATTTGCAATGAAGATGTGCAGCAAACCAATACCTTGGTTTTAGTTTATAAAGAAGATCATTGTAAGGTGGACTGCCTAGTGTACCTCTTTTTATATCATCCCTAAGAAATAGAATTCAAATGATTATTATAAAATTACATAATTTAGAAACATTACATACCTAAAGTATGGTTTATAATTTAATAATGGTTGCACATTTCCATACTTGGTAATATCACTAGGCCAATCATGTGATAAGAAAACATCAATATCTTCTTGTATTTGAGACAATCTATGGACTTCAATATTTCTAATGTGATAAACTGATCTCTTTGTGTTCTCACAATAAGGTGCACTTTCAAAATGTCCTTTATGATAGTCTTTAGCTTTATAAATTCCAGAAATACCTCCAATTCTCAAGCCATTATAGTTGACCACACCAGCATATCCCAGGTAATATACATTTGGAGCTACCCATCCTCCAAAAGGTAGTTCCTGAAGATAGTTTGAGGCTTCATGATTGCCACCAATGAATATTGTCAAAACTGGTGCAACAAGTTCACCACTGTAGTACCTAAGAAAATAGTATTTCTATTTAGTCATGACTAAATTTATAAATTTACATGATAAACTTACTTATAAAATGAACCCATATCATAATATTTTGGTGGTACTGCCATACATCGCAAGTCATTCTCATTTCTTACTGATTGAAAGTCACCACAACATATTAACAATTCAATCTTTATATTGTTTTCTACTTCTAGTTCAGAAACACATTTGTAAATTATTTCTAACTCCCCATGAGCACATCCTTCCACTGCAATGTACATTTTAAAAAAGATTTGCGTGATTCGTTCTAAATCGCATTGTTTACATCCGTTTTCAATGCATATAAAACTTTTTGGTTATGCGTGTAACTTCAATATTTGATCTGTTCCTTTGTTTTGAACCACCGTATGTCGACTGAAAGTATGTTAAATTACTCTAAAATATTTGTTTAGTAATATCATGCATCTAATTTACCAATTGTTCTTCTAGTTTAGTAGTTTAAATATTTCTTTCTACTTAATTAGCGTTTATTTGTGGTGGGATACTAAATCTGCTGCAGTCATCTAAAGTTATTTGGAGAACTCATCTTGGTCTATTGTTAATGCAGTAGTCTATAATATAATAGTATTCCTGTAAGTTGCAGGAATCCCTAATGCTTAGAATAATTGCAGCATTCTTCGACATTGCAGTGTTCTTGGTAAATACAGTTATCCATAATTTTTGAAATTCCATTACAGTAAGCTTTGAGTAACAGATCTCACACAAATTTTCTTTCCTAGAATATATGTGGATTTTGATAGTCTACTTTAGGAGTCTGTACCAAGATTATTTAAAATTACAAGAAGTTTTAAATTGCATAATGCAAAATAAAGCAAATAAGTGCAGAATTATTTTGCGTCGAATTTCCACAGCACAATGCTATATATATAATATAAAATATAAATTGCTAAATATTTACTAACCTAGGGCAAACAAGATTATTGATCACACAAGTATCTGTAACTGTTTAGCAATAATACTAATTAGATCGGGCTTAATTATAATCATTATCATAATACCAACAAACATCATTACTCCAACTAAACTTGCGAAATAGAGTAATTATGTCACATGCCTATCACCATCGGACATGATCTGCGCGGTTTGTTGGACTCTGTTGCACATCAACAGATCCATCGACAACACGTTTTAGGTTAAATGAGGTAAATCAAAGTTAAATTCTTAGTTTTGGGCCATTTCATCACTGCCCAGTCCAATGAAAATATTCAGCACATTCATTAAGAGCATCTTCATTGGACTTCCGATCGGTGTGACGCTTGTGGATACATTCGGTTATGTAGCCCGTGTGGATGGCATATCAATGCAGCCAGCATTGAATCCTGATAGGAACATTACTGATTACGTCTTCCTGAACCGCTGGGCAATCAGACAATTGAACATTGAACGCGGTGACATCATTTCATTAATTTCCCCTAAAGATCCAGAGCAGAAAATTATTAAGCGAGTTGTTGGAGTTCAAGGTATAAATTCTTATATCTGATCATTTTTAAGCTCATGTTTCTTATTTGCAGGTGATATCATTGCAACTCTTGGGTATAAGAGGGAAGTAGTCAAAGTACCTGAAGGTCACTGCTGGGTAGAGGGTGACCACACTGGGCATTCCATGGATTCAAACAACTTTGGTCCTGTCTCCATTGGTCTTGTCACTGCCAAAGCTACTTTTATTGTTTGGCCACCAGCAAGGTGGCAGCTCATTAGACCATTTCTACCTGATGCAAGAGTACCTCTGAACTGCACCGTTAAGTCATAGCAACTGCAACATGAGGGCTATTTCTCTAGTGAGGCATTTAGAGTTTGAATTCTCTGGAAATGTGCTAAGGAATGCTATAACACTTCAGGATGTGGATAATGATGGCAACTCAGAACTGATTGTAGGAAATGAGAGAGGTGAAGTCACAATATTTAAGGTATTCTAATAACTAGTTGGAAGTGGTGCAAGTTAACATATTGATTGATTTTAGGGCTATGAGAAATGGCAAACCATTACAAATTTGGGTTTTATTTGCTGTTTGGCTGTGGGTGATATATTTAATGAAAATAAAAATTGTTTGGTGGTAGTAACTGGGGATGGTTGGTGCTATATATATGGGAATCCAGTTCAAGAAGTTGATAGTAATGGTCTAGATAGTAAAAGTGTTTTAGATGAGTCAGTAGATGCTGTTGATGGACAAATTTTAAGTGGAGAGAGTGAAATACAGACATCAGATTCTTCACGATCTAGACCAGCTGAGAATAGGAATGGATTACAACAATTGCATGTTCAGAGAATTCCAGCAAACACCAAGGTAATGCATGTTAAATAACGACTTAATTTTCGTTTTGACTGATAAAGACTATTTCCTAGTATATCCTATTAGATGACATAAATGGAGATGGCTTAATTGAAATGGTTCTTGGTCTAACAGATAGAGTAGTCCGTTCTTATCGCTGGTACCATGATGAATTATGTAGTAAATTAGTAGGTTTAAACAAATGGGAGTGTGCGAAACAGATAGGATCAGTGACTTTACATCACGATGCCGAAAGTAAGCCAATGCTGTTAATTGCTCAACCTGGAGGAACTTTCATGCGCATTCGACATGCAAGCGATGACAATACAGAACGAAGTGATTACAATTTAACAAGCGAACATATATCTGGATCTCTTATTGACTACCAGTTTTTGGGTTTATCTCGAATGCGCAATCCGAATGTATCTACAGAAATTGTCGGAGATCTCAAGGCGATTTCAGAGGATGGTAAAGATATCAAAGGGGCACCCTATGCTGTTGCAACATTAGATGGAACTATTATGCTTGTCCAGGAGGAAATTATTTTATGGTTTCTAATCTTATGTTCAATTTAATTGATTTACAATTACTAACTGTATTCCATCCTCCTAGGGCAATTGCTGTTGATCATCAAATCTTTGCTCTGACAAAATTAGACGTTACTGGAAATGGTGTTGATGATCTGGTTGCTTGTTCCTGGGACGGTCACACGTATATTTTAGATCAAGAGAAAAACGTAGTGCGTTTTCAGCAAGGTGAATCAATACAGGCATTTGCTAGTGGATATTACACGCTGATTCCTGGGGAGAGACCAGTCAAATGTTTCGTGTATGTCACGTTTCATAATAAA
Source organism: Diploeciton nevermanni (assembly GCA_027575565.1). Lineage (NCBI taxonomy): Eukaryota > Metazoa > Arthropoda > Insecta > Coleoptera > Staphylinidae > Diploeciton > Diploeciton nevermanni. The sequence goes on from JAODIE010000005.1 coordinate 4,517,052, forward strand.
ATTCTTGTATACCACGACATATGCCTCAAGGATATGAGCAGTAGAAATTTCGAGCTGAATGTCGATTGCATTCGTGATGTGCTACAGGGCGAGGATTCCAGCGAGAAAGCAGTGCTAGCGCGTAATTTAGATGCAAATGATAAACGATTAATAGTTGAATATTTACTTTACGGCGTTGGTAGCTAATTGTATTATTCTCTGTGCATACATTTCATTTGTTCAGCATCAGGTGTATTGATGAAATAAACTATCTACATAAAATTATTTACCTTTTTCTTATATATATATTTTAGTTTACTTTTGTTTTTGCAATGTGATTTACTGTACATAAGCATCCAATGGTCTTAAAACTTTTTCAACAGTGTTGCAATAGTAATCAAATAAGGTATGCATTAATTAGTCATTTTATCTAATTCTTTTCATTATTACTGCTAGTTCTAAGGTTAGATCCGTCAATGACAAAGCGATTCGCTTCATTCTTCCCAAAATTAACAATCTCAGGAAAATTGGATTCACTTTATCGTTGCTTTAATAATAAATAGTAAATTTATTTTAAAACACAAATTGGAACCTTAAATAAGCATTCTTAATGCTGTCAATGCATAATGAATAATATTACAAAAGTAATCAAATAAAGTACGTATCACTCAGTCATTAGTTATAGCGAATTCTTTTCATTATTACTGCCAAATCCCTCATTCTCAATTCCTTTCACCTCGTCCTCTTTCCCGACAGGTTTAACGTACTTGTATTTCATTGCCATGAAAGCAAAAACAATCATATCAACAAACATAAGACCAGCATACAAGAAGAAATTATTGGATTGCTCCTGAAATGGTTCAACTGCTTCGATGATAACAACTAGTAAGTTGCCAAAGGCAGTGGTGAGCAACCAACTGGCTTGCATTACAGCCTTCATGCTGACAGGAGCTTGGGAGTAGGAGAATTCCAGACCAGTGATAGAGAACATAATTTCGGCGGCGGTTAGGACAACATACTGGGGAATAATCCAAAGCATGTGCACACTGTTGGGCTCAGTAATTGTCACCGTATTTACAATCTAAAATGAAGTTAAATTAACGGAAAACTGTGAGGGTGCAATTATTGTGTTATTACACATACCAGTTTATTATTAACGCCGGGGTCCTCCTGAGCTAAAACAGTATAAACTCCACCAAGTTTGAGATGATATTTGATTGAGATATATTTGATTGGTCCATCAAATTTAATTGTATACTCTCCAGGACGCCTTAGCGATATTGTGTTCGTCAAGTTTTCAACTTTTTCAATAGTTTCATCCATTACAAGAGACACTTTGTATTTATCCGCGTCGGGGACATTAAGAATTACTCTTACCAAAGGCAAACCATGTCCCTCTTTTCCTCGAGAATCCTTAAATGTTGTATAGATTCCGGTTTTTTCCATGTCTTTATAAAATCCAATGGTCTCTTTTTCCACAAATGTTAAATCAACTTTCTTATTATTATTTTCGTTCAAATATTCGATATCAAACGTTACTTTCTTATTTCCATTTACTTGGTCAAGTTCCAATAGGGAGTATCCCATTTTAGGAATAGTAACATTAAAATTATTCTGAGAATTAATCAGACGGATATCGCCTTCGAAATTGTAGTAGGTAATATGCCCGCTTCCAGCCTCAGGAAGAATTGGATTCTCAGCTTCAATTGCAATGTAGATGCCTGCAGAAATCAAAAATGCCACACCTGCTAACATTCCACCGGTCACCAACCTCTGCAGAGGTGTTTTCAAAATATGCAATTTAGTTAGAAGTGGGTAGATAGCAACATCAAAGAGAGGAATGAAGATAAGAATCAAAATTGGGTTGACGACTTGCATCTGATCTGGGAGAATGGTGTAGAAACCAAGTTCGCCATCCATACGACGTGCCTGTAAAGTCCAGCCAGTGCCTTGTTGATCGAAAAGACACCAAAAGACAGGAAGAGGAATGTACAGGACCAATACTCTCAAAGTGGCTTTGATATCTTCAACAAAACTGTCACCGTAAGATGCTTTAGCGTAATCCAACCAGTGTTCCTTCTTTTCGCTGGATTTTGACTTCTGACTTATGGCATTCTAGAGAAACAAATGAAAGTTAATATGTTTGTTGAGACCTTAACATAGAAAACCTACTCCAATACATTTGCTGACTTGAATTACCATATTACCTTCAGGTTCCTTTATTTTGTACATTGATTTACCAAGTCCAAAAATGACTAAAATAATAAGATTCATCAATTACACTTCTTTGTCAATTTTTGAATTAAAACGTACTAATTGAAACCACCATAAGTACACCAGGAATTCCAAACGCCAATGTGAAACAATACTGACTTCCAAAACATTCCTGATCTCTCAAAATCGGTGTAATGAAGGTCGACACAAAACTGCCGGAGTTAATCGAAAAGTAGAAGATGGAGAAGAATGCGGCTAGTTGTTTCGCTTGCTGTGGTAACGTAAATTGATCACCACCAAAAGCAGCTACACATGGTTTGATACCACCCGTGCCCAGTGCAACCAAGAAGAGGCCCACCATTGAAAATTCTATTTGCGGCATCCCGATCGGTTTTGTTGCTGCGAGAGCCAAGATAACATTGCCGCAGGCGTACACTATCGAGAGGTAGAATATAGTTCTGAATTTTCCAAGCCAACTGTCTGCCAACATTGCGCCAAATACAGGAAAGAAGTAGACCAGCATGACAAAAGTATGGTAGATGATTTTGGCGTCAGCATCAGAGTAGTTGAACATATCAGTGAAGTATAAAATGAGAATCGCTAAAAAACAAATACGTTAGTATTTAAATGCGGAACCATTTTAAAAGACTCACTTCGCATTCCATAGTAAGAAAATCTCTCGCAGAATTCATTGCTGACAATGAAAAATACCGATTTTGGGTATTTATGTTTCTGAAATTAGAAAAATACACGGTTTAATTTTTTTCGTAGATGAAAATTATTGCACAATGGAATAATTTAGAGTTTTATCGAATCCAGTTTATTGTCAACAATAATTTACCTCTTCGTCATACTCAAACGCCACCATATTTAAGCAAGTTATTTCACTAAAATATCACAATATAAAATCGCACAAATTGACAAACTCTTTGACCATTGGCCACTCAAACAAATCACAACATTTTCCGACACCACTATTTAACTTTATTGCTGAGGATAGCGCTTCACAAGGTCATGTGCATTGAACAATCATCTTCTCATTATCTACTAGCTAAAAGTTACTCTTTAATCCGTGCGCTAGACCGTGTAACACATTAAAAATCACCTCAAGTTTCAATGCGCTTAAAATAAAGATTTACACTGAGAGGCAATCAGTTTCCACGTCGTAACTTACTGCACTACTTTCACAACTAGAATCTGGCTTGGAATTTGATAATTTAGTTCACTGCTTTATTGGAAGTGCAATGTTATGAGATGTGATCAATCTGAGAATATCGGTTTAAGATAACGTTAACTTGATTGTTGTCCCACGACTAACAGTGAGCGACTGTCGATGTTTATTTCTGAGGATCACAATAAAAACGAATCGTGTGCTTGACGCGTCACTTTTAAAACTCGATGCTTGTCGAAGTTGCTCAACAGCAGTGCAAGCTATATAATTTCATAGCAAATAGTAATGAAGCAAGTATAATAAATAAATGTGCGTTGATTGTGCGTTGAATGTTGCATGTATTGTACTGCTGGTTGAAACAACTTTCCACTTGGATGCTCGCTTTAATTCAATTCTGATGGATTATCAACAAATGCGACACGCATACAAATGACAATTAAACTTCTGAATTGAGGTGCGCAATAAATAGGCTGCTTCTAAATTGGGACATGAAACTATGATTTTAAATTGACTTCGCACTTCAACTTTAAGTGCATGAAATGTATAAATTGTTTCATATTGTTTTTTTTTTCTTTCCATGAGTAAAATATGTTTACTTCAAATCAATCTCAAGTTAAGTACTGCTATGAGTAGTGCTTTGAAATTACGAGGTGATAACACTGATTTAGATCAGCTGGTAGCACATTGAACATTTTCATCAGTTAATCACTCTACTGTTAACAATTTAATTCTTACCTTGTCATCTTGCAGGTCATCCGTTGGCGCTGCTTCTGTAAAAATTAAAAACGAAAGAATTTAGTTTAAATGTTAGTTTAGTTTATCGATAGAATAATTGCAGTCATAGTAGGTAAACAGATTTTTAAATTGTTGATAACGTTAGTTGGAAATGGTCGAAAACAAAACAGCAAAATACCAATTTCCCATTCCAAACTATGCTTTCGAACGTCACTTTTGCCACTGTTACCAAGTGCATTTTGTAAATTTTTCAGCAACAAACTACTAGTTTCCTGCGGATTCTTCACATCATTCCGAGTGGCTTCACAAAATTCAGACATTTCTAAAATGATTTACTGGATAACGACTGTTGCCATATAATGAGACCTTTGTGTTTGAGTTGTGAAATAATAAATAATCTTACTTTTGTTGAATAAAGCGTAATCTTAGACAATAATAAATATGATTTCGTGAATTTTATCTCTGCTAGTGTATAAACCGCATAAGTTTAGGTTTTATTAATATAATGAATCTTAAACACTTCGCAACCACACTCAACAATACTCTTTAGGTTTTATGTAAACTATTGGTGCAAATGGTGTTAAAGTGGTAGATAATTCATCTTACAAGGTCATTCACGTACCCACTACGTTTAGTTATGTTGCTCTACATTCTAAACTATATGATATCGATTAACAATTATGTGATTTTAAATGATTGATGCTTGACATACTTATCACAATTTGCGAATTTCTGTGGAATGCCGCATGTACTGGTAAATTACATCGGCCGCGAATCGCAAAGTGACTTACGTTGAGACATGGCGCTGTGACCGTTCAAACACACTTTTCGTAAAGTGTCCGTGAACTACATACGCCAACATGTTGGCATTTTGTCTACAAGTTACATTTTACTAACATTTACACGTAATTTTATTTGTTTATAGGCATTCTTTTTGTAGATTTTTGACATTTTATTAGAAACAAATTAAATAAATTGATGTCTGCACGTGGTCATGTTCCCATTTATTTCTTGCTTTCTTGTATACCAGCGGTTATCTTATCAGCAGGCATATTTTAAGTTGCCGTTTACAAAACAATGGTTGAAATAATCTCGCCATAAGTACTGATATAACGATTACAACATTTAATAACAATCGTGGGCGAATATCTCGCTTCGGCAGAGTTTGATTGATATATCAATATATTGCGTTTACATGTGCGCAATAGAAATGTTTGTTAAGCAGAATATTTGCAAATAAATTAAGAACGGTAATTTTAATTGATTAAAAAACTACTTTAAATGAAAAACCATCTTTTTATTTACCACCGTTCTTAAAGACATTGAAAGAGAAATACAAATTGAATTAAATTAATTATTATACTTACCGACTGTATCCGAATCCGACTTTCTTTCCTCAACTCCCATCTTTCCAACACTTGCTTGTCAACTTTGTGGCTTCACTTTATTCAACTCAACGTCTTAAAAAAACTTAAACATCAACTTTCGGCTTCAGGTGCCGCCTCGAGAATGACTTGTCCTGCTCTGTATCAATCCTGGATGATTGAAGGAACAAAAAATACTCTTATAGCTGATAACGCTAACTTATGTAGTGCTCATTATGTTCATACTGTTCAATGCTCTATCAGTAGAGAATCAAAAAATAATCGTGCGTTTATCAGCCAATATGCAAACGACAATGTATATAATAGGGTGATAATATTATCACATCCTTTAAATATCAACCGCCTACTTGAGTAGCACCATGAAGCAGACAATTGCAATATTGGCCTGTATGTGATAATTCTATTCAAAAATGCATTGCTATGAAATCAAAGTGATTCAGTTGTTCTATCAGATTACTATCTTTCAAAATAATGAGAGTTTTCTGTGTCATGTAATTCAATCTAATACATGAATCTTTGCTTCTTTCTTCACATGAGGATTGAATCCTAATGTATCTGTATTGAAACCGTGTTCATCATCAGAGTCAGCTTGTAGTGGTTGCAATTCTGACATAATGTACACTGAGCTATCCGCTTCCAATTCGACGAATTTGTAATTACTTGCCATTTGCGTGAAAATCATCATATCTCCAATGATTAAAACCGCAAAGAGGAAAAATTCGTGTGCCTGTAAATCAGAATGATTCAATTCGTGAGAGATAAACTGTGTGGAATTGTTTAAACCAGTTTGGTTACACGATTCCATTCGTCATCACGCGGCGTGTACTTCAATATCAGATGCAAACATCCTCTCAAGGATTGAATGCCACTGAGATCAAAGGTAACACACATTATTTATAAAGCAGTTATTATAATTTTGTTGACACTGACCTGACTTTTGAAAACATTCGCTTGTGCAACCACAATGACCATGAGATTACCAATAGCTACAGAGAGATACCACGATGCAATTGTCACAGTTTTCATTGACTTGGGTGCTTGGGTGAAGGAAAATTCAAGGCCTGCAATGCCAAACATAATTTCCGCAATGGAAATGAGGAAATATTGGGGTATTAGCCACATTATGTTTACATTGTTTGGCGGAGACATTGTATACAACATGTTAAACTAAAGCAAAAGAAAAGAAAGTAACAGAAATAAAAGAACATCTCAAGGATATACCTCAATAACTGAGTTTCTTTCACAAAGAATTAAAGTGTAAACACCACCAAGTGCTAAATGAACATTTCCTTCACTCTTGTACATATTATTTGCCTTTATCATATATTTATACCTAGAAGAGAAGGAAAGATTTAGTTGAATTTACAACAAAACCGATGAAATACTAACCCTCCTGCAGGTAATTCAAGATAATCGGAAACAAGCATTGATTCATTATTATCCGGAAAGTAATATACATCAGTTAAGAGATGAGATGCAAATGCAACAGTAACATGTCTTAAATTTCTTGACCTCTTTAGAAAAACTATCCTAGAATGTAATTATGTAATGTAATTAAACAGCATTATTAAATTAGTCACCTTAATCTCGGTTTTCCACTCAATGATCGTTTGAATTCTATCGGATCCGTGACGTAGTCTTCAATTGTGTATTTATTATTAATTGCAATCACAATCGTATCTACCTAAAAACATTTACATCAATCTTCTAAACTACCATTTCAAAAGTCAAGTGTCAAACATATAGGTAAAATAATAATCGCCAAAAGCATTCGAAAAGATACACATAATTTCCAGTTTTTCAAATTTCAAACTGCCGATTGATAACAGAGAAAGTGTGATTGAACTTACTTGTCTTTCAACAGCTAAGATTTTCATTCTAAATACTTTTTCTGGCAATTCATATACTCCACAAATGCTCGGAGCAATTACTGTTATATTGTACTCCGTTTCCTTCTCTGCCGGAAGATTTTCAAAGACGTACTTCTCACTTGCATTCAGACCTAGCCTCCTCGTAAAGGGGTCAATGATGTCTATTGCACATGGAGCTGTATTTATGACATTTACAGAAGCATGTAAACTTCCAGGTAATTTAGGATAATTTTCCTCTAAAACCAACTCTAAAATTCCTGCAAAAATAAATGCTAATCCAGCAATTAGTCCTCCAACGGCCATCCTATGAAGATGATTTGTCATGAACTTCTTCTTCTGCATCAAGGGGTAGAACCATTTGTCGAAGAACGGAATAAAGAATAGAACTAGAGCTGGATTGATAACTTGCATCTGATCAGGAACTATTTGAAGTCCCATAAAGAAACCATCCATTCTGGAGGCTTGAAAAGTCCATCTGGATCCCTGCTGATCAAAGAGCGACCAGAACAGTGGTAGGGGAGTGTAGAGAAGAAGAACAGCGTAGACGGTTTTCATGTCTTTGATTAATTTCTTATTCTTCTTGTTTTCGGAGTAGTCTAGCCAATGCTCCAATTTAGTTTTACTTTTGATGCGTTGCGTAATAGCATACTGTAATTGAATTATTGCAAATTAATTGACATTGGAGTAGAATATTCAAAGATTTTACGTAGGTACAGTAGACAAACTCCAACATCACATTGCTTTTTGGTTTTTTCATGCGATACCATGGTTTCCCAAGAATAAATAACACTGAAAACATATTGACACTTGCTTATGTATAGCTTAAACCACAGAGAATTTAAATAATTCTAATTACAGAAAGAAAGAATCATTAAAATTCCAGGAAAACCAAATCCCAGAGCATAACAAGTATCATCTCCTAAACAAGTGACTGCTTTACGAAGAATTGGGGTTAAAATCATGCCAACAAATCCGCCTAAATTAATGGCAAAGTAGAATAACGAGAAGAATTGTTGAAGTTGATCTCGCTGAATTGGAAGGTAGAATTGATCTCCACCAAATGCTGCAACGCAGGGTTTAGTCCCTCCTGTTCCGATTGAAATTAAAGATAACCCCAGAATGGTCGCAAAGCTAATAAAATAACAGTTCAACTATTGCTAGAATAAGAAATAATCGCAAATATTTACATGGGTGATATTTCAATAGATGGAATGGCTGCAACCACCATAAACAAATTTCCAGCTAGATAAACTACAGAGAAATATAAAATAGTCCTGAAAGAAAATATCAAACAGATGGGCGGATACATTGTGACGTTAGATTTTACCTGTATCGACCTAAAATACTATCTGCACATGTTGCACCCACAATTGGAATGATATAACACAACATTATAAAAACATGATAGACAATTGTGGCATTATTTTCAGAGAGATATAGTTCATTTCGAAGATAGAGCGATAAAATTGCTGAAACATAAAAGCGTTTAGCGTTAAACTGCAAATATTTTTTGTTACATAATTCAACTGCGCAATCCACAAAACGAAAATCTTTCCCAAAATTCGGTCCCAATTATGCACAGTAATGAAATTGATTGACCAGTTTTCTAAAATATATTATTGTTTAAATTGAATTATAATAGAGATTCTCTTACATCCATTGAGATGACAGCTCTTTGGAAATGACATGACTTTTATTAACGTCTATTGACAACTATATAAAATTTGTAAATATTGTGTATAATTAAACAATAATACTAATCTTGCTCTTTATTAGAGGCTTAATAGAAGAATATTAATAAAATCTTGCATTAACTCAAGAGCTTGATTTATTGTACGAAAGTTGAATAATAATAGCTACCCCTTATGTTTACACATTTGTACTCGCATTTTGTTGATGGAAATTTGGTATCAAGGTGGAGGCCACGAATTTAGGTCATGTTATTTGCTTATTAAACTCGGGAATGCAAAGTTGGAAACATTCTTGTCCCTTGCATTTTTCATGAAGTTCTTTTAATTGGTAATTGTTTACAATGGAAGAAGCAGTTTGTACTTCTTGAACGTTGATAATTTCATTTGTTTTATTTTTCTTAATTTAATCAAACGTTGTCTGATCTTTTCAATGTTTTTCTGAACTGTTCTAAGCCTCTTTTTGAGTTTTGTGACAGCCATATTGTTTTTGGTTGATTTTATCATAGTGAGATGCAATTTTCTTCGTTGTAATAGCTTTCTCAGTCGTCGTCTTAACAATATTATATTATTCTTAACATGCTTTGATGACCGGAATAAAATTAATCGATTGTCTGCGCTTTCAAATGTATCAATCGTTACTTTATCACTCGAAGAGTTGGATACCTTGCGAGTTAAAATTGCTGTAGACAGATCAATATTAATTATCATTCAGTTCAATAGTCATACAAAGCACTTACTGAAAACTACGCCGACCCAAATTAATCGCACGCGACATGTTCACACTAATTAACAGATAAATTAGGTGAAAGTGATAGATGATGGGTTGACGTGCAGATATTTCTTACTGATGCGGACGTGATGAGCACAAGAAAAAGCGAACGATATTGAAACAAGCTCAATATCGTTCCGGTTGTCGGCGGTGGTCGGCGTAGAGTAATCGAATGTTTTGCATAGATTCATGGATTCGTTCAACTTCAACCTACATTGGCCACATTACAATCTCGGTGCGATCTCGAGCGATGCTTGCGATTTGTGGCTGGCAGATTCGCATTCAATGAATGCATGCTGGAGTGCAAGATTTATGAAGGCCATTATTCATCAAGTTAAGTCATCGCTGAACTACGGCTGAAAATTAAGTATTCCGTGTCCTCATTTATTCAAATAGATGAAGGAACAAGCAAACAAATTTTCACGTTTTGATAATTGTGATATGTATTAATGCAGAGACTGATAGGAGAGTAATTCAAGTAGGAAGAATAACGGACATGCATGTTATGTCAATATCATTTTATCATCATTTTTGTAATTTGAACATCATTATAATTAAATTTATAAGTAAACTTCTAGAATGCGTATCGAATGAAACCGAAACAAACGAGGATCTCATATGTACAGTACAATAAGTTTCGTTCCACCCTTAAACTCTCCGGCATGTCAGAGTAATATCATTATTTTCATAGATACAGCTACTAATGACAATCAAAAGAAGCGTTTGTTTGGCAAATCGGTAACTTGTTCTCTACTCGGCTTGCTCGGTGTGTGCCGCCCTCGACTGTGATATGTATTTTAATATAATGAACATTTACGTTAATAATTGTCAATATGTGTTTACTCCATGCTGGATGTTCCATCGAGAGGTTCTATACAGACAGACAAATTGAGACTGAATAATGACAATCGACCGATTACAAAACACCATTCATTGTTGTTTGCGTAAGATTACAATTGAGACAAAACGCAACGCAAGCACGCATTAATACGGAATCGTTTCAACCAGTATCGGTCATCGTCTTGTTCGTGCAACACATTTATAAATATGCATGAAATATATGTAGGTAACTATGCATCTGGATGCATTCGCATGTGCAATGCGCTGATTGGCCATAATGATTTCAACTTTTCGCACTTAATGCACGGCTATTAATGTACGAGTAATTATTCTGTGATCGTATGATTCGTCATAAGTGCTAATTAAAATTGTATCTATTAAGCTTATGCTGCGCCTTGCACTTGATTGTCCTGTGCTGAGAAGGATAGATTACATTTCGTCAGTGATTTTAGGAGACAGAGTCGGTTTGGCTGAAGAATTCAAAAGGTAAACAGATAACCAACGTACATATTACTCGATACATCTAGATGTGTTTGGTAATTTAGATCGAATTCTCAAGCTAAAAACAGCGCGTCATCAAAGTAACTTGTCGGTAGAAAATACATTTATTCGTTTCGTTATTCGACTTTTGTCAAAATGTCGCACCGTGATGAACCCATTACCACAACATCTGAAAAGTTCCACTGATGATGATACATAATTAAATACGGAACTTCTCAGATGCAGATCCATTAGCTGAATTTACAGTTCTAAAAATAATCGCATCCATTTCCCATTCGTTATTTTTTAAATTAAATCTAATATGGTCGCTTACATTCACGTAATGTTAACTTTAAAGTTAATTATAAATAAATATATTTAATTATGTCAATATGTACAATAAGTAACGTTTCAATTACTCGTTTTTTGTTGTTGTTGATTTATTTCTTCTTAGGCTGGTAGGAAATTTAATTAATATGTACAAGGGTTTCAAATGGCACTGGAAAGGTTTTAGACACATGTTTCAATGGTCAAACGCAAGAAGCATTGATTGCAATCCCAATATCAATATATCTCGATATGCGATGATTAAACATCGATAAATCAATGGTACATATCACAAAATAAACGGAATGGATTGAAATGGAATAGGTTGTGATTTATACGCAATTAGAGCGATAATAGTACCAGTCACAGCGGTGCCATTTGGAAATTAAAATTCTTTGACACTTTGACGCTGTGACACTGTGACGAGTTTAGTATATTTCTTGTATCTTATAATTAGTACTTATACAGTATTAACAACATCTTATCTCTTATTTGTTCGTTTTCGTTAATCTTGTATGACTAGAATTCACATGTACGTCAAAACGTTTGTTTAATTTCATTGTGTTCAAAACCGCCATCAGCAAAATTGTGCTGCATTTGCACAACTTCGCATTAATACTGTTTCTTTTTAAATAACGTATATCTCAAATATCAATGACGTATATACAGTGAGTGATACAAAGTAAATGGTCGACTTATGAGTTAGTTAGTATAGAAGATTATACATCAAATAGAGGAAGCTCATAATTCAAGAAGTGTCTGCGTTTCTTTTTGTGTGGATTCCTGCACGATTTTCCTTCGTGTCCTAAAGGTACAAATATTTCTAGTTGGTTTTCCTCAACACACACTGCCAGTTTGCAGCGAGGGAATGTCCAGATGTCGCCGTTTTTTGTTAATAATATAAAGATATGGTTTCATCGAGTTTGCGCGATTCATTTGCGCCCAACACGTTTTGAATTGTCGAAATCCGACGCTGGAAACGTGCCAATATCACAATACGTTTTACAGTTATATGTTTAATTAATTTACCGCCTATCATAAACAGGAAATTATCATCGCACGCAAATGTAAACGAATTAATCCATTTTACAACCATTAAATCGCCAAGTGACCGCTTTGCGCCATTACAGTCCGATTGACCTTTAAAAATAGTTTGTAAGTAGTGAGGAGGAAACAATCAGCCTTATGTTAACCGCCACCGTCGTAACATACTTCCTCATCTCATCAAACGTGTAGGAATGATCGTGTGTGTATGGTAATGGCGTGCTGGTTTCTTAAGAGATTGTTCATTATTTGCTAATGGGGCGATTTGCCTATCAGTGAGAGATGTGCGTCTGAATGATGCCAATTGTGTGGAGAGTAGGAATTACATGGAATCTGTAAAGTAATCACAATTAGATAGAGTCTGCCAATCTCTCAACTCTCCGCGCAACTACACAACACACGCGGCCGGTGGCGCGCGTCCGACGGGCGGGTGGGTTAGTCAAGGGTGTGAGTTCATTAGCATATTGGTGCGGGCAGGAAGCCCAGGTTCTTACGCTGCAGGAAGAGATGGATTTCGGAGAAGCGCGGACGGTCGGCGGCGTTCCGCTTCCAGCACTCGCCCATGAGGTCGTAGATTTCTCGTGGACATGCCGCCGGTCGTGGTAAGTAGCGTTGACATCCGTCGTTCTGATACCACCGATTGCCATTCTCCACGACCTGCTCGCTGGTCAGTTCTGCATATGGTTGCTGTGTGCACAGCATGAGGATTTCCCACAGCGTTACCGCAAAGGACCAAACGTCACTTTTCGTTGTTTGTCTTCCCTAAAATACGCAAGTACTCGGTTAAAAGCTCACCCTTTTGCAATTGATGGCAAATTTCAAGTGTTACGAACCAACAGGAGGCTTTCCCAAGACATCCATCTAATGGGCAATCGACTTTTTGTGTCACTAATGTAATAGTCTCCTTCAAACCGATCACAGTACATGGCATGATCAGAAATCTTCACCGTGAAGTTCTTATCAATTACGCAATTCCTAGAAGAAGAGCAGCAAGTTTATGACGTGAACTTGAGTAGTTTTCAAATTGGGTTATGTTGGCATATGTTGTGTGCGGTTATGTCGAATTATCAGCTCTTACCTAGCGGCCAAATCCCTGTGCACCAACTCGAGCGATTCCATGTACTTCATGCCGGAAGCGATCTGCGTCGCGATGTAGATCAGCGAACCGTAACTGGAAAACAACGCAATTAATGCCGACGAGTACGCTGGCGCAGAAATAATTCAAGTTATGTCATGTTGCGCCATGTTAATAATAAATGCTTCCCCTTCGAAGCGTGACATCTCGTTCGGGCAAACACACCGTAAGCCCTTCTTTCATTATTCGATGTGTTACTGTTTTCCTTTTGCCCGCTTGCGTGCGCCCGCATACATAGGTCGTGGGGGGCGGCATATAGAAACGTCAACATTAATACGGCATTTAAGTAAAATTAGTTAGATTAGCATTGCCGAATTATATTATAATGTGTAAGGGCCGCTGCGAGTGGCAAGACAAATGAAACACTGCGGCGGAGGCGGCAAGGGTTGGATGTATAATTCATATCTGTAACTCCCTGGCACTCGCGGCTTCGAGACGTGTGTGTGCGAGCGCGTACGATACCGGAATATGACGTTATTTATTACAGATAATAGTGAACGAGTTATACGAGAATTCAACCGCCTCCAACTGCCGCCAGCCGTGGTAGCGAGTTGGGCCCTGGGATCACGTCTGTTAATTTCCGCTAGGCATATTTTGATATTAAAACGCCACGTGCAGCGATGGCCAATAATATCCTATTGGCCAAACAAAAACAAACACCAAGGAAGACAAAAAGAATGTATGGGATGTTTCTGTATTGAGAAATATATCTCGTGCAGCCAAGATAATTACAAGCATTCGGTGTTTCCCTTCAGTTGGGGCGAACGTTAATTATATTACGCCAGCGCGAAACTGCTTCTGTTTTCACAGCGGTGCACCGTTTTCGGTGTCGTGCAGTGCCAAGAGCGGCGGAAAAACGTGAGAACCTACTGCCGGCCGGAAGCAACGCATTGGGCGAGCAAGGCAGTAGAGGTTTTCATTAGAAACATCATGCCATATTTTCATTAGCAGATCATAACGAGCCACATAGCAGTCTTTGGATATTGCTGCTGGAACTCAAACTGCGCTGAATTAAAAACCGTGTTCGACTTGGAGACTTGCTGCTTTCCGCAGCAGGTAGAGCAGGTGAGAAAAGTAATTCGGGGCGTCCCGGAGTAGGTAACGTCAATATGGAACTCCCCAAAGTGTTACACAGACGGGAATGAATATTGGAGCTCATAGCAGTTTTGGCTTCGTTCTGGGTGTCATTAACATAATCCTCGAACATTCGGCAGCGTTTTTCTCCGGAAAACTAATTTTTCCAACGCGATAGTTAATTCTGCAGCTTCCCGAGAAATGCGTCTTCGTGTAATTCAACTGTTTCGTACCCCGCGAAGAGAGTAAATAAATCATGCTTGCGCGCGTTCTAAAAATGTTTACGACCTGCCGCGGAATATAAACGTATTTCAGCGCTTCGTAAAAACCATCGCCCGCAGCGCCCTCTGCTTAATATTGCAACAGTCTATCTCATTCCGGCAGTATATAATATGGCGATATGCGGATAGTAAAAATTTCCGACTCGGCCGGCTTTATTCTCATGCACATTGTTGACGCTGTTGCATAATAAGTTTTTATTATGCTCCCCCCGGAACCAACCTCAGGAGTTATGATCGTTGCCGCATTTTGTGCTCTCGGCCACATTAATTATAATAGTTTCGAGGCAAAATATGAGTCTCTAGGTCACCAACTTTGACCGGAAAGCGACGTGCACGTTGCCACCGCCTTGCTGCTCAATCGGAATGGAATTATTTCACACAGGGAGCGCAAACGCTGACCAGAAACTAACTGGCCCGAAGGCGACAACTTCCGCTTTCGGTAATTTAGCGCTGCTGTTGGACGCGTTAGAAATTAGCAAAACGACGACGTAAAGTCGAGCGGATGGGGAAAATCGATTAAGTTACTGTGGAGGCGGCGACGATGGTCGGAGATGCTGTGAAACAAACTGTTTCGGTCGGCATTTCACACCCTAGCTTATTACGATTTTCAACACTGCCAACTCAGTGGAGGGTAAAAATTTAATTTTAGCAGATGTTTTGAGAAAAATAAATCAATTTCTTTGCCTTAAATAAATGTCATTTTCTTGCATGCACAGTATTGATAAAAAGTTTCACAACTGTCTCCAGAAAGTGTTTTTACACGTGGGTCTTAGCAGATTCCCAGGCTCGTCACTAGTCAGGGTGAATTATTATCATAGAAATGCAATCATAAATAAGATTTAAGACAGGTAACAACATTTTGACATCAATCATTCTCCCGTTTTTCAGTGATTTTGTAAAATGTGCATTGTATTTGCTAACCACTTTATTGCCCTTTGCGTGAAAAAAATGCGAACGAAATTAAAATTTGAATGGCGCATTCACACCAGTTTAATTATCGTCTCATTTTTTACTTGCCGCAAGTTTCTTCGCGACAACGGCGCGTGCGGCTGCTAATGTAAGTGGAGGCGGCGTTGCGGCATGCGGTCGTGCCAACAAAAAGTCGCCGTCATTGCGCGCAATAAATCATTGAATCAGTGAGGGCGCATTTTGCGAATAGCTTACAGTGGCCTATGGAAGAACCTCGCGAAGGAGAAGAAAGTGAGTTGTGACAATGTTCAAATGCTCAGTGCTGCCTCAGTGCCACCTTAAGCAGCTGTAAATTATGCAGTAATTAGTGTCGCGGCAATATTCATAATGTGCGCTTGCGCTAATAAAAGTTTGCAATGCTGGGAAACTCGGCATATGTCTTTCGTCGGCCGTCGCCGCCCATGAGTCGGTAAGTCGTCTGAGATTCTATTTAAGTTTTTCTCGCCGTCAGACGAAATCTTGACGCATTGTTGGCGCAGGGCACGAGAATTAATAGAGAAAATTAAATTGTAACTCCACCCGGCTGTTGAAAAAATACAATATCTTAGAACAAAGCAATGTCGCTAAAGCGCAAGAAAATGCACCAAAAAACCCGTGTGCAAATTGGTCCAGATCGTTGAGAGGGAGTTGCGAAGCTGGTGCGATTCGAAGCAGGTGGAAGTTTTTAATCAGATAAAAACCTGTCTTTCCTCGCGCAGTTAGCATGCGCCCATTAATTAATCACCACGCGCGTATAATAACTTATTACCGTTCTCGTAGGCGGCGGAGTTTGAATCGGATAACATTTACGGATGCTTTGCACAAGAGACCATTTGCGCGCCGCCTCCAAACGTGCTCGTTACCTCTTGTTACCGTCATGGAGAACGTCATCAAAGCGATATAAAGACGTAAAACTTCTTGTCTTTGAAGAAACGCAAACCACCATAGCAACCCGCGCACTAATTATCCTGTAATGAGGTGTAAATTTCGATATAATCACGCACCGCACGCGCATGCCAACGACTAGCTCCGCGCACAAGGGTAATATTGAATTACACATTCTGTATAAAGTCAGAGAGCAAATCATGGGGATGTACTAAAATAATCCCATCGAGTTCATCTTTAATAAATGAACACAATACGCATATC
The DNA here is from genome assembly GCA_027575565.1 of Diploeciton nevermanni. Lineage (NCBI taxonomy): Eukaryota > Metazoa > Arthropoda > Insecta > Coleoptera > Staphylinidae > Diploeciton > Diploeciton nevermanni. The sequence continues at coordinate 4,534,145 of JAODIE010000005.1, forward strand.
AAAGCAGGGTTATGTCAGTTCAACATCATTTCCACCTAAGCCAATATACAAATTCCAGTTCGAATAATTCCTATTTTCAGTATGCATTTATTTGTTTATTTATTTGTGTAAAAATTGATGAAAAGCTTTTTATCTACCGTCGTCGCGCTTGCCGAGGTTTTGACGTGCAACCAACCGAGTTTATCAATTCAATATTTGTTATCTGCACATCATCCAACAGTGGCTGCCGCTACCGCCGCCAACCCGCACTGGGGAAAATGAATAATAAATAAATTATTGGTACTCAATTTTATTTTCCAACATTAATCACATGCCAGCCTTCCAGCGCTGTGAATTTTCCTATTTCCAGTCCTCTCTCATCTATCCGCATATTTTATCATGAAATGTGCGTGCGTAATAAACAAAACAGTTCCGTTTGTTATGCTTTCTGCAACGATGAATACAATTATAATTACGCGCAGATAGAATTACTTGCGTTTTGTTTGCATGGTGGAGATTATTTCGCAATCGTCATTATTTCCCATGCGAAAATGATCGAAACAATGATTAATTGAACTATTTTTCTGTCGTAATTGTCGCGAACTGACCTCGGTGGTGCTGGCTTTCAATTTGCTTTCCTGCCGGCTGCGTTTTTCTTTTCCCCTCAGTGCTGCCTGGGTAGTCCTGCTAGCCTAAATTGTCATTTTTTTCCTATTTCATGACCATATCGTCTCATTCGTTCGGCTGGCATCCCTGTTATGCGCAACGCAAGAGCAATATTTCACCAGTTTGGCAGTACCGATATTGCAAAATATCGAAATATCGCATTCGCAAAAAACAAGATGACAAAGACGTAGGTAATAAATATTTTTCAGAATGCTTTTTTGCATTGCAACCATTGATTTGTATGTTCATTCGGAATTGAATAGAATTGAAAATTGAAATGGATCATCTATGAGATACCAGAGAGGGTCTTGGTAACTTTCTTGGTTCGTAGTTTCTTGGTTTCTATTGCATGACCTACTAAATGTGTATTTGTTCGTGTAAAGCCTGTGTATTGGATGGTTGAAGATAGGTTTGGGGCCTAGATGACTTGGGTGTCTCAAATGGCGATAAAACAGATGCACAAGCATTCTGGAGCGCCGGAACCCGATCCGAAATCAATTTGCCTTCCATGACAGCCATGAGAGGGAATTGCTCGCAAACCGCCGCCCCCGCGACACGCGTATGTGCGTATGTGCCGGCCACCGCAAACAAGCGATTTCGCTTCCGGTCGATGAATGCCTCACACGTTCGCGCCACGCACGCTTGATTGGAATTGGATAAACTGCAAAATTGCAAATGATGCAAACGCAGCCAGCACAATGCTCCGATCGGTAGTCCCACTCTGCTGCCTCTCAGTTGCAATTGATGCAAACAAATACCTGCCGCCTCAAAGCAACTTGAAAATGCACAACATCAAAATCAGCAGCAACCCGTTTACATATTTTACTTTGTGTACAAGGGTCACACCAAAAGTAACTAAACTAATTGCCTTCGGTTTTGTGAGGGTGAAAGATCAAATCGGAGCACAATTGGTTATTTTCTAATCTATTTCGGTATTCATGACTGTCCGCTGCATGAATGCGCCGAGATGAATGAATGAGCGACGGGTCTTTACATACTGTTTCGACGGCGGCAGAGTTGCGTTCGCGGCGAGAAGGGCTCGAGTATTTATTGATTGAGTTTACTCGCCGTCGCCACCATCGGGCCCGGTCCGTTCAAACTGGATTGGTGAAAAGGTTGATTTGGCAATCAATCATTTTACGTTCAGCGTAACGACGCATATGTGTTGTTAACTACCTTTCCTGCCCACTCGATGGATGTGCAAGTGTGGGTCATTTCCCAATTTACAAAATTAGTAACAGATCCGTACTTGTACCCAAAGACAAAAAAGCCATTCAACCAAATTTAATAAAATTCTTAAACACTCATAAATCAACTTTCTTTGCGTTTACAAATATTGTCCCCACAATTACCCAACTCTCATCGCAAGCACCAATAAACGCGTTGATTAAATCATTACAATCTGTCATCAAATCCAAATCAATTTCTTAAATAAATGACTTGATATACAGTCTTTAATTCCGGCTCTGGTTGACTGGAACAACCACTTCTGTCAGCATCATCAGATCGTGATTGTCCAGAGAAATAAACATCCGGCAAGAGATGCAGGTCGCCATGATGGGGATAGCGCACACAAACAACAGTCACTACTCACCTAATCGCCGGACATTGATTGTCGTCCTCGTTGGTACGCTGCGCGAGGAAACGTGGCAGCTCGCCCATATCGGCGTGCTCCAAAAGAGCGCACATCGGCTCGTCCTGGCTGCAGAGGCCAACGACGCGTGCAATGTTCGTGTCCCGCAGGCCTGCCAGCCAGCTGCTTTCACACAGGAATTCGTGCCTACAACATACATGCATGAGCGACGCATATCATAACATCAGTATTGTGGCATGCCAATGCCGTCCCACGTTCATGGGCGCATTGAATATGCACGGTGGGCGCGCGCGTCACCACTTAACCCGCGTTTGTTTAGGATAATGAAGTTATTACTAAATCTCTGTATGTTATGTCGTGGGAAATTGCGCAGACGATTCGAAAATCGGACATGATCCATGTGTGTAAAATTGAACTAAACTGGTTTTAAATTGAGAGGAATTGTAATGTTGAAATTCTGTCCTAATTCTGTATATAATTCTAAGAATGTTTATTGTAATTTTTACTATGATTCTAACACACCCAGTAAAATATTTCAATAAAATCTTGCTTCTGAGTAACAATTTTAATATTAATTTCAACTTTATAACAAGATATTAAATTTGTTCGCTCGTAATTTTTATATTTTAATATCAACGTGCACAATTTGGCGTTGTTGTTGTAACGACTTAAGGGGCGATTTTTATTTTCACTTTTGCGCTCAAAATTAACCGTTCCCTAACGTAGGCGGCAGCCCAGTCCGAGCGGTGGCATTAACTCGACGCTCGATGGTTGAATGGGCGTCGAAGGGCTCGCCGCTCACCGTAAAACAAGCCAATTACACACTAAAAGTGCGCGCACAAAGAGGACTCCCGGATAAAGCCATCGTGTCGCCGTTGCAGCGCGCACAATGCGAAGGATTAGAGAAAAATCGCGCCGGATCGAAAAGCATAAAAACCATCAAAAGCGAGCACTGCGAAAGGGGCCTATAGAATAGCGAGCGCGGAGAAAAATGAAGCAAATCCGTTTTTATACCGTTTTGAGTCGGCACATCCTCGCCACAGGCTCTTCACGATGACCAGCTGTTTCTTGTGAAAGGACGAGCCACCGTTGAAGTCTGGTAAGCCTTCTGCCTCGCAGAGATGTACCTAGAAACACAAATAAAACATTTATTTACTTCTCTTTCCTATTCTTGTCGGAGTTTTAATGCGGACCTAGAAAGTATCAAACGCAAGTTTAGGCAGGGGCAAAGTTAAAGTAGCTTTTCTGACAATGTTGATTGGCATTGTATGAAAGAAGAAAACCACATAATTTAGTGAATTTGCTACGTTGTTTAGTCGTTGGACTTAATAAAGAATGAAATAAAGGTTGTTGAGAAAACAGGGGAGAGTGAAATTTCCTGATTTTTCACCATAGAAGTAACTCCCAACTTCCCAGCAGTGACTGTTTGTTCGGCTGGCACCGCATTTTTCTGTTATTCTCTGTTTAATCGGTTTTTCCAAGAGGAATCTTTGTAGGCTTTGTTTCCTTTAGCTACGCCTCATGAACATTTCATTTAGTTTCAAAGCAGATTAGCAGAAGGCAAACAACTATAAAAACGTAGTAAACTTTTTTTAAAAATTTTGTCAATTAACGATTTAGATAAGAAATATATATTCCATCAAAATTAACCAAAGAGAGGCGAAAACGTATTCTAAGTTTTTCGATATTTTTTTTTTAATCAGTGTTGCGATTTTTTCATTTGATATGCCGTCAAAGCATTCATTCCAAGAAGCAAACGTAATTAATTACATTTGATGGCGGTAGTAGTAATGTGTTGGCTAGCCAATTGTGAGTATGATTTCATAACCGACACGAGAGGAAACTCAAAAACCATTTGTGTTTCAGTTTTATTGCGCTTTTTATTGCGCCAAGAAACTAGCTGGTCCGAATCGAATGTTTTAATGTTTCATTTTGTGCAGCAAGTGCAAGTTTGAAATTTGGACAACTTCAATTAAAATGGTTACGAGCAAGAAGATCTCATCGTTAATTTCTTTGTGGTAAACTAATACGGTTATTTCAAGTTTTCAAGATTGCACACATAGAGACGATGGTAATATTAAACGATTCCGAGTAGTATGCGTCGTGCGCTTGATGCAACAAGACGATTATTGTGCCGTGAAGGGACGCGAAATGGACGCGAGACCATTTGAGCGCAACGCTGCACCCTGCACGACGGTTGTTTGCTGAGACATGTGTTGCAGGATTGCATCGCCTGATTGCATCCTGCCTATTCTTATCTCTTTGTGCTCTTGCATTCCAAGCGACATTTTTGTTATACTTTTTGTCCGTTCTCTCTTATTGTGTATGCTTGCTGCCATTTCTCAATTTCTTCGTTTGTCGTCTTCCTCTTCTGTGCACATGATACACATCTATCCGAAAAAGGTTGTGATCTTTGGACTCTTCCTAAGGCTTTGCACAATTTCGGCCTTCGTATAATCTAGGCGGACAAAAAAGAACGTCTTTTGCGCAGAAAACGATCCTTGAACTGCTTCTTTTTTATACTACGATTGCTTTCCGATGTTTTGTGTATCAGATATAGATTAATGCGGCTGATATTCCGCAATGCCGGGTCAGGGTTGGACTGAAGTGGTTAATAAATTGATGAAATTTGTTCTCGGAATGACGCGCGAAGATGTTATTATCGCACCGGCCTGGCTGGGTACTGTCTGTCAATATTTGCTCTAGATGGACAAAGGCAAAAGAAAGCGTGAATGGACAGAAAATAGGACGCGTCGTAGGCTTCTTATTAGACCCTCGGGAGGTGTGTTCTGTTATTAACTAATATTGTGAAAACAAAGACATTACGGTAACATCCGGTTAGCGTAGACGACAAATTGAATCGACCAAAATGTACGTACAAATAAACACAATTATATATGCTAAAAAAACCACAGGAACAAAATTAAAATCAAAAAATGACTTTATTTTTAAACCTAAAAAGTTAAAACCCTATTAATTATAAACCATGTTGCCGTAAAGATTGACTGCAGGCAAACAGGAACAGAAAATGAAAAATTGGAATTTGGTTTGTTTGCATCAAGGTTGTGCATTAGCATTAGCTGTTTCTGACGTCGCATTAAAAATTGCCTAAGGGCTGCACGTGCAGAGGGTGGCACGACATGTAACATGAATTCAAGCGTTGGGTACAAAGTATAAAGAAAGTTTTGCAAGGTATTTGTCTGGCATTGCGTCTCTAGATAAATCAGTCAACGAAAATTCTCTTTGTGAAATTGCAAAATTTTCATAAACTCGCGCTGCGTATACCTAAGAGATGACACAAAATAAAAAAAATTATTTGAAAAATTGACGCTTCAATGTAGAGCTTTAAATATTTACAAGCATGGTTCTGGGAGTAGAAAGCAAATCGTTGAGTTTTAATGCCCAGGGAACGCAAACGAAGCTCTAAATTTATAAAAAATCGATTTCAATTAGCAAAGCAGGTACATCAAAGCAGTCATCGGTATGCTGCTAGTGCGAATAAAATACATCTTGGCATTTTTCGCGGACATTGGCGGAGCTTATTAAATATTAATTAACTTCACGCTCAGGTTTGTTGCACGTTTGACTGCTTCATACGAGCGTTATTTCTGGATATGAAGGGAAAAAACCTGGATTTTTTAGCCGCGTTCTTTTTTCTCAAGCACTTCTCAGTCGGATTGGTGCTTTTTTTTTTATTGCGTTAGAACCTAAGGTCGAAGTTACGTACTGGATTTATTAAAAAGTAAAATGAACGCAAAAACTCGTGCACAACTTTTCATCTCTAAACAAAAGCACCTTTTTTGCCAACGTCGAAAAAATCTAGAGGGCGAGGATTAATTAAACATCAATTATTTAACATTATCCGCACGCATACCAAATAAGGTTCAATTTAAACTCGGAAAATCAGATAAGCAATAATACTCTCAATGATTTGAAATCAGCAGAACGTCATAAAATTGCCACTGAGCGTGGGTATATTGTTGACATTTAGTCTAGACGCTCTAAAAACAAATAGTTATGCTCTTCACACCCTATAGATTCTATAAACCACAGCATTACAAATACTTTACTTTTTTTGCACCCAGATGAAGTTGTCTTCTTCAGCCCAGCCAGAAGCAAAAGGATTACGCGAGCGAATAATTAATTATTCACTTTGCAGCGTGAGCAGCAAATTTAATCACGACTTGATTATGATTAAACGGAGGAAATCTAATGAAACGCAAACGAAAAATAAACACGGCGCGTGGAAAGATTATTTTGCAATGCGGAGTAATTCGATTTGCGACGATCGGGCCGAAGGCAGAAGGAAAAAAGCTTGATCGAGTTGTAAGCTTACCATGCCGAAATCTCCTTCGCCTAATTTCTCCAGGAGGCGCAGCCGGTGTCGAGGAAAGTCCAAAAGGGCGACACCATCGATTGGCTGACCTTCAGGCAACTTGATTGGGGTGAATCTTCCTGGGGTGAAATGCTGCTCTCTTCGTTCGCTCTGAAATTGGTAAGAAATCCCAATGTAATATGTTTAAATAATATAGTATTTTAAGTTGATTTTATAACGAATCTTATGAAGATCTCAAGATGCTTCAATTACATTTTCAGTGATATTTTTTTCGCTTCTCTTTAAAGTTAAACAACTTCCAAGTTGCATGCCGAAAGAATGTGTACATTTTCATGCATTGTCTCGAAGTTTTCCCGTTGCTTCCAAGCGTTGCAAATCCGAGTATATCATAAGACTAGCTTTCTAGCCGGAAACGCTATGCGCTCGAGCGTGTAGAATTCCTCCGCGAAAAATCCCCAGTCATAAATTTAATTTACGTGCAAACTTTTATAAAACAATAACAGTTTGGATGTGCGCAGTGTGGATGCGTACACCTTCCAGGCATGCATGTGACCACACATAAAATGTGCATACAAAACAAATAATGCGCATGCTGGTCGCCAAGAAAACTTTTAAGTGCGCAAGCTAAAACAAGACGCGATAAAATTTTCACTGCTCCATATAAGTTTGCATTGGAATTTATTTCCTTAGTTAGGGCTTGCACTCATTCCGCAATCGTAACAAACGTAACGTGTTCTACCGCGTGTAAATGTAAGTTATGTGGTTCTACATTCGGAAAATGCTTTCGGATGCGTCAGAATGATGCTTAACTTGTTTAAGTTGCAGATAAAGAGTAATTCGATAACTTTGCCTTTCGCCTTTATTAATATTGCCCGCACTCCTGCCTTCTTCCTACTATTCACCGCCGACCACCGCCGCCGCGAACATTATGGTCTCGTCATCGTTTCGCCGCATCCCACCCAAACTTGGCCCATTCGCATTACCTCGCACATTGGCGCCCAGCGTAAGAACAATAAGAGAATATTTAATGGCCGCATTGAATGCACGCAACCAACCCCTTTGCCTCAACGCCAAAAAGGAAATTTTATATCACATCGACTGTGGCGAAAGATTTTAATGAGACGCTTCTTCCATTCTTTGTTCTACTTCCACGTACAGCCAGAATTTAATAACTCAAAGTGCTCCATGCCTGATATCGCAGTGTTTCAGAAAGTTTCCTTTGCTCTTCTTAAAGCTCTTGCTTCGCTAAGGGCGGCAAGAGAAGTTGCTAGCAGGCCGTTTACCTGATGGTAACACTTGTTTATGCCCCACTCGACTGCTAAACGATTCGATATCTTCAAGAGGGCGAGACGTAATCATATAATACGCACTTTAATAAAATATTCATTCGTTTGTTCGGCGCCGGCTTTATCATATGAATGAACCCATTCGTTCATCGCACGCGCGTGCCGCCACAAAAGCGGCTGGAAAAAACCGGCGATGCGTGCCGAACCTGTTGCCCCGAATGCGTCGTAAATGGAAATGCTCCAAATGTGGAAATGCAGAATGGGGTGTAAAGGAAAAAGTGAGTGTATGAATACGTATATATGAAAGTGGAGGTATTTTAGGATACAATACATTTCATGTATTTTTTTAAAAGAAAACCTATATTCTTCAACTGAAAATCTCAAGGGTGCACAGAGTAAAACATTTCACTACTTTCCTAAAAGCAATATAAAAGTATTTGTATATAAAAATATTTATAGTATTCATATCTTATTGAGTGTATTGTTGTGAAAATCTAGAACAGTCATTGAAAAACATCAGAGTGTCTGTCTAATCAATTCAATAGATTTTGAGGCCACTCAGTCATGTTAAAATGATCATAGAGGCCTGTAGCTCAGTCAAACTTATAAATAGATTCCCTCATCTGTTTAATATTTATAAGCATTGCAGTGTTTGTATGCCAGAAGTTCTAAACACATGCAATTATCTTTAACGAATTTCTCCGTGTTTTGTTTATTTTTTCTCTTGGCAACACAAACTCATATTTTCAAATTTGTAGATTTAATGCCATGCTGCCTGGCAAATTGTTGGTGGGTGAAAAAGTTCATTTATTTTTTGCCATACGACGACTAAGACTTTAATAATAAAAGACGACTTTATTTGTTTCGGGCGCGATGTCGACGTTGTAGCAGTCTGCTACAGGAGGAGGTCTGCGGTTGGACAGGTATTCCGCGGACGAGCTAGAAAACTCGAGAGTAAATTTCCCGGGCAGGTCGACAGGAAAACCACCTGAGGCCCCGCGTTACAACACCGCCAAAAAAGAACAACCCAACGCAAAAGGTGGCCTGGCCGCTGGCTGGAAACGCCGCGAATGCAAAGAGAAACACACCCGGAATGAGACATATGTTGGCTTCAAGACGTGTGTTTAATACACACCCTGTATATGACATGTAACATATGAACATGGGGCTTATATGAGCGAGTAACATAAGGAGGATGTTCGGGTGTGTGTTCGACCGTGTTTGGCCTGGCGGGCATTTCGTTGGATGAAATACGCTCGCTACGCCGCCACCGCCGCGTAGATGTTTCTTTTTCCACTCGTAGGCAAAATTCGCCACAAAATGAAAATAAACTTTGTCTCGTTTCGCGTTCTTTTTTCATATACTACTTTCATACGGCGTGCATATTTTGCCTTTGACCTGCATTGCTCCAGGCTGCGCAGGCATCATTTAAACAAACGTAAAAAAATAATAAATATTAAACGCATTACGCATTAAGCATTCAGACATTCGACGCAAAGTTTCCCCGGCTCGTGTGCCACATGCATGTAGGAAAATGCTTGTGAAAATAGTGATTTATAATTTAATTTTCAACAATTCGCAGCTTTACAGCCATCCTCCGAAATGTCCTCATAATTTTATGATGACAGTCCAAACGTAATTATTCCTCGCATCATTTATCACTGGTCAGTGGTGCAGAGATAAAGCGTGAAAACAATAAAGACAGCTAGTATTTTTTGCAGCGACAATATAAAGCTCTGCATAAAACGCACATTACTTCCTTTTATTGCCATTTTTTAAGTGTCTAAAACACTGTGCAAATTTACACCTGCAGTTGATTAGCTTACCTTAATGATATCTGTAGCTGCATAGTAGTTTTCAGCTCCGACAACACTGCCGTTAGCGTCGTAAGTTGCCGCCGCCGATTGGGGCGGCCGAGATGCAGGCGGTGGCGGTGGTGTGAGCGTGTTGTAGAACGATGTTTTCAGTTCTTCCGGAAAGCAGCCATTCGCGCCGCCAAAGTCTGTAACAATTTAAAATCCACCTTAGCGGCACATCCAATTCTACGGCCAGAAACAAAACAGCCAACAACAAAACGTCGAGCGTGGAACGAGTAAACAAAAGAAAAATGCTACAAAGAACTCTTTCTTCGCGCACCGCCCAGCGGCAGTAAAACCATCAATGTTGCTGCACGAGACGGCGTAAACATTTTTATGGAGATTAAAAGCGTTAAAACTTAAAGCAAAATTTCTTGCTGAAAGCTGGAATGCGCAAAATGCACGGCAGCAGAACGCGTAACGGAAAAGGAAATTCAATCAGCGAGGAACCTGTGGAAATATTTAACTTAAAGCGCGGACATAAGCGTAAGATGAATGTTTACTATACAATGCGAATTACACTTAAGTATTTTGCAATAAAACATCAGCGAGAAATGAATAAAGTTCGGGGTGGAAATGCATAGATTGCAGACAATTCTCATAATGCGCTAGTATAACATGGTGGGCAATGTTACGAATAGTGCAACTATGTTGTACTTTTCTAGGAATCTCGTTAAAGAGGTTTGTGAATTATACATCTTTCCTGAGCAAGCAAGAACGAATTGATATGCTTTCATTGCGAACTTACACGCAATTTTTTTCTTCAGCTGTCTATCAAAATCCAGGAAGAAAAACTACCTGTATTCACGCACACTCAATATCACCAAGAAAACTCTCCAAATAAAAACCAGACAAAGAAGAACGGAGAGAAAATATTCAAAACTTACCACCGTATTCACTCTTTGTTCCATTTCCGATTGTATCCTTCTTCAGCAAGCATCCATACTCGGTTTTAGCGTTCGGAAGTAGTTTGTAAGGTTCGTGGTAAACCGAGGAATTCTCACTGTCAGATTCCTCTCCGTTGACGTGTCCGTAAAGATTGCACTTTTTGTTCTTCTTGCCGTTCTTTCCACCGCCAGCACCGTTCACTTCCAAACCATTCAAAGTGTTCGATTTGCTTTTGACTGACAGCCGTGATCTCGACAGCCCGTTGTTGATGATGGGAGTAGACATGTTCATCTGCAGATCTTTCATGTTAATCGTGACTCCAGGTTTAGTACTGCTGGACACTAAAGCAGTGTGTTTATGAAGTAGCGCAACCTTCTTCCGCCCTCTGCGGATCATCAGGAAGACAACGCAAGCTAAGAGCAGAACTACCATTGCCAGTGCACCTGTGATTAAACCAATATAGGCTTGTGCTGTGGACGTGGGTGATGTAGCTGGTGTGACTTCTTTTCTGGCGTGCGTGATGTCAATTTTCGGCTTCTTTTTGTTTGGATTTGGGGTCGTAGCGGTAGCAGTGACATCCGATTGAACGAAGTACTTCTCCACCACATCCTCAGTCAAGTTGTTCGTCGAGGGAACTGAAAAGTAAAAAGTCTGATTAGTGAGAGTCAAAAATGAAATTTCCTCATCATATCGTCGCAGTATCAAATTGAAAAGTTCCCAGGAGATAAAAGTTAGTTGTTAGTGCTACACCCCCGACTTTTAATGCAATCCGAAAGCATTGGCTTTAATTCCAACTGGAACATGAGAAGGTGACAACACACGTGTTGGCATGACGTTGACGCTCATTAGAAATTCATTAAAACATCCGGCGTTTAATTAAAACTTGTCCAATTGTTAACGTTGTTTTGTTTTGCACCTTGATGACTCGACAATTGTTTCTTATTTCAGCGAGAAAAATTGCCATTTTCTCAAGCGAAGGACGTGCCGTCGCAAATTCAATTCCCGATCGGGAATTGGAATTGAAATTGAAGATAAGAAGAAGATAAGAGAAATATTTGTGCGTTGTTGTTTGCGCGTAGTTTATGCCCACGCTGGGAAGTCGTTCCGATACCGCAGCGGAAACAAGTGGCAATTGTAACAGGGAGAAAATGAACAAGTAACAGGATCAGATCGGTTTGAGGTGGTACGGTGCGCTGAGTGTAAATAAAACCATTAGATGCGGTTTAGCCTCAAGTTTCACGTTAACGTTCAAACTGCGCAAAATGTTCAAAGATCTTGGTGCGCGAAGGTGAGTGCGCGCTTTACGATGATAGTGTAAGGACCGCTGATCGCAGCTATCATAGAAGAAATGTTACGGTGCATCTATGAACTATCAACTTCTTCATTCAAGTATTCAACAGTTTTATGTATTTTATTATTAATTCTACTGCTTACAAGTTTCGATGTTTTTCAACTTCTCATACAAAATGCCTCATTTACAACTTCACCCCATTTATACTTTTACTATCTCGTACATTTCAGATCAAATAATACTTTGTATACTTTGTATAATTTTTGTTTGATTCGGTATATCAATTTGTAATAATTGGTTTCAACATTGACATAAAAATCAATGTTTTATTGCAATCTGCTTCGTTTTCGCTACGCAATACTGTCTCATTGAATTAAGGCAATCGTGGTGGGATTTGCAAAGGCGCCACCATTCCCTTCTCAATAATCGGCGCACGTAAACGTGATGCGTCGATGACGAGGGAAAACCGTATCATGCGAAGAAAGCGTCTAAAAAGTGCTCACCTTTCTTCCCTCTAACGTTTCCCAAATATTAGGAAGCGTTATCTAATAAAATCACAATCAATCTATTTTCAGGCCTTAGTGTTATTCTAATGTATAAGTATAAGTTTCCGATTTAACTTTATGTTGAAGTGTTTGAAAGTTTGTCTTGGTAATACTACATTTGTTTCTAGTTTAATGCATTATAACATTTTTAATTTCATTTGTACTTAAATGCTGTTGATAAAAATATTTAGTGCATTTGGTTGACTTTTACTAGTGTTCATTTAGCTAAACAATATTTACTTTTAATTTAAGTTAATTTAAATAAATTCAAAACTAGAATTCAGATGTATCACACCAGAACTAACATGAGTAAACAGTTTATATATTAGTATTTATTTAATTTTAGTCATATCAAAGCAAAATTTGATAAAGTACAGAAATTTGATTAGATTTTTTCAAAATTTAAATATGTTTTGTTGTTAACATTTATTCAGCCTTTAGCCCATGCCAACCACTTGCAACGTATTTCAACTTATTAAAAGCACAATAACCGAGTCCATTTATTCCCCATGAATAAATTCAGTACAATCGCATTCATGAATAGTTTTATTTGAAATTAAATTATCCACAGGATTCGGTGTAATCTCGTCTATAGCAAACGATTAAAATTGCAGGAAAAACGCGTCGTGCAAAAGTGCATCGGTGAATTGAAATTAACTGCAGGTGGGTTTGGCCTAGCGCATTCCAAAGTGGATTTCATCGTTTGTTGCATTTATTTCCGTATAATTTAACTTTTCCATTAACAGTGCGTTTTGGGCTGCAATCGAATTGAAAATTTGCGTCTCGTTCAAATCGCCACTACCCGCGCCCATGCTGCATGCAGTGGAGGTGTCGGGGCATGTTAATTTTATTTAGATTTAAAACTACGAGGTCTTAATTAATTCATAAATTTCCAATTGCGAATTTGTATATATGAATTTATCAGATAGATATTTTCATTTACACATAATCATATTTATTTGATAAATTGGGAAAATATTTAATTAAATCAATTTCATCAAATAAATTCCAACTAAAATAATTATAATTGTAGCCATGAATAATAAATATGAAGGATTCTAGACGTTAATTAAATATAGTTATGGTAAACATATTTTTTCACTTACGCCAACAAAAAACGCAATTTGTTGGCCGTCATTATGTTTTCCTTGGCGTGTAATACGACGCGCATAATATGTGCGCGCACACGTTGGCTACGTGCTCGCGTTTGCCGCCCCCGCGAGCGAAACAACACGCCGCATCCAAGCTGAGGTTGAGGTTACGGGCGCAAACATGTTTGCAGCGCCAAACATACGTCGTCAAACAGCGAAACATACACGCGTATGCAAATGATACGAGCAAGGGGCGGCACAGAATTTCAGCTGACGACGTGGCAAACAGTTTTTAAAATTTAATGATGATAGTTACGTGCTCTGTCGCTGCATCTGGAAACGGCCAATTCCAAGAGCGCATCTGATTAATGTGACACGCAAACTGTTGAGATGTGCAGAAAAATTGAAGTGGCTTCTGGTGGGTTCGATATCGGGAATGGTTGTTTGACATAGTTAGGAACTGGCAAGTTTCCTGATGACTGGCTTTTACTTGCGTCATCAGCTTTATCAGCATCATGTATTCTACTAATCTTGATCTATAGCTGATCAAAGTTACGTTCTCTGACTTAATTTTCAAAATTGAATTGGTATTAATTTGATTTTTCTATTTTTTCTACACAATAAGAAAATATAATTTAATAATTTTGAAGTAATAAAATTTATTCAAACTAAATTGTTGACTTCTTGTATGAAAGACCAAAGTACCTTGTCAAATAGAGGATAAAGAATCAGGGTCCAGTGCTGATATGGAATGTGCCCGAGTGGAAAATTTACTTTTTGTGGCTACCGGCTGTTCTTTGCTTCTTTGTGCTAATGAGTCACGTGCCGCCTCTCTTTATGCGCTGGGCGACTAATTCATTCTTGCGGCGGTATAATAGGCGCGAGTCACATTCGCGTCGTCGCGAGGATAAATCACAAGCGGATATTGTTCCACTCAGCCCTGCAAATCTATCCATCACCCAACTAGATGAACGTTACTTTATGCTCAAGCGCATCAAGGACTTTGTGGGCTGACATTCTGCCCACAAGTAGCCATTTTGTCTGAACATGTGATGTTTTGTAACAAATGCGAAAATTATACATACGTTCTTGTCAGAGACAAAATATTAATAGTGATAGCATGCTAAAGAAAAGAAAATGGCGCAAGACACATTTATGAATAAATAAAATTCGTGCTTGGATACATCCCAAATGTGGTCGTTGAATTTCCGCATCGATCGCATGCGAAATCATCCGCAGAGAGCAGCTCCTCAAAAGTTCTCCATTGTTTCATGTCGCGGCGCGCGAGATAAAAAAAGTTTCGCATATTTGAAGCACGTATCGCTAACACGTATCAGCTAACCGAAAGCGATAAAGGAAAAACACACTCGGGAACAGACAGAAGAAACACTAAACTTTTCGATACGTTCGCATTTATAAAGCGCCGATGTCGAGAGCGGGTCGACTTCGACTTGACTACACATGCTGCGTAGCGCAATGGTGGCATTGAGGCGGCATGCTTGAGACTTATCAGTTTAAAGTGGGTTGTTTTATCGCGCGCGCGTACGGACGATTTATCAAGCCCGCCTCACCGCAAAAAGCATTCGCACGCTGACATGATAAAAAAAAAATAACATCCAGCTGAATTACCTGATTGAATTACCAAATTAAATTTACGTAATAATCGAGATTGTTTGCTGCGATGTGTAAACGAGAATGCGTGCCAACTAATGGATGCCGGCAATAAACCGCCTGCGGCGGACGAACAGGTGATTCTTTTCTCAGCGCAGCGCGATGCAGACACCATGGGGAAAATTGAATTATTCACAACGACGCGCAATATTCGGGATCATGACTGGGAGCCATCCTGCCGCACGCTATTATTATCAGCAAACGTGCCGCCCATTGCGCGCCGCCTCTTCTCTTTGTCGGCGACGTACTTCGACAACTATTTATCGCGTCGTCCAAGAAAACATTAGACACCAAAAAGAGTTATCTGGCTGCTTCTATTGTGTGGAAATCCAGTTAGGAATGCTGACAATTCCGACCGCTTGAAGTTATCATATTTGAGAGCGTGTAAAGGCGGTGACAGGCATGTTTTTCAGGGTGCTGGTGCGTTAAATAGCCGCCGCCGGGTGGACCACACGTGTTATTTTAGCAAATTGCCATCATGGCGGCGGTACTTTGCTGAAAAAACACCGGCAATGTCCAGGCGGAGATGAAGGCGGTAGACACCGTCTCTTAATGGATTAATAAATTGATGGGGAGTGATGGGAGGGCGCGCAAAGCGGATTGGGCTTTGAGTTTCAGACTTTACGCGATGTCTGGCCACGTAAAAGTGATGTGCTTTTGTATTATAGAAGATACTGCGGGAAATTTTAGGTAACAACTTGCTCAACTACCTAAAGAAACTTGAGAATTAAATATTTATTTATAGAAGAGTAAAATTATGTGATAAAAACTTACCAGATTCAAAAGCAACTTCGCTGAGTAAAATCCACTCGGATGCAAAGTACAAGCGTACTTTGAGGAATTTTGCTGCCTTGTTCTTGAGCGAGATGCTAACATTCCTAGCAGATTCCCGGGAACGGTCGACAGGAACAACATGACGGATTGCCATCGTTGATTGGTAGTGCTCATCATCCAAGCTGAATAACACTTCAGCCATAGCAAATACCTATGAAAAAGAATCCACGATTAAAACATTTAAATTGTACCCAAGGGATATGCATTTCTTAGGTTTGTGAAACAAAAAGTTGGGTTCCGCCTTAGTTTTTTCTGCAATGCAATCCAATAAAGGGAGGAATCTCTGATATTCGGAACTAAATGATGCATTGTTGCGAACATAATAATAGCGCATGTAACATGTAATAGCGCAAGGGCGGTGGTAGTGGCGGCAGGCAGTAGAAACGTGGCCGCGCAGCCATGTGTGCACGCTGACGACGCGGCATCAAGGGCGGAATGCCGGAAACCCAGTGCGCAGATTCTCATACTCTGGTAGGCTGGCGGCGGTAACGGCAATGCCGGCAGGTCGAAATGGAAAATGTGCGCTTGGTGCGCACTTCGCTTCAATAATAAATTAAGGAGAAATAACTACACGTGGATGCCGGCGGCGCACTCGTGAAAAATAAGACCGCAACGCCCGAATTTATAAATTAACACACGTACGATCGTAATTTGGAATGTAAAACTCGAATAATTTTTTACCTGTGCGCGCACCTCTTCTACACATTACATTCTATACATTATGTATCCGCAATGCGCTCACTTTTATTCTCTGTACTCTCGCATTTTGGTTCTCTTCGCGTTACTATTCTTTTCTGCTACCGCCAGAGGTAGAGGTTAGGTTAGGTTAAAGCCAAGAATGGAAGCGGCAGCATGAGTATGAATTCGCCGGCGCATAAAACGAGAAAAACACTAAGATGCGCACACCGCGAGCCTGGATTTATTGAAGGGGGATTATGTTTCCACGTCCGGCGGCAGCGGTGGAGTGAATTATTGAATTATTCATATTTCCATCTAGGCTGAGCCTACGTGCAATGTGCGTTTGCTGCGGGTGGTCTTCGATGCTACATAAACAATGCTTCAGAGCGCGCATGCCGGAAACTGCCAGAAAGCGTGCATTTGTATAAATTAACATTCCGCAATTCCGCATAAAATATCAATAACTGGAGATGCACTTCCGAAACATTTCCTGAAACGTCTACAGTCTAAGTCGACGTAAGGCAATGTTTGTTTTCTCATGCAAACTCCGCAAATCACCTGTCATATTTTAAGTCAGGATGCCTCTCTCGCATTGGAAAGCATTTCCACACATCACACATCGATGCACTCACAATCACTTACAAGCAGTCATATTTCAATTTTCATCATGCACATCAATTACGCCAAGCATAACAGCCAGTTGAGATGAAAGAAAGAAAGAAAGAAAGAAAGAAAGCAAGCAAGCTGAAGGAGGATGATTAATTTTTAAAATAAACATTTGCCTCACCTGCACATTCCTGGTGAACATATTGTTGGCGTGGAGATGAATAGCCGTGAAGTCTCGCACGTTGTCGAATTCGAACACAATCTCCAGTGGAGCGCCTGCGAGCGTGCTGTTCTTCCACCCAACCCATCTGCTACCTGCAGATTGCACACAGAACAGTTAGTTTCGTAAGCAAACAAATTCGCAATTAAATTTGATGGAATGAAAGCGCCCGGGGGCGGCGAGCGCGTCGACGGCGCAACAACGAAATTCATTTATTTATATTAATTAACCTCTGCTAGCCCACTTTCTACCTTTCTCTTCGAAATGCAAATTAAAATCTTTTTACAACGCTGCAAAACAAAGAAATATTAAAATATTTCAATGAATCCAACTAGCTTTTCTTCATCAATTTCAATGATGGAACTGTCTAGAAACTATTCTTATAATGTTTATTTAACTCGACAGTCACATATTAATAAATTTTATATTCCCCAGTAATCTAAGAACATTTTAGTTTATGTCATTTCAGGTAGCTCAGAAAGCAAAGTACCACTCTGAATATATGTTAAATATTCTTGTAGCTTTTCATTCGTTTTTGTACAGTGTAACAGTTTGAATAAAATTTTTCAACCCTAATTTTAGCGCTTGCTGTTGCACTTGCCGCCCTCACATGCTTTCGGCCATGTCATTTAGATAATGCGTGCACATTTATATCGCGGCTTTTCACTACCCTCGTACAAACTCTACTCGTTTGCGTGCATAAAAGGATGAAAGTACGCTTGGCCCTTTGACCGCTGGCCGCTTTTTGTTCGCCTCTCTCAAAAGATAGAAAAATACAAATAATATACAAAATGATGACGATCAAGCTACAATGCGTCGAAATGTCACGTCATTTTTCACCGTCGCTTCCATCCCTAAGAGATATGCAAGGACAGCAGCTTATTGATTTGAGAATTTTATCTTCATACATCATAAAAACGAGTAAAAATCGGCCATCTTCAACAAATACATCTAAAACGACCTCGCTTCAAATATTATTTTGATGGAATGATTTATGAATGATAAGTTGAACTTATTTTGTTTTAATACAGTAAATATTTATTTGCATTGATGTGCAACGCGACGAGTTTTCTTTCACAAGGAACGTTCCGATTAGTAGATAAAACGTGTACGCAAAAAGCGTGAGCTTATCTATCGCCACCTCCAAAACGCTTCAAGCAAACCTTCAGCGACTTGTGCTAAACGTATGTGTTTTTGCTCTGGTGAAAGTTTAAGGAAAAGATTTTTTATCTCTTTGAAGCATCTACCGAGTGTCGTCCAAAGCTAACAGAGTGAATAAAGCGGTGGGAATAAAAGCGATGTTGAGTGAGATTAACTTGAATTTTTAACATTTGTTGAACACAAAATGGCGGTAATAAACCCGACAACTAAAAACTGACAAAATAAAACTTTTACGATTTGTACACGTTTAATGCCATTCAGAACTGGGTGGCTGCGCAAACAGAATATTCAATTGTGGCAAATGTAAAGCTCCTAAGTACTGTCGGTTGTATTGTACATGTCCAAAACTAGGTTTGTGCACAAAAAAATCAGATAGTATGCAAAGTACGGCTATAAAACATTGACATCACCTGAATTTTCGCCCTGTAGCTGCTTGTGATAATCATCGTCGCCGTAGAGCCCGTCGACGAGCTGACCCAGCCCGGATTTCATGTACGTGCCGTCCAGCACTCCGTCGTAGCTCACGTCCTCCAGATCCACATCCGGTTTGCGGATTTCACCACGCGGCGACTCGTATTTGAGCAAATTCTCTGCAACCGAGCAAAAATCGACACTTACATTACAGCAGAGTAATCAGATATCACTTTATCACTGGAAATCACTGGATATCATGTACTAGTGATAACCGACGCGGGTCAGACAAAGTCAAAACCCATTTTCGAAGGGATCGGCGACCGTGCCGTGGGCCCTGTACCACCCTCTTGTCCGGAGTTGTGATGCCCCGAAGGGCACTCAATGGCCATTGTGCCTTGCCATACAAGTTCGTCGCATACGCATACGCTTTGTACACTGGCTGTTTCGTACTTTTCCAGCGGTGCTGTTTGACCACGCGAGGAATGAGCAATCTCTTAGTTCTCAGTCCTACCCTACAACCGCCACTAAATTATCCCATAGTGTAACAAACGTATTGTTGCTTAATTTAATTAAGCTCGTAGCGCCCAAGGCAAAGCGGTCATACCCAGATGTAGAATTCTACATGCAACCACGGACAGAGGCCAACACACATCGATTGGTTGCAGAGTTGGACAGAGGAAATCATAGTGGTGGTGCCCAGTTAAATTAAACGCAAGTTGAAAAGAGAGGAAAAGTTGCAACTCGCAAAGTTTCCACTTACTGCCCAAGCACGACGTAATGAAATGCATCGAGATTCTGCAAACAGAAATCTGCAGTCGGAGAATTTAGAACTACATTCATTCAAATATACGGATTGCTCCCACACGTCAACTAAATTCTTTATGCAATTTGCCACTTTTTTCGGGTAATTTATTTCAAATGTTGAAAGACCTAATAATTTATCAGACACTACTAATTAGGCAACGCCAGTCCGGAAGGTTGATACTGTAAACTATCACCATGACAACCAAAGGAAACCATGGTGGGTGATTAAATCTTGTTTGATTAAAGACTGTCTAGATTCGACTATTCAACTAACTATCTACTCAATACTGCAACAGTAAGAGTCAAGGGGCTGAGTTTGGGCTTTACGTCTGCAAGTCGAAACTCCTAGGCCCCTGCGGTAAACAGCTTCGCTCGTCTGTAAGAAAGAGCCATGCATTTAACTAATTGAAGCTCTGTGCAGACAGCTGCAAAGCTTTCAACTCGTCCAATTTTGAGCAATTGCAGAATTGAGAAGTTGCAATATCATTTACTTTATTTTGAAGGTCAAAAGGATGGCTAAAGAAGGTAACAAAACGGAAAACCGAAACGATGTGTTAGTATCGTCCCTGAACCGAAAGCAAAAGGTACAGTTTGTTCCAGATTTTAAGTGTCTTTAGCGTAATTAGTACCAGCTTTCTGTAAAGCACGTGGTTAAATTTAAAGCAGTCTGTTGTCTCTGAAAAGCCTTCTACACGGACTAGACCACCCCAAAGAACAACTTAAAATGGCTTTAACAAAATGCATATGATAAAGAAGCACCCATAACATAAGTGAGATACATCTCATTTGGTGCAGGGCCATTGAAGAAAATCAACAAAGCAACTCTTTGCACGTCTGCTGACCCATAAATTGAATACCCGTTGCTTAATACTCCCAACGTTTAACTGATAATGACGGTTGTGCAGATAAGCCCCCTGAATCGAATGAAAACGTCAAACACAAAACATGTGAATGTTGATTAACTGTACATGCTTTTATTTAGCTGCCACTATTAAATGAAACAGCAGTAATTGCAAAGTTTTGAAAACTCTTCAATGGTGATGTGTTGTTAAAAGCAGTTAAAGTTGGCACAATTGATTCACGCGCAAATTGAGAGCGGCTGCGGTATTTATGAAATCTGGACACGGCGCAGCACGTTAGTTAATCTTTCAATCAAATCATCGAACGGAGGGTGAGCTCGCAACAATGCGTTTAACGGACGCTTGTTAATTAGAATTCACGCATATTGGCATCGATGGATCAACAAGAATCAATTGTAACCTCTGAGTAAACATATCTTGAGCCATAAATCACTGCACAACTCCAATGTTATTAAATTAGTATTTAAAATAACACGCGTGGTTTGTTTGGATGATAAATTGACAGCAAACTTGGTTGTGTGACCTAATGAAATAAGCCAATGCATGACCATTGCTGTGCCAAAATTGAAAATCATGTTTTTAGCATTAAAACTAAATGATGTGCGGCAATGTGACAATGTCGGCAATGCGACAAATCAACAGCGTATCGTTTAATTTGTTTAATTACGAACGTTGGGGAAGTCAGGACGCGGCGCATCGATGACACGACAGGATGTCATTTAAGAGTCGTCATTATTTTGCTAGCCGCATTGTTTGTTTATACTATGCACATATTGGCGTCATTGTAGCTGCTGATGCGCGGTGTAATCGAAAATATTGCTTGTCAAAAATAACAGCAAACAGACGATGGATGCGAGTGTAACGTTGCCATTTGGACGCAATCAAAACATGCTAATCGTGATTTTATTACAAATTTATTGCGCGACGCGAGGCTGTCAAGTGGATTATTGATTTCTTCCAATATTCATATCGCAATGCAGAGTGATGGACACAAGCGGGCGGCGGTAACTGCCGGCAGAGTCTCGATAATGAATGGGTACAGCGTTGATTTTGATTTTTGTCCTCTTCGACTACAAGTGCTAATAAATTGGAAACCATTAATACTATTATGCACAAACGGAAATTAAATTTGTACGAATCGATCCAATAATATCGCCGATTAATTAGTTCGTATTAAAGCGTGGAAAATAATTTAGGTTGGAATTAATGGAAAGCTTTGAATGCGTACGATGGTAGCAAAAGCGGGGCTGGCTTTGATTTGTTAGTAAATCTCAATTTGGTTTTTAATTTTCGAAAACTACGCAATGTTTTTGGTGTGCATTTTGGTTATGTTTGGGTTGCGTTTATTTCTTCTCTGTGAAACCAACTGCCACCAACACGCTTATGTGCATGACGCACATTTTGCGTTCGCTTGTTCGGGATTTTGTTGAGAATATTGAGGTATACTGCCACATATTGTGCGTGGTGAGCGTGCGCGGCTTTTGTCAGTGATACAACGGGGAATCAATTTTTCCGCACTGCCAAATATTCGGCTAATAGAAGGGCGAAGAACATGGCACTGTTATTACCAAACTGCATGCAAATAACTGGGTATCAATATGCATTTTAATGATACTTTATCAAACTGTGGTTTGAAGAATCCTCATAAATCCGCAGTTTTTAAATATCAATCAATCTATTGGAATACTTACGTTCCCATGAACATCCATATAACTCTACTCTCATACAAACAGTCCTTGGATGTTCACTGTAGGGAATAAATCTGACTTTGCTAGCGATGAAAGGAAGTTCTAGACGTTGCTTGACTACCAGATACGTGTTGCTATTTCCAGTCAGGACCTGCAATCATAAGGAATGCAATGCATAAATTATAATATTGCAATATGTAATATTAATCTAAGAATGTTTACTAAACTTTGTTTTTTCTTACATTGACACACCCCTAATTAGTTTTGCTTCAAAAGGATAACACTAATAGTTCGTTATACTTGAATCATCTAAGGACCCAGATCGTTTACGCGGCGGTAGCAAATTCTGTCATTTAATAATAATTTAGGTACACCCAAGACTCCAACCGAAGGTATAACAGCAAACCAACTCC
>JAODIE010000005.1:4557125-4633034 GCA_027575565.1 Diploeciton nevermanni
ACAGTACAGCCGGCTTCGGTTTTCTCAAAAGATCCAACCCTGGCTGGCAAGACAATTATCGTCGTCGCGGCCTTGAGAACGCAGCCTCGCGAATAATAGACGGCGGCGCGACTAAGGGGCCGAAACTAGCGCAAAGGAGCAGTCTCAGGAGACCGCCCGCGCGGTCCTCGTCGGCGGTTATAATAGACTAACTTCCATTCCGGCCGGCTGCGTCTTTTGCTCGTGAGGAACAATTAGGATCTTGCTTTATTACCCCCATTGTTTAGATTATTAAAATCAAGCACGGCTATGCTGGTATTGGATGCCGGCTGAAATTTCGCCGCCGCCGCTTGGGAATCGAATGTCTTCACGCGCGTCGTAATCATCATCATTAGAGTGTGGCAGAGCGATGGTAATTAATGTAAAGCGAGCGGGTGCAAAAATGTGCATGATTAATGTGTTATCCTCATATACGTATGCAGCGCTGCCGGCGGCGAACAAACATCTGTGGACTCGCGACTAACACGGATTGTTCAACTGGATGACAATGAAGAAATCCCGAGTGCATTCATCTTTCTAACCCTTTGGCAACATACTGGGTGAGGTACAACTGGGATAAAGACAACAAAAACAATATAACATTAATCCTTGTACATTACAAGTGAAGAGACATTCTAGTCAAGTGATTAATGTCTTATTTCTTAATATTCTTATACCGCCCTGTACTGTTATTACATTTGTTATTTGTTACATGTTATTTGACAAGGTAAGATTCTCAGGAAACTAAAACGACACGCGGTCGCACATTAATCATAAAGGATGTATTTGTCAGTCTTAGTCCTCTATTTTCCAGAGCAAGTAGAAAGGAGTTTGGGGGTGTCTACGGTTTTAGGTGTTTGTTGGTAGGTTAGGGAGTTTGCGGAGAAACGTATGAGATGTTATTGTCTGCTTTCGGCACTTGCTCCAAAGCATACCGCTTAAACAACGCCTGCTTGGTCATATTTTCTACAGCTTCATACGCCTACGTCTTGTCATCGTCACCTAGTAGAGAACATATTTTCGAGGACAACATGTCAGTGCCAAGTGCAGATCCTCCACATTCTACAAGTAGGATTTAGAAAAAGAAAACATTTTGTTTTTGTTTTTAAACTAATTATTTACTTTTTGCTGTTTAAAATCACTGCTGTGCAAGAAAGTAATTAATTTGCATATTGTGTAGTTTTATCCTGAACTCTGAACAAAAGTAGGATAATTCTGTCGTGCTTTTCGTCGTGCTTGGATTTAAAGAGTATTTGTTTGGCGCAAAGGCGTAAAGTCAGAACTATAAAGCGTATTTGTCGGAGTCGACACTGAACTTTTGTTATTACTATTATTGCGTAGTTTCGGGCCCCGAACGGACGGCGGCAAATACCTAGGTACGCGCTGTTTTCATCATACGTACGTACCTTTTGGCGGCGACCTAGTCGGCCGGCGCGCATTTCCCGAGGGAAATTTGCTGTCTGATACTGCAGATAATGGCGATACACATACACCTCTCACCGAGTGCACAATGCCGACTCCTGGGCCCGCATGTGTTTCGTTTATTTCGCGCGCCCAACGCGAGCAAATGGTCTATTTTCCGCTCGTATACCAGTATTAACAAAACACGAGTGTAAATACAGCGCGAGGTTCAAGTTGTACAAATTCAACAAATTCAATCAGCAGAATACATCTGGACCGTACGACGGTCATTTGCAGTAGATGAGGTCGGGTAAAATTTATGAACTTGTAAAATACTACAGTAACATTTTATGCTATCAGGTGGATGGCTTACCTTTTCACCGCGGGCGTCTTTATAGACGACCCATTGATTCAGCGCAGCTCGCCAGTACTCTACCAGAAAGGCTTCTGCATATTCCTGGCCCTGACCATTACCGAATCTGCCTTGAGTCTCAGTCCACGTTACCAAATGATTTCGTTGTAGATCAACCTCCAAGTATTCTCGGATTTCACTGCTGATTTGTGCTTTAGGACACCAAGCACCTCCATTTTTTTCTTGTCGAATCCTGCAAAATAAAAGCATTTTTTTAGAGAAATAGGAGCAGGTCAATTCGCAGATAGATGAATGCATAGTAGATGGTTGGGGTGGTGCTGGCAAGTGATGCATCGACACAATTACATAGAAGCAAGCCGAGTCGACGCTTAATGACACGGAACACGTCGATATTGTACCTATTATTGCTTTGATGCTGCATGCGTCGCACTCCCGAGCCGAGGGCTGCTCTGCACGCTGATTGTATATACGTATTTAATGTCGATTACATTGGGGAACGTCGGTAGGGATGGGCGCTTTGATTGAATCGCCATTACTCACACTCCGGCGACTCATCTGTACCCGATTTATATTTATACATGACATTACATAACAGAAAAATATCTTGCATTAGAACTGTCCAACGATGAAAATGCTGTGTATATTGTGTTGGTACTAATAAAACAGATTACTCCGAAGCACCTAATGTAGGTTAAGTTGTAGTTAACTGTATTTGGCACTGCTTTGTCTCACCAAAAGGTAATCAATTTCCATTTAATCAAAGATAGAATTCTGTCAAGCAACTAACACTAGAGTGGTGCACGTTAACTGAACATTGATTGATCATTGATTCTGCTAACTCGAAACAGTGGACGCGGCAGGCTAAATGTCCATTCGATTAACGATCAACTATTGGATATGGAGCATGCCAATGATTGAAATGTGGCATGATTATCAAATCGCATTGTTATATTATTAAAAGATATAAAATAAGTCAGCTCAGATGAGAGTAATTTAATTACCTGGAAAATTTTATGATTTTTGATCGAATTTCACGATCAATTTGTTAATAACGAACGGCGATGAAAGAGTTGAAAAGAAAATTGTAAGAAGGTAAAAGTTGAATTTTTGCTAACTCTCTAACGCTACTCTTAATAATATCTCTTAGAGTTGAGTAGAAAATTGTAAGTGGGACTCACACAAAGTGACAAATTGCGACTTCTTTCTCCTTTTGATTCTTTTCTTCGCGTTCACGTCAATCGCAATTTGCGATGAGTCCGCCACAGGAGGTGTGACCACACCTCAACAATAACCCTAAAACCTTCGTTTATCTAATAATCTAATAAGTACGCTTCTACGTCGTTAATATTGTACAAATCTATTTTGGTGGCAATTTAATGAGAGTGAATATCACGTCATAACTAATTGCTATTTCATTAATGTTTTTGGAATATAAAGTTAAAAGCAGAAATAGTTTCATTCAAGTGATTGGGCATATCTGGGTCACATTCTACTATTAATTACAAATCATCGTCATCAGGATCCAATGTTTAGATGAGTTTTTAATTGGTCTAGCAATGGACATGACAGTTTGCTATCTCCGCATAAAGAAGAGTAGACGTAGAAAAACACTAAACGTTTTGTATTTTTAGATAGCGTCGCAGTAAATAATGGTATCACGGCAAAAATGCAAGCATCTGCTGATGGTGTAAGAACAGAAAGCTTCGCATGTCGCTTGCAGACTCGATTGTGCATTTTTCTTTGCTACGGTAGATTATA
This sequence comes from Diploeciton nevermanni, assembly GCA_027575565.1. Taxonomy (NCBI): domain Eukaryota; kingdom Metazoa; phylum Arthropoda; class Insecta; order Coleoptera; family Staphylinidae; genus Diploeciton; species Diploeciton nevermanni. The sequence continues at coordinate 4,560,676 of JAODIE010000005.1, forward strand.
AATTTCCCAATATGCTCAACCTGAACTCGTATTTATTCTGCAATGCACAGCAAATTTAATTAAAAACGGTGCATTACATTCAAGTTTATGTCTTATTAATTAACTGCACACCATGTTGGCGTCAGCAGTGAAAAGCGCATTATATGAGATACCGTCACCAACAAAAGATGGCTTTACGGTCTTTTATAGATGATGATATTCTGCGTTTAAAAATGGACTTCAAAGCAATTTATCGCTGATATTGAGGTTGTTGCGAGCATACATGCACCAGGCAAAGAGTAATTATTGCCAGGCGCGGAATGCAACTAAATGACCGCGCCACCCCTTCCAATGCTTCTTGGACCACTCCATTTCGCGTGTTTCACCGTTTCGTGCATTACACGCGCGCATTTCGCATTTATATGAATTGGAAATGGAAATCGAAATGGAAATGCAATCAACTTGAGTGCAAATACTGATGTGGCGCTCTCGAGTTTGACCGAAATTTTAACTGAAATATGCTAACAACACTGGATATTACCCGAATAAATCTATGAACCTATTATACTTATGAGCGTCTATTTTAAATCAGATTTGCAATTTTGTTGTAATATTTTTACTGAATAAGAAAGACATAAAATTGATATTTTTCTCAATAAAAGCTATTGGCAAAGTATTCGCATGTAAAAGTTTTCGTGGAACGTGACTGACAATAGTTGTTGTCTGCTCGGTGGTAGAGGGCTGACTGTTTTACACTTTCCAGGATTCGCGTGCAATACACCTCGGATACTAAACTGATGATCATTTATCCTCGTGTTATTGTTCGCGAAAGATCGCGTCCCGGAATTAACCGACACAAAACGCGCAAAGTGAATTCGCAATTCTGTACAATATCAGTAAATGTATGAAATAAGTCTATAATTTCCAATATCATTTGTCGCATTGCTCGCTAGCAATGTGCGACAATATTTTATCGTTTTCTATTGTTAACCAGTCATCATCTGATTATATCTGCTTTTGCGCATATGCTTCTATAAAATTAACAATTTTGTAATAATGTGCTCGGGATAATCGGCGCCACACATGTGTCTGCTAAACGATCAATATTGCCATGCAAAGCTGACAATTAATTATTCGCGGAGTTTTCCCAATTAATTATTTAATTATTCCGCGTGATATACCAGATTTCGCGTAAAATTAGCATCATGACTACGCGCACAGTTCTTTGCAATTAATGCAAATTACAATGCAATATGTTCAATTGATTTGACATATCTTGCAATTATAATTTTAGTGCGCCAATAAATTATGCAAATCAATTGCGCACAATTCTCTTTTAATTTCTAATAGTATAAATCAGTGTGTTGATAATTAATAATTTCTTTTACAAGTGTGGTGCACATGTTTACCTATATTTCGTTAAAGGTCAAATTCTTGTTAATCACAAACATAACAATTAGTAATATTAATGTTTCGGGCGAACTTGCCATGTCAACAACTACCACATATAATAATTTGGATAATCAGAATTCCAACCCATTTGGGTTAATTGCTTGATATGTTTGTGATCTGATTTGAACGATTTCATTTTTCATCCAAATTTGCTGATGTTACTAAGTTATCTTAAATTCAAACCGAGTTAAAATTGAGTTCATGAGTTCAAACACGAGATATTCTCTGCTTCGCCAACTCTGCTGCATCAGACGCAGCAGCGAAGGATGAGCAACAGGAAATTTATATCAAGTTTATGTAGTGCAATTTTCTTCTCAATTACGCGCGTCCCTTGCCGTTTGCATCGACTGCGTTCATTTCAGCACTGAAATAATCTCTCGGAATTATATTAAGTGCTTAAAGTTTCTTTTCTCAGTTTCTGTCCCCGAAACAATCGGAAAGAAAAACAATAGCATTCCGGCTTTTAAGTGAGAAGTGCGAAAATCAATAGCGAGAGAGTTTTATTCAACAAATCGCGTAGATGATATATTCACTTTACGTCTGATCTGAACAGGGAGATATTGAATCCGGGTTCGAAAGCGGCAGGTTTTGAATTGTAGGTGGAAACTTTTCGATTGTCCGTCATCAAATGCGCGACGCAGTTCGACGTTAAAGAATTGCCCTTCGTCGGCAGGGATCGAACAGGTAGCAAGCAATACGTATGTTACAGGATTGAGACCGGCCTTTGCACGTATGCCAATAAAAATGAAGAAAATGAAGAAAAATTGCAGTCTCTACCGTTCGCATTCGGGGTTTGTGCAGAGGTTTCGACTATGTTTTATACATTCCACCAGCAACGAGGTAATACGAAATCTGTTTTCACTCCATTTCCTGGGTGATATATTGTCGTGTATTAGTGCGCTTTTTCAGATAGCAATACGGCAAGGAACAGTTTCGAGTGTTTCTGAGCTTTTATTATAAGTGACTACAATTTTCAGTGTGACACAAAAATATAATTTTTTTTATGCCACGAAGCACAGATTACGTGACTTAATGATTTTCTGTGTAGTTGCAGTGTAAGTAAATTTTATTAAAACGATAAGAAATGGCTTCCTATTTTTGCTTGATTTTTTTCTATTCTCAATTGAAACAAAAGAATGTTGAGTGTTTTTTGGTGATATTTGTTTGGCTTGCGTTTTCTCCGAGAACTCGAACCGAAGCAAACCGCAAAAAGCATAGTCGCGTTGAAGTATGGTTCTTAGACAAACAGAAAACACCTGAACTTCGCGTTTTCCCAAACTTTCTCGCCCGTCTCAGCTCATTTTCCGTCAAATATCAAACCTGACTGTGTTTAACACTATCGGCAAGCTCCAAGTTTCATCCTTGCTCCATATAAAAAATTTGATCCAAGTCCTAACCATGTTCAATGTAAAACACCGAATTGGTTACAAACTGAATGAAGATACGTTTTCAATAATTATACGCAGCAATCCTTTCATAATTCAGTTTGTGCATGAAACCAAAATTACTGGAGTTTTGTTTATTTATTCCAGTTTGCGGTGTTTTGTCATTTGTTTTACAATTTTGGCACTCGCCGCATGCAGCGTCGGTCGGTGGTTGGAATATGTTCGGAGTTCGGCAACGAAACTATATTTGTTATTTGCGGTTTTGGAAGCTTGATGATGACTTTTCCAAGAGCTTTTTTTACAGCGTCGTTATTGGCGTGACGTGCACCGTATGCGAATGATAAATTCATAAACCTCGACGCGCAGCGGTCGGGCACGGCCGGGAGAGAGAGCTTTGTTGACATTTTCGCTGGAGTGCAGCCGCCTCACAAACGCCGGAAACCGACTCCCGCATGTGATGCGTGCGCGTGTACATATTGATCGCTTATGCCGCCGAGACATTTAGAATATCACAGCATTCAATTCCTGCAAATAATGTGCGCGAGTGGTTGAGAAAAAAGCAATTGACATAAATTTCCAGCCAGCCGAATTTACAAACGGCACAAAAAGAATGAGGAATGAATGTTGGATAAACATTTGAAGAGGACACGATGCTTGACGTTGGTGACAAGGTGGAAAATTTACGATGCAGCGCGATTTCGAACAATCCGGCAAATTTTTCCGCGCGCGGATAATTTACGAGTCGACCTAGATTATTTGAATTTGTTATTTACGGTACGCGTTCACGTCATAACTGCTTAATGAGATTTATTAGCGTAGATTAGCGCGTACCAGCAAGCGCAGGCGGGACACGTTTGTTGCTGCGGAAGTAGAACGCAAACTTAACAAACTCAGAGCGACTCGCGAGCGGTAGCGGCGGCGGCTGGCATCAGCTGTTTCATGTACTTTCATGCAGAAATAGGTGCGTATAAACTGAATTACTGCTGACGAACTGAGTGGTGCAAACAACAGATGACGACAAAGCAGGTAAAGCTCTCAAAGAGCAGCCTGGCAATTATGCAGGTTAAATTTGAGTAAAAATTGCAGCAAATTAGCAGCATTCTGTTAGGTTCATAAACACCACACAACAAGATATATAATAGTAAACAAACTATGACCAAATGAAATAAGGAAAGAATGCCGTAGACTCGTAGAGAGGAAAAAATCTGCTTCTGCTTCTCGAGATGAAGTAAAGTAAGCATTTGTTTCTCCCCTGCTTGGCGTGTGAGCGCACACCTTCGACACTTGTTTCTTGCGTAGCACCTTCAAGAACAAAGAAATAACAGATAAAACCAAAGAGAAAGGTATCACTCTCGCGTGCAATAGATGCGCACAACTGGTGAGTTTTTTCTTCGCAATGTGTCGACAAACGATGGGAAAACTTTCAAACTTTTTCCCACAGTCCGCGCCTATCGACAAAACGTTCTTGTGCCGGAAGACGTTACAGATAATGGCATTTGATTGAAGTTTGCTTCGCGTAAAATGTATCAAAGCGCTTTGAAGAAGGCTTAAAAAAGTATAGATTTTCCAAAGTAAATTTAGATTTGGTTACAACAACAAAATTATATTATTATATTATCTACGAAACAATTTAAAATCATTCCGATGGGCTAAAAGCAACAAAGTCTGTCTGTGTCATTACGTGCACAAACTGCCCTCGGCCACCGGCTTGTACCAGCATCCTCTCAAAAAACGCCAACTTTTTGTTTTCCCTCCGCTTGCTTCGTTTGCCTCTAGGAGTGTTCTCAAGCGCAGCCAGTAAAACAAATGTCTCCAATTAGACGACCATCCGTCCACCTTAATGCTAGCACTCGCAATCCTCCCCTGCTTCCCTCATACCATCAAAAACAATGTCGTAACCCTGAGCGGCCCGGAGAGCATTTGCGAGCATATTTAACCATCATGCGAACACACAAGTGAAACATGAGTGAAAATGAAAACTATACCAACCACCAAGGTGATGAAGACAATAAAACAATTTACACAAAACATAAGACGTAGACTATCACCGCCAAAAGTCCTGCAAGTTTCAGTTCTTGCAAGAGGGTCACACCCCGGCAGTTAACACCGACTGGTTTTCTTAGTGTGGCGGAAAAAATCAGCTAGTTGTGTGGTTTTCTTTCGAGTGATATATTTGCGAATGTGCTGGATAGCAGTCCAAGGACAATACAACGAATTGGACATTCGGACAGGATAATACATTCCACTCTGCTCGCTGGCAAAAAGGGGAGCCACACTGGGGATAAAAATAAAAAAATAATAACGATACAGTAAGAAAATATAAGAAATTCAAGAAATTCACCAGGGGCAATAAGTTAGATAAATAACGACAAAGTTATAGAAACATTGGACAAGAATGCAATAATGGGTTTTCCTTTTAGATCTATTTCTAGTTTTTCCTAAGCTTTTAACAATGATTTTATTAAAGGAAACAGCAAGCATATTTTTGGTTGAATAGAAAATTAAATTATAAATATTTGCAGCTATTAATTAAACTTTCATTATCCCAGGAAAATACTCTGATGAAGATCTATTCGGAGGAAAATTATTATATACACGAAATGAGGTGTTTTCTAGTTCACTTCATGTGGTCAGGTTTGAATTGAATTTGTTGAATGCAAAACTCGAGCTGTTGCGAGAATAACTCTCCTGTAACAGTTACGCATTCGGGCGTTCTTTACACATTTATCAGCTAACAAACGCTAGATTTTCCTCTTGTTCAGGCTCACAGCAAGGGTCTTTCGGTGAGCGCTGCTCGGATACATGAAAATTGCATTAATCCACAGTAAAATTGCATTACATCATATTATGTTGCATTACGTAACATTACGTTTTATGCGATGATGGCCACGGAAAAATTTCATTCCACCTGTGTAAGTTAAATTAGGTAGATTGAAAGCCGCGTTATCCAAGGCACGGGGATAAAAAATGATGAGATGAAATGCAATGACATTCTGACATATGACACGAGAGGTTTTTCAGTTGGCCTCAATTGAAGTTGGATATTTCCCAGGTCAGGTAGGCAATTTTCTTATTTCTCAATCGATTTTAGCTTGGTTGTTGCAAAGAAAGGTCAATTGGGTTGTGAATGCAATAGAAATTGAAGAAATGGAAAATCAGAATGATATACAAACATTTGATTGGGTTGTATTCCAGAAAATAGCATGTGAATAGCAATTGTTGAGGGTGATGTAAGAAAAGTGAATTGTCTGCTCAATTTCATAAAAGTGCCGGTGTCTCGCTCTCCTTGCACCTGTTGAAAGATCAAACTTTGGCGATCGCTATCGATTGCTATCGCTCTGTCGGTCGGAAATCTGCCGCGACGAGCTATAAAAACAGGTGATAAATATGAATAAAACGTTTTCCTTTCTACCTTTCTTTACGCCGAAACCTCCAAGTTTATTCATTTTCCATTCATCTTTTTTGCTTACTTAGAAGGCAATAAATGAAAGCAAACAGATGAAAAGCAAATTTCCGTTTGTGTTCAATAAATCCCAATTACAATAAATATACTATTTGGCATTTGAACAATTATATGTTTTATATTTTATAGTATTAGTAAGCAGAAGATATATTGGAATTCAATTTTAGAGGGTCACATAAATTTCAATCGAAATTGCATCGAACACAACGTAAAAATATCCTTGCAAAAGCGGAATTTATATTACATGCTTTTTATAGCTGGCAGGCAAGTGCGTTATCGAAAATTCTGTTGAGTTGCGTATTTATAGCTTCAGCATTGTAACGCAAATGGTACTATATTCATATGCAATACCCTGCAGCAGAAAAGGGAGTTTTCCAAACACATTCGCTGGTAACTGATTGGAGAGTAACATAATACGCACTTTGCAAAAAGACTTTACACACAACTAGATTATTTTACAGAAATGCTGAATGCAACTAAAAGAGCTTATTAGTTTAGATATAAGTCTGAACTCAACTTGATACATTTATAGCTATTGTTTTTAAAAAGTTTAAAAAAGTATAGATAACACATTAGTAGAATCATCCTTAATGATCTGATCTATCAATTAGTTTACCTAATTTAGGAATTATGTCTTTACTTTGATTTATTAAGGTTATAAACGAATATAATCTGCTCAAGTATAAAAATAATCATAACTATAATGTATTATAACAAGAACAGTAGTTCTAGACTTTTGATGGTGGTCATAAAACCATTTGATTATTGGCTGCCTTCATTTTCCTCTTACTAGTCATGCCTGCAGACGAAGAAAGATATTTGGTTGAGTATTTATGCCGTTGAGAAGCACGACGACAGTATTATTCTTATGGTTATTATACCGCAGCGAGCAAATATAACGCGCATAATAAGAAGGACTCACTGCCGAAAATCTTGATTTTTCTTCGTCGCTCGCATAAAAAAGAAAGATTGAACTTAAACGAAATGGAGAAATCAAGCCTGCTGCAAATCTCAGAATGAAATGAAAATATTTGTGCTATGGTAACTATGAGTACGTTTGCAACTTACGTCTAAAAATAGAAAATTTTTAATAATAATAACGAATTTCTGTTTCTAAACGTTGTACCTTTTGAGTGCAGACAGAATTAATGATCATATTTCTAGTATGAACGTGGCTTTGAGATTTTGTGCGTCAAAGCATGAAGTTTCTAGCCACCAAGGGCAAATGCATAATTAAGAAATAAAAACACATGTGGGAAGCAAAATGCTATTGCTTGATGAGAAGTCACGTTGCAGGCGAAAGAGAGTGAGAAAACATCCCCAACGACATTGCAAGTGCTCCGTAGAGTGAAGAGATTCATTTACATCGCGAGGACGAACGAAGAAATTTGTAAATGATGTACTTGGCGCGCCAATATCCGGGGTAATGAACATCTTCAACCTCTTCGAGCACTGCGGAGGACTTTCTTTCGCTGGCGCAAAATGTGTCGCAAATTTGCGCGCGTGCCCTCGGCGACTGCCAACGCGGAAGGTGGAGGTGGGAGTGTGGCGGATGTTGAGTGCCCCCCGAGCCAAATTGGGGTGCGTATCGAGTCGCGTTACGTTGTTACGTCTTTTGCCGGTTTTGACACACGCAAAATGCTGCGAGGCTTAAGTTTCCTGCCATGTTTTTTATACAACTACCGGTGGGAAATCGACATTGGGCTATTTATTGCCAAAGAAAAATCAATATAAACCACGGAAGAATTGAGTCTATTCGGAAAATTAGTTTGCTGCAGATTATTAACTTTGTGTTTGTTGAATCCGTTAACATTTCCTCTACATTATGTTGAAAACAAGTATTCTGATGACTTGCATTAATGCATGCAAAGCAGGACTAGCAAACACATCAAGCCAGCAATATATCATCAGTCAACGTACAGGAACCTCCATAATCTGTACGATGTCATCGTCCCTTAGTCCCGAACCGAAAGCAACAAACGGAAATGAGCATCCAGTTAAACGGAGCGTGTGCATAAATCTTATTAATAATTGTTGCTCTTTCACTGGTGCCCACCCATTTACACATCTTGTCCCGGCAGGGGAGCGCTTAGGAAATAATAGCAGTAGTCACAACCACGCCCAGGAGCAGCCTGCTGCTGGTAACTATAAATGATTTATGCGTTGCAAAAATTGCCCAGACGTCGTTCAATATTGCATCGAAAATTGACTACGAAAACTCCCTTGATATACCGGAAATGATAAGTGGACACCCTATTATTGACGTCATTGATGAGTCTAGTTACCCTTGATATCATTAGCATTCTGCAAAGAGAAACAGCCGGATATTGGCATCAGAACTCAATTATTTAATATTGTATATGAGTGTGCAGGGAATTGAGCGCTTGTCTTGACAATTTTATTAAAATGAACATTAAGCTTAAGGAAGGTGGGTGTTTTTCTAGCAGTGCAACTGCAAATCCTTGTAAATTTTTCAAATACCTTGAATAATGCAGCCAGACATCAACAAAGCGAGTCGAACGTTTGAGTCGACAACAATTTTACTGCATTGTTGTCATTCCTCCCTGTTTGTCCTCGTCGGTTGTGGGCGGGGAAGGGATTAAATATGAAAAGCATCTCGTGCGCGTCAACCGGGGCCGGAATATTAAAAATAGACAGGAAATTGAGAGTTTTGTCCCGAGAGCGCTGTTTATTACCCGCACCCCTTCACCCTACAATTTCCTTTTTTCTTTCCCGTTTTAGCAACCCTTCTACTGTTCAAATGCTTTTTATTCCAGTGCAATCTGTGTTTTTCATGAAATTTAAATGCGACCTGTGCTCTACACCCCTAGGCGATGAATATCGACGGACCTGAATCCTGTTGAATTACTTAAAAAGTGCAAATTGATCTGAGCATATCTAATTCCCGACTTGCACATGCATGCAATGAAACTACTTTTCAATCTGGTGTTTGCAACTCGCTGCTTTGTCTTTGTTTGCAACCGTCGTGAGTCGAAAAGTTGCAGTGGAAAGGTACTAGTGGCGCTGCGTGATTTTAATTCACCTGCGGATTTACCTTGGGTGAAAGTGCCAGAACGTGGGTAACTAAGCAAAGTTATATCTTCCATTAGCCTACTTAAAAGTACTTATATGTGTTCTGAAAACGTACGAAAATGTGAGAAAATATGACTGCGCAAGACGCCAGCGTTGGAAGAACGCTGCCGTTAGTTTTCCTAGTTCTAGCTCGGCCGGAAATCCAAAAATGGAAAGGGATAATATACGAGAAAAGTTTGCACAAGTTTCACCTTGCGCACTGAGATTTTCATTTCGTTTCCTAATTTATGGCAGTGACAGAAATGGCAATTTTCGTCAAAACACAAAAAAGCAGTTTGCCAGCTCAAGGATACGCGGCTTGTGATGATAAATTTATCCGAACGCGTGATTTAAAAATATGTTTTTGGATTAAAAACTGTCGCACACAACTGATTGGCTTCACGCTGGAAATGAAGTTGTTTGATGGCGCATGCAGCTACTCTTTGCATTCTTCACATCCATGCATCTTCGTTACATTAAAGTTTCTATTATGGGCATCGTCGCGACGGCACTGCGTCTTTAGAGTTATGATTTATTACACAAAGTCTTGTATGCGAAGCGCTACAGAAACATCTTCAGGCAGCTGTAGACATTTCTTAGTCGACCCAGACTAAAGCAGCTACACAACCCCGAGCCATCTGTATATCAATTTTATTAATCACTCATTAGCTTTAAGTCTCACCTGCCTAAACAAAGTAAACAAATTCATAAAAGGTCATTGGGCGCTAACCGGGCATGTAAATGGTAGAGTAATTAATTTATTATCACGTTTATAAAAAAAATTGCTTTCAAGGATTTTATGAGTACTGAAATGAAGAGTGAGGAGGAGGATTAGATAATTCCCAATTCGATTCCAGCGGAGTGAACGTGCCGTGGGTGATATGCGCACAAAAGAATCAGTGAGTTTGAGTGAATTTTCAGTTTGAAGCGCATCAACTGTGAAAACACAAAGTGGGTTCGACCATCGCGTGCCAAAGTGTCGAATGCTCAAGCCGGCTGCTGAAAAGCAAAAGACAAAAAGTTTTACGTATGGCTTGGAGTGCGGTAGCCAGTCAGACATTCCGCAACATTAGTTCAACATTTCGACGAGTCGACCACGTTTTTAATTTCGTGTTTACACATCATTTAACTGTTCAATCTTTTTTTCCAATAAGCGTCCAATACTTGGCCATCATCAATCCGATCCACTAAGTCGAAGTCATTCAACGAAAAATCTAAAGTTACATCCAGATAAACCACGTTTCATCAAAAAACAATTACGGTGCAAATTTTTTAGATAAATGACTTTTTACTGCAATCACACTTTGTTCTAGATGATATCAGCACTGATTGATGTCTGGAGAAGAAGCATCTTGCGCTCAAAAGATGCTATCTCTAGCTGTATGTGCTTTGATTGATTAAAGGCGCTTATCTTATTAATGAGTTTACGTCACCAAAATGCGCAACTGTTTCTAATTTTTTTTCTATTGATCTTATGTGTTGTTTGTTAAGATAGAGGAAAAGAGAAAGCAGTTTGTGACCAACCTAAAGGCATCTGTTTTTAAAAGGATTCTATTTTCTACTCGAGCGATTTTCTTTTTTGCTTTCTGCCCTTTGCCCGCGGTTTTTTGTTCCCATTCTAGGTATTCTGGTCAAATCCAATCTCTACAGCTATACAACACAAACGGGCATATTCCAAAAGTTATTTATATATAATATGAAACAGCGCGCTGTTGGTCTACCAGGTTTCCGATACATTGCGCAGGAAAATCATTTTGTCGTCGAGTTGTGATAACTTTTTCCCTTTGCAACTGGCTAGTGCTCATAAAAAGTTGCTCTTTTAAGCCTAGGCTCGCTAATGACCTTCGCTTAAACCGTAACGACAGAGAAGTAAATTGCTGATGAATAAATTTAAATGCATGATTTCATTATGGAGGCGCATTTAGTCTCCGATCGGGGCGCCAGGGATTAATTGATATTTGGTGCAACGCTGCGACTTGAAAAAAAGTTGGCCCGTTTAGAAGAACTCTAATTGATTGGAAGCGGGAGCAGCGGTTACGTAAAACACAGTTTTTCAGGGTGAATGCGGTCATTATACCGCTAATTACCCAAAAAAGTTTATTCACCGTTTTTGTCCGTAACATTTCAAAGCTTACTAAGGCAAATGCCTTTTGTTCCGGTTATCGCAAATAAAACGCATCATTGGAAATAAAAAGATTCAATTGTTGTCAACGTCTAAATTTATGAAAATCTGTCCGCACATCAAAAATCAGCACAAATAGAAACGATTTCCACAAGACATGCAAGACGTCCTGAGATGACAGCGCATCCTTACGGTCCGGAAACGTTTCGGGTGCGGCGGCATCTAAGCTCTGCTCGCGAGTGAATCAATCCCTCGATTTCAAGCAAGACGATGGAGTCGCACGCAGTGTGAATAGAAAGCGCGATTTATACGATAAATCGACGCCGCCACTAACCGCAGATAGTCACTCTCAACGCAGCCGCCACAAAATAAAAACCGCCGCGGCCAGGAAGCGGAGATTTTGTTCAAGAAAAGGAAAACGAACGAAGGAATAAATTTGCAATCGATGTGTACGTTTTCTAGCAGCATCTCTTTAAGTTTCGTTTTTCGCGTGCGCCAAGTTTTCAAGTTCATTCCAGTAGCAGCTGAGAGAAGTGATGGACTGATATAAATATAAAACGTTTCTATTTTGTTGAGTTGCACGCGGCGAAGCGGAGCAAATAAAATTGATTAGAATAAAACGCAAATTTCGTAAAGCACAAGTTGAACAAATGCAAAACGAAGTGAAACAAATCGTCAAACGTTGAGCGCGAATTTCGCCCCGAAGAACTTAATTTACTAAATGTATATGTACATCATGCGCACCCAAGCGAAGATGTTAAAGCAGAGATGTTGCGGCAAATGTGATAAAGTGAAATATAAAGAATGACTGCAAGCATCCATCTTTATATCTGTACATTGTGATTTCCAAGGCACACATGAGGTGTTTGGCTAAAAACTCCGTGTTTATGTGCAATATTCCAACGTAGTAATATTTCTCTGAATAATTTACTATTTAAGTTGCGTGAGCCCAAATTTGAGTACCTCCTTTAAAAATATGTTCACGATGCTTACTTTATTTTATACATCCAACAAGAGAATGACTAAAAGCGAACCACCATCTTCTGACATTTTTCAGTTCGAGTGAGGTAAAGAAATATGACACTTTTTAGCCTATAATAATATTAATTATTAATCGGTGTAAATTTACTTGGGACTAACCCTGGAAAAGTTGGTTTTATGTTAGGTAGGTTTTACGAGGACTGTGGGAGCAGATGAGCTTGCGATGGCAAATTGTGTGGGAGGCTTGCAACATTAATGCACTTATATTTATGCGCACATATCCCATTCCGCAACGGAGGTATGACACAGGTCGGGTGAGTAAATATTGGGTATAAACGTAGAGGCAATAAAGTTGCGAAATTACGAATGGTTCTTGGCAAAAAGTCAAGAAGAACACTTTCCAGATCGTTATTGCTCCTAGCCACAGATCCCAATATAGAAAATTAATTAATAAATAGAAACATGTGCAGAGAATTTGCTAGACTTAGTAACATAAATTTCTTGCAAAAAAAATTATCTCGGACTTTTTGCGAGCGTGAGGGTCAAAATAGCTTATTGAATTGATACTAGAGTGCGGAAAGTGTTATAAGTGGCGTTATTACACTAAGAAATTGGTCTAGCCCTAGTACAAGAGGGGGTTTTCTGTGAAAGATAAGTCTTCTCTATTGGAAAATCATAAAGTGCGCCCTAGGTCTCTGTAATGGCAGCCGGGGTGCGCTGTAATAGTGCTAAGTAACTGTGTAACTGCTGGGCGACCAACAGTACAGAGAAAGCATTCGAATATGTTGTAGGGAGCGATTTGGATCTCTTATTGCAAGAGAACAAATTTTCAATAAATATGCTAGGGACTAGTAAAAAACTAACATAAATTTAAGACTTTTGCTTGTTGTGGTTCATGCACAGGGTGTAATACTTCAGTTTTCCTGTATAAAATATACCATTTTGAGTTTTTACCTCTTTCCAAACCCTTCTGTTTCTTTCCAACAAGAGCAATACAGAATTAAACATATAAGTAACTGAAAAGCAAATAGTATGGCATTCTAAACTTTTTTCTTTTGGTAAATTAAGTGGTTAAAAACAATGATCTCTTTCTTTCGAATCAACCAAAAATGCTTGTATGTTGATCACATGAGATGGCGGCTGTTTCAAGTGTATGACCCATTTCAAAATTGAACGTGCATGGACATATTCGTTTAACTCCTCGTCATGCAAAGTAAAGCCATTAAGATAAATGTTTTCAACGTACGTGGATACCAAACGCAACTTGCCATTTACCCTCAAATCAAATTCACCCACACTGAATTTAGAATTTTGCCAAAATTTTAACTGCATGATGTCGGGCAAGTGCAAAGTGCAAGATAATGTGAGTGGATGTGATATGAACGCAACATATACTTAACAGGCCGAAATTGTCCTGAAAATTATTCTTGGAATTCTCCGCACGTTGCTAAAATGTTGACTACAGGAAGTTAAAATTATACAACCCATTGTGTTTTATGTGAATTTTTGCTATCATATGGTAGAGTGTGGGCGAAATCCAAAAGAACTAAGTGCTACGAAACGACTTAATGCCGCAGCGTAACCCTTATCATATTCGGTGGTGGAGGGACGACCATATGATGCACTTGCCCGGCTCCGATTGCCAATATGCTATAGAAGCTTGCACGACTGCACGAACCGCTAACACGAATTCTCCATCAAGTTCCTTGCGTAAATGGTGACGGCGGCTGAATGCTTTGCCGCCATCGCCATTCCGCAGCGAAAACAGAAAGGTGACGCACTTATGCATATTTCACCACGCTGCATTCTGAAAGAATACACTTTCAATGTGGATGTTGTACGCGTTAAACACTGTGATAAAACTTTTTACAACTGGCGTTCTTCGTGATGTGCGAAAGAAAAATACGAAGAGAGCATATTGTGCTGGTGAAGTAGCTAGTCGGAAAAGAGCGTCATTGAAATTTTCTCTAAGAGCGCGTTATCTGCACAAACCGCGTCGCGGCCGACGGAAACGACGAAGACATTCGTTGTTATCGCACCTCGCGGCTGAAAGACGCGCGCTCATTAATCTTGCGTTAAACCATGCACAACTTATCGGGAGGTTGCTCGCGCGCTTCCACCTCGCCAAAGAACGCAAGAAGAATGGCTGAGGTTGGACTCCTCTTACCTTCCATCTTACACCGCCTTATACATTGCTCGCTTTCTGTATTACATGATATATCGGTATTGAAACTTATTATAGGCCTTAGGGAACGCCGACGAGTTTTCCGAATGAACTTTTGGCATTTCCCTCGTGCGCACCTGAAGACTGACGCTAGAATTTCGAAGGTCTTTGTTTGCATCCGACAAACATTTTCACGAGACAGCCGCCGCGAGGCGCAGGTAAACGTCGATCTTCCTCTGGAAACTCAAGCGCGCGTATGAAAAAAAACCAAAGAACAAAAAAGAAGTCAAAGTCGGCTGCGCGCTGAAAGAAAACCAGAGTGAATATTTTGTACCTTGGTTAAAGCTATTGCATCTTTGCCTAATTTTTCCGGGCGTAGTTTTGATGAGAGTTCAACTTTTGATTACCTGTCGGTAACCGATACGATATTAACTTTTCAAGTTTCTTAGTAACTCTCATATGTTAGACAGTTTATTCATGTGGTATGTTCACTTCTAGTGGCAAAATTGGATAAGAACAAATAGAATTTTAAAGTTAATATTTTCCAACAAAACTCTTTCTAAATGATATCAATGTAAAGAGCGTTTGTTGAAAAAACCTGCCAGTAACATGCTTTGGAAAACTGTGAGTTGCATTAGCGCTTTCTATTTGATAAAAACCCCGCAAATATTGCGATTACTCCGCAGCTTTCTTTTACTTTCGACATTTCAGCATTTTTTTTACCTTCCACCACGCCAAATGTTTGTTTGAATGCCGGCGTCTTTTCAATGTCACGCCAGGAACAGCTCTTCAAGGTAAGGAAACTTTTGCGGGCCGTTTCATATTTTTCTTTGCTTTAGAGCAGCGGCTTATTTCCTCCCGCATACCCTTGAGCCTTCCTGGCGTTACCACGCAAAACATCTTTGATAAAATGAATTTAGTCTGTCTACCCTTTCCTTCCTAATCTGTTCTCTCTGCACACCTCTTGAAATTATATTTGCTCTCGTTTTTCCACGATTTCAGGACATTGCGCTAAGCCAAGAGTAGATAAACATAAAATAAAAAACCAATTCGAGAAAAAAATAATTTAATCTTAAAAATAAACAGTAATTAGCACCAAGTCGAGTTGAATCCTGCGGAAATTTGCGCTGAAAAGAGCAAACAAAGGTGGATATCATAAAAGAACACTGAGCACATGCTTTAAGTATAACAAGCACCAGAACAAAAGAAACATTTATATATCTACTTTCTACTTGTCGACTTTGTGAGATTTATATGGGTGCTCCAAACACATGTAAACAAGCGTTCAGAAGTCGTTAGTTTCCTTAAACTGTTTTGCAAAGAATTCAAAAATAATTTATACTACTACATAAAAATTTATTTGTGCTCACTTGAACAACGCATAAAATATTTTCTTGTGCTTATAAATTCAATTCCAGTTCACTTTGTTCTGTTAGAAGAAGACTACTACTAGACAGTTGAAAACAATCAACCGAGTCGTAGTACCCTACTGTTTATGTTCGCACAAAGAAAGCCTGCAGGCTAAAAGGTAGAAAGCTTTTCTAAGTAACACGTATTCGAGGGCAACCAAAAGTCTCGCACCACGTGGCTCCGTATGCAGTTAATTTGCCAACATGTAGTTTGTTTAATTATCCAGGTGTTGTGCACCTGTTATCCTTTATGGAAAATTATACGTTTCACTATATAACGTTAGTATCTACAATCATTTTTGTTCGTATTGTAGCATCTCTTCTTCCGTATTTCTTTTAATGTGCAACAATATTTCCTCTCTTTTCCGATTGTCAAAACTTTTTGTTTGCCCACGTTTGCGGTGCAAGTGCCTGTCTGTTTTTGTTTTTGCAGTTTACAGCATCCAGAACATCTCAAACATACTACATTAAAACTTTTTACATTCGGAATGTATAAACAAGAAAACAGTAATATTTCATTTAAATTGTGGGCGCGCTGCGAAGGCGGTGGTGGCGGCGGCAGCGCTGGAATCGTGGTGGGTGGTGGGCGACATTAGCGCATCGTACGAATGTGCCCTCCGCGCTAGGAGCAGCACACAACGCGCGTACTGCTGCGGTCTACGGCATCCATGTTAATATTGCGGTCGACGGCGGCGGTACGCTCGCAGCAAGCAAACAATCTTCACCGCCCCTCATCCCCACGTGACTCTGCGCAACACGGTACGACTCAACATTTTGCATTTAAGAACTAACAGTAATGTTTAGATATCAACGTAATATTAGCTTTATAGTTATTATGTGTGCAAACAAAAAATGGCTACAGTTTTCTTTACGAGTTATTTCATCGACGCTCCTAATTCCGCAATGAACAGTCTTTGAAACACGCCGAGTTCAGTTGTCGAGTCGAGTTGAAGAACTCGAAACTTGCGTCCTTGCTTGCAGAGGAAAGTGGAAGTACGCGGGCGCTAATCCACTCAGAAAACTTCTTCACTCCGCCGCTGGTAAAGTGAAAATTATGTAAATAAAGATTAAATAAAATCTCCGGAAATAAGAAAGTCTTGGAACAGAAATTTCAGGAAACGCTGAAAAATCTAAACATGAAAATATCTAGCATATTTATAAACAAATGCTTGCCGACATAACAACAACAGAGAGGAA
This sequence comes from Diploeciton nevermanni, assembly GCA_027575565.1. Lineage (NCBI taxonomy): Eukaryota > Metazoa > Arthropoda > Insecta > Coleoptera > Staphylinidae > Diploeciton > Diploeciton nevermanni. Next base: position 4,577,900 of record JAODIE010000005.1, read on the forward strand.
CTGAAATTCTTGGGAACAAAGTTTCCTATTGTTTCGATTCAATGCTGCGGACTGGAAAAGTTGATCCGAGTTAGTCTTAGTCGGTCTGCTGGAGTTCCTCTAACATTATCGCCAAACCGAACAAAAATAAACAATGATCCCGTTTGGTGCGTGAGCACACTGTGCCTACACGCTGCGGTCAGTCGAGGGGAGAGCCGAAAGTTTGCATAATCCTGGATTTCACTCCCTCTTTATAAGCCTCAGCAGAGATGCGCAGCAGAGCTCAACGCCGCACCACGGGCGTAAACCGCCGAAATAATATACTACAGACCGCCGCACGCCTCGCAATGTATTGGATTTGGTATTGATGTTTAAAGTTGTGAATTGGGCCCACCACAGAAACCCATCTCCAGTGGTAGGCAATGAACTAACAGGTTGGCATAATTAGTATAACCGCTGAAATTACAAATTGAGGCAACCTTTGCAAGATATCAGGCTAATCCTACTTAAAATTCAGGTATTACCAATTGGACAACAAACACCAAAATTGCCATAAACATCGTTATTTCAGTATTGGAATAAAAATTAGATTCAAGTTGATAGAAGGTCTTCTTTTATATTTCTTATTTTAACTAAACTCATATATATATATATATATATATAGCAAATACTATAAGCTAGAATATTAAACTAATCCCATTTTAAAAATTCAAATATAACCAATTTTCCAATTATAACAATCGTAAACCATATATACTCGTAAAAAAATTCTAGATACTAGAGCAACAACTTTTATCGATCTCTTCTCTGGCATCAGTCCCGGAGATGAGTTACCCGCATACATTGCTAGTCGTAGCGCGTGCAGTCGACACCGGTCCAACCCCAAAGTGGCAGTTTTACAACTGACTGCATTCTTCCCATCTTCCTGTTAGCTTCTTCCTACTGCCTCCCAACACGCACTCACCCTCGCATGTTTTAATACCGACGCAAAGGTGCTTCAGAGTGCGAGGGTCAACCAGCTAAGATGAAAATGCAACTGCTAAGAAATGCAAGATGAACAACCACAAAAGCGATATTCCTGCCACGCAAAGAAAGGGCGTGGAAAGTGAAAAGCATTTACCTACGTGGCGACGACGTGTTCGGCATACGATAGCTCGTTATCGGCGCAAACAGGCGTCGCTCAGCGCAGAGAAACTGATACTCGCTGATACCCTTCGATGGCCTAATGTGGATTACACAGCCCAAAACAAATATCTTGCCACAACATTCCGTCATGACTGAAGGTATTTGCATACAAAAGTTGTTGTTTAGTTCAACTTTGCTCCGGGGAGAAAACTGATTAATGCAAAGAGTTATATCGCGAACTGTGATGATAGCGTTGACATGTGCGACTTGTCTATCGCACCGAGAATAACAAAATTAAGGGATGTTTGTGTTTCATAGTTTCCTGTACGTAGCGTGTGCGCCTTGGGAGTATCGGCTTCATATTCTCCAATTTTCTCTAATTCTCTAATTTCCACGTGCGCACCCGTGTGAGGATATATCCAGCGGGTAGCGGCATTCGGCTTGTCGCAACAATTTGGCGATAACTCGCCGTAGCAGGTAGCTGAATTGTGTCGCGGTGTGCAGTCGCACCGACAGCCTGCAGCCACCACTGCTGGGAGGGTGCTGCGGAGCTGGAGATGCGGGATTCAGGTGGCCGCGTTTCCATGACGATGGCTCCATGCCGCGCGCAATGCAATATGACACCAGAGACAACCGCACAACCCCACTGCCTTCAAACCCAAAACTTTGCAACACACACAACTGTCACAATGCCAGCATTTCTCAAGCTGTGACAAACCTGCCACAGATCTTGTTGATTGTGCTCTGTTTTTAATTTAAACTTTAAGTTTTTAGCTCTTGATACATTCCTTCCAAATTGTCGCCTCATTCTCAACCGAACAAAGGTATAATAATTAAAGTCATTGCTTGTGAATACAACAATTTGTCTTCCTGCTCACGTGACTAGGTGAGCAATAGTTGCACACACTCTTGACACGTGTGCGATTGATCCTATCAATCATAGGAATTAATCAATTGGGTTAGCGTCAGTCATTTGAGCTTTGGCGTCTCCGCCGTGGGCGAATGACGAGATGATTCATTAATCAGCAATGCGTATAGACAATCAGACCTCGGTGAGTGCACCGTCAGCTACCGCACCAGCTATTTTCACGCTCATTGTCTAATTAGATATTAATTAACTGCAGTTGAACACGCGCGTTTGAGTCGTAAACACACACGCTTGATTAATTTTCAGAGCCTTATCGGCGACGATAATCAAGTGTGTGTAATTGACAATGCAATTTGTGTCTGATTTAAATAATTTCGTATAAATCAAATTTATAATTGATACGAAAGAAACATGTGTTGCTTTAATAATGCGTATTTATTAAATTATCTAGGTTAGAATTAAATTTGTCACGGTCAATTAGAAGAATTGCTAATATCACGGGGTTAGATACTTTGGTAAAGTGTACAAATGCGATACAATCTGGAGGTGCATTTTGTAGTGTTGCTATAACAAATTAGTAAGTGCTACAAGTGGAAGTAATATTGAAGACTCTATCTTTCAAATTAGAGAATTAATTTGATTGAACATACAATTAATATTGAAAGAATTCATTGTTGAAGCAGAAAACTAAAAACTCAAATCACATTGGGTTGTTCAAATCTTTGTAAAATTTGTATGTTTCTAATGGAATGTTTTAAAAATTAACAATAAATTGAATTTTATTTTTTGTTTTTGTTCCAACTAAAGTTAAAACATTTATAATGTTATTCATTTAGCATTTCCGGAAGTTAAATTATATTTTTCGCTCGCCCTGAATAGGTTTGAAGAAGCCACCGTGTTTATATTTTCACACGTGCACTAGTTTTGTACATGAACGCTAGCATCATTTCCACGAAGGGCGCACCCCGACGCATTGAAAGCACGCAGTGCAGCGATGCACCAGATTACTGAAACCAGGTTAATGTACATGCTCCCGTGGACTCCGCCACTTTTACCCTGATTCCGCCACAATTGCGTCCCGTCGAGCGCAAACATGTTTTCCACGGCTGGTCACAAAGGACGCTGATCCAACGCGCGCGCAAAAATACAATTGAACCGAAGGAAACGTAATCCAATTAAACTGTTTTAGCGCCGCGCACACATGTCGAAATGCGATGACGCTAATTGGATTCGCACACTTAAATAAATTTCATTTTAGTGACACCGACGAAATTCGGAAAATTTGTGCGTTTTCAACGAGGAACGCACCAATGTTGATTTTCCACTTTCCACATGCCGAATGATGCTAGTGAGATGTCTCCTGCTAATATACATAGCACACGATTTTTGTGCTTTCATTCACGTTTACAACAATATTGTGCTTTATGCACGTTTATAGATAATTGCACCAGTATGCAATAGTATTTATTAAGAATGAAGAAAAGGATTGTAAATATTACAAGTTACATTTTGGGTGTTGGAGTTCGAATTCGAGAGTTTGAGAAGTTGCAGCCTCAAGACATGCTTAGCTCGCTTGAAATGGCGTGTAAAACCAAGTGGGAAATCTAATCGCTTGTTAAATTTCCTCCTCCGCTTAAATTTCACTCCCTTGCTCTCTCGTTGAGCGTTCTTAGCTTTGATGTACAAATGGATTATTCGCAGTACTTTTTGACTCCTTAGAGTGCTCGATTTGGGGCTTTTGAAGACCGATGGAAATATTCAACGCATTGAACTGCTGAATACATTTTACCGGCTTAAATTACACGCACGCGTCGAGTACGTGCCGGCATGCAAAGTAGATGCCCCAAAGAAAAGGGCGTGAAAATAACTGAAAGCAATGTTGAGAAGAAAAGCAGGGTCTGATGTGTGGAGAGCATTCTTCGTGGAGAGCATTTGCAAATCTCAAATCTCTCTGGACGATCAAGATCCGGGCATTTCACGCTGGTTTTTGAATAGCCTGCAAATGAGGCTAGAGTGACTATGACCTTTTCGCCAGCCATTTAAAGTTTAAGTCAAATTCGACTGACCTTCTTAGCCTGGTGCAAATCATCAATTGGCAAATAAAAGTGGTCGGTATTGTTCACTGCTTCATACAATTGTCGCATTCCTACGTTTGTTTTGCTGCTAATCGTCGAAATTACCAAAATTGTAAATCACGCGTGGGGTGGCTATTAAGCGTCGCCGGCGGCCATTTGTGCCAATAACAATTACAAACGTCGACGGCTGCAATTGTGCGCGATACACATGCAAGCGCTAGGTTCAGCAGTAGCCGCAAAATGTGACTAGATTGAAACGTTCCGGAAGCGTTTGGCATGCCTGTCGCTTTGGACGGGCGCCAGCAATGCAACGCTTAACAGCATTCCCGCCGGCCCATGATGAAGCCAGATATGCACTGCGTCGCTGTGTTTAACACACTCGTGTGTGAAATTACTACAGAAAGATTAAAATCAACGCGATCGAGGACGCGCAGGAAGAAAGTGGTGCGGAAAAAGCGAGCATAAACTTTTGTGGCGTACATTGAATGCCGGCTGGAGGAGGATAAATTCGTGGAAATAGATTCGCTTTAATCTGCCTTCCGGCAGTCGCGGAGGAAGTGCAGTGGTTTCCAAAGAACCGCGACCTATTTTTCACACCCTCTCCTTCTGTCTTCCACTGAGCAATGGTAGTGTTTTCTGCGTTTTTAGGCAGTCTTCTTTTTCAAGGCAAAAATTTTTGTGTGAGGCTAAATGACTTCATGTGCTTACGCGCAATATATCAGGATTTCCTTGATTTAGTCTGGGTGAACGCAAACAAATAGGGATCTACTGCAGAATGTTGCCGACTTTATAACACCCTCAAACACTGAATAAAAATTGATTTGTCGTGAAAAATTAAAAACAAAAGATAATTGAAACAAATTAATTCATGAAAGGACGATAATAATAATCGGATTTATATTTCTAATGCGATTAGAAACAGCTCAATCACGCCTAGGTGTAGATGACGCTGAATTACTAAAAATCTACTCTACTTAAATCAAGAGCTAGAATGCTATTCAAAGAATTCCCGCCAAGAGATTTTGTTCAAAGTTGGAAATCTCTTGATAGCAGCCGTAGGATTTCATTTGGCAATCGTTAAAGCGGCGTGCTGAAATGAAGATAATTGTTGTGCGGACTTAAGTTTTAAGTGTCTCACACTCCGTTTTGACTCGCCGAGAGCGTTTCGACACCAATTGTTTTTGCTAGCCGAAACTATTAGTTGTTAGCATTATACGTGTGTAATCTACAGGGCCTTCTGTACTGCATGTTTGATCCGAACCTAGCAACTGGTTGAAAAAGGTCAGCATTGAGCAACGCTCAGTGCGTGCAAACATGCAAACATTCTTTGAGTCCGACAACTCCACTAAAGGAACCGAAGTTGGCTTAAAGTTTGCTTCAGCCACGCCAGAAACTTAAATAATATTATTGCGTAATTGAATAGTTGGCGCTGGAGCCCAACGCTGTGGAATTTGTTGAAATCATCCAGCAGCGCAAGCGAATAGTGGCAAATGGTGTAATGGATGAATATGTTGATTGCTTGCTCAATGCCTCGATCACTCTAGACTTCCAAGCGGTTCAAATATAAGGAAATGCAAGTTGATGACAAGACGTATTTGAATCCCGGAGGCGATGAATATGCCAGTAAGATTAACGCTCTATCAAGCGTCCTTGCAAACATCTCGAAAAATATTTAGAGGTTTAGAAGTTTAGAAAAGATTTCAAAACAATAAACAAACTCTGACTGTATGTAATGTTATTGAACATAGAATTGAAAAATTGTGCTATTGTTATTTAAACTTATTTCTCTGTAAATGAAGCCACGTAGCACGTGGCACGTGGTTAAACAACAATGCAGTGAACACTGTACATCTTTTAAAGGGGAAAGCAAAATAAAAAGTCACGTATTTATTGGCGCAGGGTTTTAATGCTATGACACAACTGCCACGTACGCACGTGCTACCCCAAAAAAATAATAGAAATCCAACCACAAAAGCACACAAAATCTTTAGGAGTAAAAAGGTGCAATTATTATATGTACTTCTAAGAGCCATTTCCGTACGTTACAATTGTCTGCTTGTCTGGCCGATGAGCGCCCGGATGCAATGATGTCTAATGCATTTAATGGCGGCGTGACGATGATGCCGGATCCGCGTGACTGCACGAAGCGAATTAATTACGCCAGTCCGCCTGTCGGTTCGTCTGCCGGCTTCCAGTGCTCGCGCTTCCTTCCTTTGCCGCCTCTCGCGGGCGCGCGTTTACATAATGCGCTTCGCAGACAGACTAAAAGCAACTTCATGTTGCAAAACTCAAGCCAGAAGCAACAAGAGCTAAATCGTAAATGGCAGTCCAACAGCTCAGGATACTCGACTTTGATAAACATAAACAGATACAGCTAAGGCACGAGTAATGTAAGGATGTAGATTATTTAAACAAAGTGGATTACTTTAATTAGTTTCCTTGGGAAGAACACATCATGCAATAGTTCATTAAATCTCTCTCTACTAGAGCAAAACACATAAATTTGACTTAATAATTACTAAAGTAATTGAATTTCTTTGAAATGAAAATCAATTACTATCAATAAAACTTTGACAGAAAAGTTCTCTTCTTTATGTAGTAATATAAAGTAATTTTTATTCTAATCGATGACAGCACTTTTAATAATAATACTTGATTACGCTTCCTAGTAGATGTGTATCTAATAAATAATTGACCGATTTCAGCAATATTAATTATGAACTTGTAAGGAAAATGGAATGGGTACAATGACAATGAAAGATATTAGAAGCACTGATTGTGCTTGTGCAATCGCCAGTTGCCGCCTCCCAGGAGCAAATCGGATCTCACTCCAGACTGCAGTTTAGCGTTGTGGTTTTCGACGCTGAGCTGCTAGTTTCACAAAGGTTTGCAAAGGTGCACAAGCCGGCATGCGCTCGACACGACGACGCCGGCGGCCGGAAGCGGCGCGCAGTGCTCGACCAAAAGCGCTTTGATCATCCACGCGCGTCCGCGTTTCTGGACGCGCGTCTAACTGCGTTAGTGGCACTCCATTTGCAAATTAAAGAGTAAAGTGCGAATCGCCTAACCAGCTAGCCTGTCCACAGCATCATCCCATCTTCCGAGCCATTGCATGTCCAGCAAGACTACCTGCGCACTACAAACGAACTAATGCCATTAAATAAATTCCTGCTTGTTTAATGAAACTTCACGGCGACAAGGAAGAATTACATCATAGAATCGCACTAGCTAATACAAGATAGAAATATAGATGAAACTGTAAAGGAAGCTCGAGTGCAAACTCAAAGCTGAGTGGAAAATGCGTGCGTGTTAATTAAACATAGATATGGCGAGTCTCATCCGGTGGCCAGCATATGTTTATTATTAATTTTACGACTTCCTGAATATGCCAAAATGCTTCAACGGTTCAAACGGGTTCAACAGGGTGCTCAAAGTTTAGGCACTCAAGTACAGTAGAGAGCCACATTACCGCAAGGATGAGTACGATTATAAAGCAGCAAAAAGGACACCGAAACGCACCTGGACAAACAAACAGCTGCACCTGAAGTATACTTAGCATCCTTCGAGAAGGAGTTGATTAAATTTTGAGTGAGGACAAAGCACTAAGCGCTTGGGTAGCAACCAGTTATTACATAAAACACTTCATTGTTGTTTTCCTAGTAGGGCGGATGCTATTATAAGAAACCGAATGTGTATACAAGCAAGATGAGATCAAAGTGTGTCTTAACCACAAAGTGAAAATCATATTAGTACTAGAATTTCAAGAAACAAAAAGATTTTAAGTATCAGACCAAACATTGTGAAATCATTTTATGGAAATTCAGGATTTCGTTAGAACGTTTTTTAACAAGAGAGAAAAAATTGTTGGGCTACAGCATAATGCCCGTTCCGGTCAATTAAATTTTGGCTCCAATCCTGCTGCAGGATCGTAGGGCACAAGTAAAATGGTTTTGTATCGGTTAGACAGTAATGTCTGGTCGAGGGCAAAATGGTGGCATACGCGATGGCATATTAGTGGCAGTCGCTGGAATCTCGTGCATGCAGAGTCCAACAAGCCGATGTCGTGCGACGATAGGACATTAACGTCCTGCGACGCGACATATAGTGGATGCAAAGCAACTAATGGCCTGGCATATTTGAAACAGCGTTAGACAGTGCCCCAAATGACCATTTTCAGGACCGCATTTAAATTTAATCTGTCGCAAGCATAATTTCCACTATCAATAAATTCCGATAGTGTTTTAACAACAAGCCATTTACAATCCCCATCTCGATTATTATTATTACTTTCAGCGTAGATACTGGTCTGTTTAAAATTGTTGCGCCATTCATTCTAAGTCTGCTGCCAAAGAGCATCAGAGCTGGGTAAATGTGAAACATTCATCTACATAGTCCTACAAAAAACGAAAGCTATTTTCATGCGTCATAAATCTAAACGCGGTTCACCGAGAAAGGGCTACGCAACCGTTAACTCCAAGTTCAATCTTGAGACGTAGGGCATTGCTTGCAAGTCACCGTTTGGGTTTGTAATAATAATGACCCAGCCATATTTCCTCTACGGCTATCAGAAAATTTTAAGATAAGAGACGTAAAAATCACACTCACCTGGCGTTTTGTGGTCCCACAGACTTGGCCTCGTAAGATGAGGATGCCGATATAGCATGGTCTGGAATTCTGCCTTCTTCCATCCCTAGTGCGGCTCGACACTCTCCTATAAACCAAACAAAGAAAAACAGAAATTAATTTCGTGTAAAATGCAGAAATGCTAAAAATGTCAGAAATTTTCTGAAGGCTAAGCAGAATTCAACTTCAGCAGTTTGCTGTACCATCATCTCCAGCTCATCAGCAAGCTGAGTTACAAAGGACAAAACTGGGTATTCTTCGAGGTGTGAGGAAAGAAAACGGCAAATAATATAACGTCAAGCTCTCAGTAGAGCGTTATACATTTTGAGGAGAAAAACGTTAAAATTTGCGAATTTGCGTGTGCGGCCCGTAAATTCCTGACTTCATTATTATCATCGTCGATGATTCTACCGGCTTTGCCCGCTCCCCTCACAAGAAACGAAATAAATTCCGGTAATTTGTTTCGTCGAGAGTAATAATTTTATTTTCTCTCTCGCCCTTATTCGAGCGGCAAACTTGTAAATGCATGTTTTCCATCTACTCATTCTTCCTCTTAATCCGCTCAATAACGTTTAACTATTTTACCGTAAACAAAACAAAGCAAAAACATTAATTACTTACATCAACTTTATATGTTTTTGTCACTCACCTAATGCGTAAATTTTGATTAAAGGTTGCGGTTTTTTATGAGGGTTCAAAGTGAATTCAAGCGGAATTTGTTGCGATTTTGTAATGAAAAACGTGACCCAAGACGTAAGGTTTGTTTTAGTCAATTATCAACGCTTCATGAAATAGATTAATAGTTTGCACCCTTTGACGAATTGGCACCCTTGGAGAAATGAACAAACCTCTTAAGTTTTCTTGAATTTAACCTAAACACAGACAAAAATAAATGAAAGTGGTGAATCGCTGCAATGCCAAAAATGTTCAATCTCTTTTATACAACAGTTCATTTAGAGTACATTTCCGCCAGCGCAATTAAGAGTTAACACCCCAGTAAAACAATAGTATAGAACTTCTTCTTCATTTACTTGTAAATTACAATGTGAGAAAAGTAATAGCTTAGTCTCAAATAGAAAATAAAAATTTACTTATAAAATTCTCACAGACAAACTAATAAAAAAAATTGTATTTTGTATTACATCTAATGGGGATTTATCACCTTACAAGTGTAAAAATATTGGTCATGAAGGGCGTACACACAATGCACAAGGGGTGCGTTATATGTAATAAGAGTCAACCTTTAATTAATTTATTGCGTTTCGTTTTCACACTGCAAGCATTGCTTAAAATCCAATGTGTCATGTCACATAAATACTATTCCTCTAGGAAAATTGAAACATTTTGCGCGCCCTATCTACGAAATACGCATGGCGCATAGCATATTGTCCGCCTTTTGTCCCATTGTCTTGGGTTTCATAAAATGCTAAAAGCAAAGCATCTCTAACGCCAAAGGGATAAATCTAAATGCGCGCGGATGGCAACGGAAAAAAGTCCTAATCTAATTCTTGGTGGGGACTCCCCTTTTACATCTGATTCATGTCGACGACACAGAGAGCGGACAATATCCGCAGGACGAGGCGAGATCTTTATCACAGCTTTTAATGTCATTAGATTTGGTGATAGCGGACTGAACATCAGAGGGAATGATGATATTAATACAATTAAAAATCATAAAATTGTACTACACAGCATCAACGGTATTTTTGAAAGGCGAACTATAATTGAAATTTTAAAAAAATTAAAAAGACAAAAAAAAAATAAAACTAGTTTAAAACCAAATTTAGTTTTTAAAGTTATTATAAACAAATTCTATCACGTTGGCACAAAATTCATTTTAAGCTTCTTTTGGAGAAACAGTTTAAGTTTGCTCCCTGGTTGGTGGCATGACAAAGTATGCTACAAACAACTTCCTTTTGCTTAATTTTTTTACACCGGAACATTGCGCGTTTAGCCGCTTCGTTTTTTTACGGACGGAATTTATTTCTACGAAAAAGCGCCCGTCGTCTACTTGCGAGTAACGTAATTAAAATTTTCTTCACAGGGCGAAGGTGGAGGTGCCGGAAACCGCCTTTGCTTTACATAACTACCTGCGCCCAATGTAAGACAACATTTTTTATTGTAACTTACAAGTTGGACACATTATAAGCACAGCTTAGGTTTTATTCTTGCATTTAGTTTGTACGTTTTTGTCTCTTTGTGAATAACGCATTCTTTTCTACTGTTGTTGCTACTGTAAGGAATTATGGTCGCCAACATTGTTGTTGTCAACCGAAAAAAGGAAGCATTAGCTAGGACGCGCGCGGTTTTTTGAAGCAACGTTTTGGTTGATCGAACTTTATCCCTTCGGCAAGGATCAAATGACTGTCGTCGCCAGTGTCGGTTAAAACCTCCCCCGAGTCGTGAAAGCGTGCCGGCATTGTTGGTACGTGAAAGAAAATCTTATATCTTCCTAAGCTGCGCGGCGACACAATGTCAGCCCGGTAAATTCAGAGGGTTGAAATGTAATCAAGCGCGTTGCCAGCAACGCACTAAAATGCGAAATTCACCAAAATATTAACGTATTTCTCATTACAGTTTACGTGGTGAGAATGCTAAAAAATAACATAAAATCAACACAACTTAGGGCAGTTAAGCACGTTTTTTAGCGACAGAAATAAAAAAAAAACATTTAACATGTTTACTCAAAGAAATCGGATTATGTTGAACTTTGTGAGCAAAGATGAAATGCGTTAATTAGTGAACATTTTGTTTGAGTAAACCGCATTACGCCAAGCATAAAATAAATAAATGTAAATAAATTACATACTAAATTACATAAACAATTTACGAATATATTTAGATGTTTAGTAATATATTTAAATGTAAGAAAATGTACAAAACCCAAAGAATTTTATTTATCGTTTTCCGCTGAACCTGTTTAATGTTTTCCTTCTACAATATGAATTGGACGCTAGAAAATGCAACGCAAATTTACAACTCAACGCTTGTGCGCATTCGTAAACTCAATGACTTTGTGTTACATTAATTAGTTAGCTTGATGCATTTGAAAGGTCTGTCGTCCTTCAAGGAAAACTTCTCGCCGGAGGAGAGATTCTCGCTGCGCGCTCTCTCCGCTTCAGTTAAAAAGTTTTAATGACATCAGTTTCTGACTCGGCCCAAAGACTTTTTCGCCGTTGCACACGGTTAGCTTAAATAAATAATGCCATTGACTCACCCGACTTGCGCTGTACTAGAAATGTACAGAGTGTCAGTCTAAACAGTCACCGACAACAGACACCTGGGCTGGAAATGCAATTTTTAGTTGAAAATACACTGTGTTTTGTTGTTGAATTTTGTACTTTATTGCCTTTTTTTCTTATTGGGCAAGAAATAAAAAGGGATGAGTTGTAATTCAGGTTTCTTGTAGCCGAGAAAACTGTTTGATTATTTACAAGTTTAATATTTAAAAAGAGCCAACAATTGTTCGAGTATCGACACTTTTTTCTCTTTCTACACTGAAGCAAACATTTAGAACACATCTACGTTTTATCTCTGTTTATCAATTTTATATAAATAGAAGTACGTTACTTTAATTTGAATCTATTTATATTCCATTCTCATTTTAACAAAATGTGATTCTGCTTGTTGTTGGAGAGTTGTAATTTTTTTATTCAGGAATTTCGTCTCTGAGTAGCTAGAGTGAATTTAGGTCAGCCGGCACTCATACGAGCTAAGAGCACGCGTTGGAGTCAAGTAATTTCGATATTACTTAATAAATAAGAGCATAGAATGTTGTAGAAACGGTGGATGTGGCGCAATGGAATATCCTGCCAAACGAGAAGTCAAACTAAGCTAGTAATAAGTTACAGTCAACTTTAATGTGCCGACAGCGTTTGATACTCTTGCAACTCGCAGGCACTTAATGCTAGGGAAAAGTAGTAAAACAGTTCAAAGTATGATATTAAATTAACTTGAAAATTATTTATCTTTATCTTGCTTCAATAATTACTACTATTTAACAATAGTTTTTGTAATCTTTGCAATTTTTGAAATTTGTCTTTATCCCTTGTGGCAAGAAAATAATCCAGCAACTCCAGATTATATTTGATTATGGTTATAAAAGAAAATTGGTTACGGTGTGATCAGATGTGATTGGTGCGCGAATTACGCTCATAGCAAGTATGCAGGTATTTTAATGTTATTGGATTTGGAGCAATCCTTTTATGCCAGCACGCACACGGCATATTTCGAACTAATAGCCAGGCCTAATGTGATAAAAAGCCCGGCGCGCCTCGACGTGTTGCAATTTTCCGCCGCGCCCGCCGCCGCCCGCGCGTCCGCCCGACTGGACACCGTCCATGCTCGTAACATGAGTTATGCGCACGTGAGAAACGCGAGCACACATCGAGACCAAACCCGGGAAATCCGATAAATTCCTCTGCATTGAGAAATAATCGAATAACAGCTAACGTGTATCAACTACTACAGCGATTAGGCTCGATTATCATCGGCAGTGGGAAAAACTAGCAAAAAATTCCAACAAAATGAGTCGCACAAAAGAGACAAAAACTTCACTAGGGAATTGCGAGCAAAATGCACTGAATATAAAAAGGAATAAATTCAGATTTTTATTTGTAATCTCGCCTGCAACCATTTGTTTATTTTTTGTATTGTTTGCATCTAGCCGCGATGAAGTATATGCGAATGGGCAAGAAAATAGAAAACGAAGTATTCAAAGCGATCCGGTTACACGGCGCGTCGTGTTTGACATGACGCATTGTGAAAAATTCTAAAACGCCCCGCATTAGTCGCTCTCGTCGCGTACTCGACTACGGAATGGATTTTCATTCGCGCATTCGTTTTTTCCGCGGCACCCAGGTTGCTCGACGAACGCATTATATTCAATCTGTCATCTCTCATTCCGTCATGCCGCACACAATTTCAATTACGATCCAATAGACCACGTCGGAGTGGCGGGGGCGGCGCGCACAAAGATATCTGTCGGTGCAAACAAGAAACGCGCAATGCAGCGACACTGTAATGACGTTAATGAGACACCCCTCGTGCCAGTAATTTTACAATCCGGCCTTGTGTTTAATAAATAATATTTGCTTATTTGATTTTAATTAGTGCAGTACAATCTACTGCAATTTCATTTGCATACTTTTATTCCATTGTATTTGCATTTAATGCATTTTAATTTGCAACATGAATGTTTAGGTAGACTCAGTCCTTAATTTGTCGATGTTAAATTGAATTCAACCGAAACAAATCAGCAAATACGACACACGGATAGTGATGAATGATTAAACGCAAATGAAGCGCAACAGCAACCTAGTGCAAAACGATTGTCGGGACCATGGCCAACGATTAATTATGCATGCTGTGCTGCATCAAACGTTCAATATTTTCTCAATGCCAATGGACCAGCCAGAATATTTGCGTGTATCATAAGTGAATTAAGCGTAATTAAAGTTCACGCTTTACAATTGTTGCTTTCGTGTATGAATTATATATTCTGCGTGGAGCTGTCAAAGAACAAGCTGTGTTTATCCTATTAATCAAGGATAATATTTAGACTGACTGCTACATGTTATCAATTGAATTTAGTAACTGAATTTATAAACTTATAGAATATTATTAAATAATTAATAATTGTAATTACGCACAGTGCCGTTGTCGCTAAAGTCAATAGGTAAAAATAATAAAATTTGTTACTAATTTAATTACTAGCCACGCACTCGAGTGGAAAATGTGCGCACACATTCAATGCATTCCAATAATAATAATAATAATAATACATTATATGCATTTAATATGCAAAATTTAATTAATTAATTACTCAACTCGATTTATTCACTTTGTGATGCGGTAACTACAATTTGTTTGTAGAGTTATTTACTTTATTATCTGCTATGTATCATTTGAATTAATAAATATGTAGTTATTTTATGTACTTAACTATAAGTGCCTTGTAAAAATTTACAACATGCAAGCAGTATAAATCGTTTAGTGTTTTAATCATTCCAGTGGTATAAAGCAGCGTTGATCGCTTGTTCATGACAGGATTCAATAAAAGAATGACTGGAAAGTGCACTGGCAAGAGAGGAAAACCAATGCGTTAAGAAAAACGTCAGGAACACGGCGCACGCTGGATAAGCAGCGCTGGTAAAGTAAATTTAATTACGCGCGAGTAATGACTAATAAAGTTTTAAAAACTCGTTAATTCCGAGTGAGATACGCAACGACACGGAACGGAATGAAATTGACGAGTCATAATTCAGCTTTCTTTCAAGGTGTAATTTTTACTCTGAGTTCTAGAAATATATTTGATGCAATATTTTGTTACGTTGAATATTGAATTGTATAATTTTTTTCTGTTTTTTTTTTGGCAAAGCTAAAGGCATTAGAACTCTTTCTAGAATTTGCAATCATTGGACTTTATGTCACAAATAATGGTCAATTATCACCGCGTTAACTTTGCATGCGAGATTATAACGCAAATTTTAACACAACAACAAATAATATTAAATTTAATATTTTTCTTCACTCTATTATTATAGAATATTATTGTCTACATTAAATTCATAATATATTTTAATAATGCACTATTAAAAATTATTGCAATGTTCCAATAGGGTGTTTGCTTGTTTACTTCCAGTCTCAAATTACTCATTGCGCTTGATTTTGTGTCTCTTAACGCGCACTACTTACGTCAAACATAACAAATCCTTTTTGTTAATTTTATCCCTCTTGCAAGGCAACACCGGAGCATATCAAGTATACTGATGGGGTGCGTCGCACCTACACATGGCAGAAATATTTGCGTATCGCATGAAACGCACCGTGAGGGTGAGATTATGAAGCACTGAATATGCAGTGCAGTGCATGCTATGAAAGGGGTAGCCTCGTTGATTATCATCCGCATGGGTAATGTAATAAGACAAACAGAGCGCGAGGCGCGGATCGGTATGCAGTCAATTAACACTACCCTTCAGACAAATAACCCTTGCTTGGAAATTAACCCAGCATGCTTCAGTAACATTGACTCATCTGGGACATGATTGAAATTATCATTATCTGTATGATCGCATTGATCATATATTCCATTTAAATAAAATCATTAGTCGGTGTTTGTTGAATTTATGTAGTTGTCGCCTGAGGAGAGATTAAAAGGGTTGTTCAACAAGGACGTTGACAATATGTGCACCCATTGTGTGTCGGCAGTGAAGCCATTCTTCACCGCCTTTATTTGCAAGGCTTTAAGCGCGTTGAATTTTGGTTTTCTTTTATTTGTTCTACATGTTCTTTCAGTGTGCACGCCTAGTTGTCATTGACATAGCGCATTGTTTGTTTTTGCACGTTTTTTGCAATAGCACGCCTCTCGATTGCAGCGTATTATGACCGGTTGCACCGTTTTATTCCAGCAGCCGCTTTACCTCCCGCATCTCGCGTACGATTTCATTGCAGTCTCGTTTTTGTCTATTGACCTTTTCTGGCGCATCGCTCGAAAAAGCCGTACACTGATGATCCTCGCTGATGATGATAGCGCTATTGTTCCACTGCGGCGGGTGTCATTGTGCATGCTCCAGGCCGCTCATGCTAAAAGAACGCAAACAATCGGGAACGATGATATTTCTTCCACGCAAAAATCAAGCTTAACGGTATGGTAGAATTACTTCTAGAAGAAAATCTCTACGCAAAACACTATCTTTATATGTGTGTCTTACATTGAGCGTGATAATTGCTTCATATTCATGTCAAGTCACTTTTTCAAACAATTAATTTAGTAAGAAAAAATGATTTTAAACACAAAACTTTCATGCAAAAAAATTTAATTACAAGTTTCAAGTTGAAAATTTCCTAACTTCTAAATTCTTCCCCAATTTGAGTCGCGTGAGAATGTGACTTCTTTTGCATTTAAACAAACGACAAAAAAATTACCGCAAACTTCCAAGAAGTAATTTTAATTCAGAAAATCAAGCAAAGTTTTTTTCATCTCGGCTAAAAACCAAAGGACCTACGAGAAGAGGCATTCGATTGAAACGCAGGCACAACGTGGTAATACGCTTGTATCCTTGGATCACCTGCCGTTCCTGCTGTCACCGCACATGCCGCAAGACGACCAATAAAACCAAAAACAAAGACGTAGATTTATTTCCTTCGATTTTCAATTAGGTTGCCCGCCACCACAAACTTTTCTAGCCTGCAGGCGCAAGAAAAATAAAAAACAGTGGAAAGCTCCAGGAAAGCAATACGGCATGAAGCACTCGACAAGAGACAAGCACCGTCTTGTTTGAAGTTGGCGGGCAATCTTTGCAAAGTAAAGCAAAGTATTCTTGAGTTATCTCAATGACTCGAATTCAACTTGAATTGATAACATTTTTTTATAGCAATATAAAGCTAAACTAGATTTCCTCTGATAGATTCTTTTTCTTCTTATTATAAGTAGAACAACTCGGGTTAAGTTAAGACCTGTTGCCTTGTTTGGTGGTGGCAACAACGTCGTTTGGACTAGTGTGTACAAATGTATGGTAATCCATGGTGAGCATGTTGCCGCCGCCCGCGTTCACACACGCTCGACCCAGGCATACGACAACCCCGCGCTAAAACCAACCGTCACCCCGTCTGCCGCCGCTCGCGCAACAGCGGCGTAAACAGGAAAATCGTATATTTAATGTTTTCTGAAAGCAACAGCCAGCTCTAGAACAGCTACAGTAAGACACTCAAAATTAAATACAAGCAGATGATGTGATATATAAATTATTTTTTAAATTCATTGCACAAGTCGAAATGGGCAACGCAAATAATACTAATTCACTGTGCAAAGATGATTTTTTTATTTGTAAAACAAATTGCTGTATAATTTGCTATTATGCTACATTTTTTGTTTACTTACCATATTCCTGTGAGGTGATGGAAAGAGCATCCGACGATATTGCCGCAAGCACTATTCCCATACACAACATCAACCACACACCAACTGAAGGACACATTTTAGTTTGCTTTGCACTCTTATCTTTAAATTCGCTTTTACTACTATTAACTTTCTCAGCATACACCAGCACTACCGAAGAATCCACATGGTCACTTCAAACTTCTTTTATTAGCCAGTTTTCTGCTTCTTGCCAACACTGTTTACACCGCACTGTACTAAATGTTCATTTCGGATGAAACATGAGTGTTAGTTAAGCTATAAGTATGATGTAGTGCATGTTGCGCGATTTGCTAATAAGACGCGACCAGGCGTTTGGTGGATGCGGCAGGATCACGCACAGCTTTGATGTGCGAGCACGACGAGCTTTCGCGTTCGACTGGTCCCTCTCTTGAGCTTGTAGGCAGAGATCCGCAGGAGTGAAGCGCGCGCATGCAGAGAGAACCGTGGACGCGCAGAGGACGAGTTGTAGGCGATAAGATTTGCTAATAAAATGAAAACAAAACAACAAACAAAATATATTATGTCTACTGAAAAAAACTTAGTTCCAGGACTATTTAGCTTATATTTTATACATAAAGGATTTTTCAAAATTAACCATGGGATAACTATTTCTTTGTTACTGTTTTTTGCAAATATGTAAAGTATGTAATAATAAATATTTGAAAACTTTAATTATTATTTAGCATCCCACAAAATAAACATTTCGGTTAGTTTTTTTACAGTAATTTTTACACTTTTCTTGACTTTACTCACTTTCTCTGCTCAGTTTGTTCTCGGTTGTTTTACCTTCATGCTTTCTTCTTCTGCCACCTTCTTCTCTTCTTCATCAACAGCTTCGAGACCCCCCGGTACGGTACTCGATCTTTATTTGATTATATTAGGTGCTTTATCATTATCAGCGTCTAATAGTTTACGGATTACTAAGATATATTGTATCGAGACCAACGTCGTCTGGCTACCGCCGCCCCCAGACTCTCAACCAACCCGCTTGCCGTCTGTTGCCGTCATCAAACACAACGCACGTTGCGCGACGACAACGTCCCCTAGTTAGAGAAAATAAAATTTGAAAACACGCACTTTGCCGTCACGGAAAACAAAACGCAGAGTGCCCGTTTGAAACGAGCGCATTAGCAGCAGGAGTTGGAGCAAAAGAAACGGTAGGGTAACTGGGGTAGTGCATGGATAGACAGAGTAGTAAGCACATAAAGCAGAGAAATGTAAAGAAAAGCACACTGCTTGTCTGTCTCAAGGGAAATTCGATGAAAGCAATTGTCAAATTAGAAAAATAAAGTTCCTGTTTTTTATTCGGCCAGAGATAGAATGCCCAGGGTGCACGCAGTTTGCGGTGAGAATAATTAATCTTTGATAATTAATCTTAGGTCGCTATTGTCAAAATCTTAAAGTTAATCAAATTAATTTAAAGAGTAAAAAGATGTTAAATCTTCCTGTAACTTTTATTAACGTTTTATGCTGAAAACACTACATTAAATCAACATAGGTATACTACAATTCATGTCACTTAAGATCTTCTAGTTAATGTTTGGTATAATAATATTTAATTTTAATTTCTTTACTTGTTGTCTTTTATTGTGTTTTGCAGCTTTTACACAGTTAAATGTCATCGTTTGCTCTTTGATGTGAAGTCAACGCGTGGCTCGTAATGAGAAAGCAACTTTTTATTATTTTCTCATTACGTTAGCACAACACCAGCTTAGCTCATTACATAGTACTCTCCTTAAAAACCTCTACTTTGCATGTTTTGTATAAACAACCTTATTTTATTTCAATTTATGTTTAAGTTAAACACTACAATGTGCAAGAATGTCTTCAAATGTCCGTAATTTCACTGATGAAGAGGGAGTCACTAGACTAGACAAAAGCGTTTTGTTGAAATCAATTAGCTTGTTTGTTGTGACGCCGTTTTTACCAATTTCCGCCTACGTTCTTGTCCCGGCAAACCTTTCCAACTCCACCAACTTTTTGCCCAATACATCCAACCTTCTACTATAAGCTAGAACCGGATGTCTACCGACAAGAAACTCTTGACCCTCTTTTTTTCTCGGCAAACTTGGAAATTTACGTGCCAAAACTAGGACCTCAAGAGCACTACAGACATAGAGTGTAGTCGTAAACATATTGAATGCAAAATAAGCTTTACAATGGAATACAGCACAAGAGGCACGACTGAAAACTGTTGCGGTGAAACTTTAAGGTGTCATTGGAAATATCCAGGGTTCCATTTCATGCTTTCTGTATAACGCCACGCTTTGTGCACCCATTTATTTGTCGCCATTCGAAGACCGTCTCCAAATTTCGGCGGGCGTTGCAGACGCACGTATCCGCACACGTGAGGGTTACGCGTGTGCGTCAATTGTCGAATTTAGTTATTAAGGCGACTGCTTGCGATTGTTGCGGCTGTTTGCCGGTAACGGTTACAATAGATTCAGTGTTGTGGTCGTAAAGTCACTCATATGATTCGTACCCACGTACAATACGTCGCGTGGCTCGCAAAATGCTGGGGTGCGTTGCGACTTCCAGAGGGATGCTAAGTTAAGGTAACGTAGAAATGGCATGCGGATACTGAATTGATCAATAAAACATTGAAATTCAATTAAGCGAAACGCAATTTTGACACGTAGCACAAAACATTTTATCATGAGAATTGTACTTAGTCAATTGAGTTTTACAAAAACAATTCATACATAATCAGTAGAATTGCAAGTTTCTCCGACTAGAAATTTTTATGTATTTTAGTAAATCATGCTTAACATCATGATTTCCTGGCATTTTCTCTTCTAGTATATCGTTAAAGTTACTTAATGAAAGCCAAGCACCGATGATAATCGCTTTCGGTTGCCTTGCTAGCAATCATTTGAAAGCCACAACAAGCATCGATGCCTATCAGCACCTCGCGACTTAAACCTGAGAACGCAGGTAAAACGCCAATTATCTCAATCGGGCTATGATGTAAACGCACGCGCGATCGTGAGCTCTAGCCAATCGTGAAGCGTGTAATCTGAACGTAATTCCCTCGCGAGCGATTACAAAACACACATTCAGCAGTCTACAAAACACCTTTGAACATCCTGCCAACACAAGCCAAGTCCCATAGTTACAGCTACCACTACCATCCTGTGCTAGTTACCAGTTCTAGACCATTGAGCATCGCCGCCGCCAGCTTTGATGTGTTATTAATGCAAAGAAAGCGTGTTGAACCGAATGATGCGAACAATTTCCTCTTTCACGAAGACTGATGCGTTCGATGGCGATTAGTCACTTAGCAACGCTACTGTAGAGCAGACTCAGACAGGTAAATGCATTGCTTTTTCTTTTTTTGAGTTAAACTGCTACTAGTAGAGTGTAGTTAATGTGAGCGCATAAACAAGAGGCAGTAAAATGTGCTAATTGCGCACTGCCGCCACATCGAAGACTTGCTGCAGGGTGTAATCTGCATTACGTTGCATTAAAAATGCACGCCTTTACCTTTAGTTTTTGGCGTGGGTTGCTTGTGCTTGAGAAGAGCAGCTGGGAATTGTTGGCGGTAAAGGAGGCGGCGTGGAGAAGTGGCGCTAATGTCTTAGCGTAGCAGCAACCCGCTTGCCCATTGCCTGAATTATTTATTCAAATTTATTGAGAGGCACACGCCAAGATGCAGGAGTTGCAGGCGTGGGCTGAATTGTACTTAAGTTATAAACCAGGCGATAGGCGACCAGCCACAAACGGATTTCTACCGATCGTAAATTACAGGCATACGACTATGTTATGGAATATGAATGAAGACTATTTTGCGAGGTAGCTATTTATTTATCAGTGACATTAGCAATAAAATATAAACTAGATAGTAATGTATTGCTTCGTTCCTCAAATCATTATTATTAACAACGTTATAATAATTCGATTGAGACTTTCTGAAGAGAATTAGTTAAAATAAAAGTTAATTTAGTTGCATATCTTGATTTCAAGTCTTTTTATTCACCACTTATGAAAATGGTGGTCTTTGCTGAATTTTAAACAATTAAGTAATTAATTTCCATTAATGTTAAATGTTTGAAACTCCTTTCCCGTTTCACTTTGTTTGCCTTTTAGCCGATTACAAATTTCCATTAACAAGCGCCCAGCGTTTCTGAAAATATAGCGTCTTGTTGGAAATATATCTACCCTGCGGAAATAATTTACAACAAGGGAAATAATAAGTTACATTATAATAAGTACACGTGATGTAATGTCTTTTGTTTGTCTTCGCAAACAATCTTTCCGACGGCCATGTTACTAAGCATAGGTTATGTTTTTTAGCATTGGCGATTGCATTTTATATTTATTAACTGAATGTTACTGCAAGTTGTTTGGTAAATTCAAAAACGTAGAAATTTGTAGAATCCATTGAAATCCAAAGTAAAACAGTTATATTTATGTACTTTTTTGTTCATATGGAAATTGCCATTCAGAAATTTTTGTTAAAAAATTATAACTGTGGTATCTGCTTCTTTTTGTTTGCATTTTATCATGTCTCGCGGGACATTTATTCTTTATTCTCGTGAAAAGAGAAAGGCACCATTAAAGCGCCTGCTGGCTGTATGAAGTCGTCCGGGGGTGGGCACAGACTGGGGCGCTCTGCATGCTTTTCATCTGTTTTGATTGACAATCATTAATAAATGTAGACGGGCAGCTTTACGCGTGCACTGGCCGGAAAGTAAGTGAAGGCGATGTAGAGTCTTAAATCGTTCAAGACATAAATGCCAAACATCCATTAGTGCAAAGCTGCGAGCACATGCAAATCGGATGCATACAAGTCGCATTAAAATTGATTTTCTTAAAAAGCTGACTTGTTTCATATTATTTATTTTTCATAAAATAAAATTAAACCGTAAATAACCAAGAAATTGTTTTTCTAGGTGACCAAAAAGTATATTTGCTATAAAAATGTCCAACTTTAAATTAGTTGTAATTTCTAAATTATACTTTTATTGTCACACGATATCAATGTAATTAATTTCTCCTAAAACAATGCGCATTGCAAACAACAGTAACCAGGAAAGTAGAGATCCAGTTTGAAACGCGAAGCGATTGTCATCAGATCCTTCCTGCGACGATCCTGGCGCACTGCTGTAACTACTCGGAAATCGACTAGCAACGCCTCCAACCTAAACGATAATCAATTATTTCGCTTATCGCATTGTGCTAATGTTTTGTCCTCTAAACACATTGAAATCTCTTTCGATTTCGGAAAGCAATCGATATTATCAATTTTATCAAATAAATTTGTAATAATTTCAGTACAAATATATTTTTAACAGTTTTGTTACTAGCAATTAAAAGTATATTATCCACATTTAGTGTTTACAAGAATTCATATCATGTTCTATATCGCTCATAAATATTCAAGTGAAATTAATATCAGCAATGTTTTCTATTTTAATAAATCACTAGCATTCCACTAATTAAAAAAAGCAAACCATATAAATTTATTAAAAATGATTGTTTCTCCAATATAATTACAATCAAACAACAAAATTAACAATTCGGTGAAAGTTAGTGCAACATTTTTAATATTTCAATGTTTAATATTTGTAGTTTGCGCTTATGTATCAAGTTGAAAGAAAATTCTAATTTCATCTTAATGTAAGCCACCCTGCCATGCCGTCGTACAGAGTAACGTTGAATAATCGCGCTAATGTTAATAGTTAAGATTCAAGATTAACTTGTCTCGAATTAATATGGATTTATGCTTGTACTTTGCGCTCACACTCACGCTCCTAGATTATTTAGCTCGTCTTTTCGCACATTTTATAATGAGCAAATTGTGTACCCTGTTGCTCTGCGGTTTCATGTGCATTTTCACGGGATGTATCTTAAATATGTGCGCTGGCAAAAATGTAATTACCGTTCAAATGTTTTTCATTTAAGATTCATTGCGGCTGTAAGTATAATTTTATCTTACTGTGGCATGCTTTCATGAAAAGTCAGGAATGCTTGCACTAGACAGTGCATATCGAAGGAAAACGCAGCTTTCATCATCACTGGGATAATCATAAATTTTCCTCGACGCGTGTAAGTCTGAAGCTAATACAAGTAAATACTCGTATATAAAAAATATATAGTAAAATAAAACCACAATTATATTGCATGCTTCGTACGTATTTATTAATTATTATTATTATTATTATTAGTAGTAGTAGTAGTAGTAGTAGTAGTAGTAGTAATAGTATGAAGAGATGAGAAGAGCAAAGGTCTTCTTTACATGGAATAACATAGTACACAAAACTTTTAATTATAAAAATACCAAAATACATATTTAGCAATTTTTGCATTCATTTTAACATTTAGGTAACGTTCAAACAACAATTTTTATATTAATTTCAAATTTTCTTCACATCCATATGTGCATATAAACAACGTATATTTATTTAACAAAATATTAACTTGGTAAACTTTCATCAACGTACCATCTCAAAGCACAGCAAAAAATGTTTCCCGCTGAAGTTTTAATTAAAACTTTAGAAAAATGTAGCAATATTATAGAATATTCTAGAACAATTCAAATATAATTTCTACCAATTTTAATCTAACCTGATCTTTGATGTCAATTTGTCTGCCTCCCATTATGTGTAAGTTCTAAATTCAAGTCAAGCATAATTTCAACGTCCTCAATGACAGATGAAAGTTCAAATGGATTGCAAATGCGGTGCGGGCAATCCCGTTAATTCGCAACTAGCGCGTACGTGGCATTAATATGTTTGTGTAATTTACCTCTAATACACATTAGAATACAATACGGTGCATTCGGCGGGTATCAATCGGCGGCGGGTGGCTCGGTAGAGGGTGCCTCGATTGCCACCCACTTCCATTACCATGCGGTGCCTCGACGGATATTTAATAAAATATCGATTTGCATGACATGAACGTAGCGATGGACGTGGCATATTGTTTCGCGGCTTTGATTCGGCCCAGCACCAAATTCTGTGTTGTGGTGGGTATTGTTTTTACTACAGGGAGAGAATAATATCAGGCGTTGTTTTGGTATAATGTGATCACAATACTAATCGTAGATTGATAGATAAATTAGTATTTTAGTAATGAATAATAAATTATTATATTTGGTAATTAATAATAAATTTGTTTGAAAATTGAACCAAACCTAATTATAAATATAGACAAATATTTATGTGAATATTCAGGCAACCAAGTATGCATCTACAACTTTATTATTTTCAGTATTATTTTTTGCTTGTATTTTAAATTATTTAAGTTCAAAATAAATCTAAAAACTTGGTAAATATTTTCTTCTGTAGGCATTAGTTTTACTTTTTGCAAAACAATTTACTCTTCATTAAATGTTTCCCAACCACGCCGAGACGATTATAAGACATAGGACACCAGACGCAGAACGTAAAACAACTGCTACCCTTACAACAAGCTTAATTTACCAACTCGCAACCAATTCCGAGACGTCAACTTGTCTTGTTTAAAAGTGCGCGCATCTTTGCCCGACACACAAATTAGTGCACTCCGTGCACGACCGCCTCCGCCGAGGGAAAAAAGTGGCAAAGTAAGAAAGTACTAAAGACTAAACGAATCAAATTCATCATCGTTATCCCTTATTATTCTCGAGATTATTATGGGTTTGCTCATTCGGCTTTGCCTGACGTTTTCACAGATGAGGGTTACTCGACTTGCCTCCGGCGTCGGCTGGAAAACTTGTAGAATTAAAGAATAAAGCATGAAACATTTTGCATCGCAATAGAAGCGAACAGGAGAAAAAACAAAAATAGCAAAATTAGAAATAGGCATACATATTGTATGATGTTTTGTAAAATTACAAGGCGAGCACTTAAGTTGAAGTTAATTAATCAAGGTATGGCGGCGTCGTGTTTGTATGCCGCCGCAAATATTTCATTCCGCTTACCATCTCCGGTTGTCTTGTCTCTCTCAACATTATTTCTGCCGTTGCAGCTTTGCTTCTTTTATATCACACACGCGGAAGAGTAGCGGTGTGTTAGTTTTTTTTTTCAGGGGCGGCAATTTTTTCTCTGTCTTTCATTAATATCGCATTTACGTGCGTGCGCACCATGCAAGCACATAAATCTCAATAGACAAATGTGGGTCGCTACCTCAGAACCGACACTAAATTTTCATTCCACTGACATAACCTAAAACTTCTTCTTTTATAACTTGGCTCCACATGACCTAACTCAACAATTACAAATTCACAACTGCTAAATATAGAAAATGTTGAAATATTGTCTTGAAAATAAAGATATTAATTTCTAATATCTTGGTTTCCGGCTTTTGGAAGTCTGTTACATATTGCAAGAATTTCTAATATTGGAAATACTCTCAAATCCTGCTTCTAGCTAGAGGCTTTTGTTATATTAATAACGCATAACAAGACACGTGAATCAAATCGACACACTCCGTTTCGTAATTAAATCACTTGAAAATCGAAGTAGGAATATAATAGCGCACTATCGAGCGGTTTTGAGTGCTCATATCCATCTCCCAAGCACATTCCGACACTTGAATTGCTTCTTGTCAGCATCGTGCACAATCCACCCGGCTTCAACGCGCCATTGTTATGCCAATTGTCGGTTAATACGTTGCACACGGCGTCAGGAAGTCGTTACCACGATACATCAACCTGGCACCATTTGCACGAATCTACCTCTTGCACCAACAACGAATTAGCATATATATTCCAGCTGCCAACTTCCTCCAGCACAATCACACTACCTGAAAGTAAAACGCACTGTATGGCCGCATGTACAATAACAAAGTTTTTGCCAATTCAGCTTTAGGTTAATACAGAGGGCGCACTAGGTGTCTTAGTGGTTAGAGGGAGAGTTTTGGCTGGTTGAATGGAGATTCATGTAATATGAAAACTGCTGGTGCACACACTTCACCATGCATAATAGATGATCGGCTAACATGCCTGCTCTGACCACTGCCGAGCTGGGAATACTTTTAACGAAGCCGCAGCCGCCGCCGGAACAAGCGATCGAAATTTTCACTAGCTCTCAGCAAAATGAAGGCGTAAGTACCTGGAATAGGTAACAAAAAATGTCTGGGAAAACCATCTGAAGCCCGTAAATAACTGTCTAGTTGACAGGGAAATAAATTTGTGCTAAAGGAAAACATGATTATGTTAAATTTATTTTAATATGCCAGAAGTTTTAACTATTCATTTGCAATTAGTATTGTAAAAACTCCTTCAACTAGAAATGTTTTCTAAATGAAAAAGAGAAAACGTGGAGCGATATGATAGCAAAGTGTTTGTCAACATTCAGTGCTTGCCTGCAGTTGAAGATACTGAACTGCTTTGTTTCATGTCCAACCGTTTTGTTTAATTTAGACAATTTAATTAAATATTTCATCTGTGTTTTGTTCTCTACCATCTCAACCTTCACTCGACACACTCAGTTATTTTATGCGTGTACAAAGCATCCACTTGCAAACGTCTAAAGTCATTCCTCAAGTATCATCAATCTCTTCATCAAAAATTAAATGTTTAAATTGAATAAGTTTATTAAAATATTACAAATATGCAAAATACTCTGTCAAAAAACAGGTTTTTAATTTTACGCCCATTGCAATATTGAACGTGATATCATACATATTTCACCCCTACATGTGAAGCTGCATAATTGATACCGTACACGAACGTTGATTAGGTTTGTTGCGTTGCGTGTTAGTTAAAAATGCACCCAAAACTCATGAAGTATTAAACGGGGTGGCGTCGACTGGTCACAGGAGAAATCCACTTGTCGGGATACCAGTTGCGCGAACAATGCACCCCAAGCACACACAGCGTTTGAACGAAAATTGCATCGCTTGTAACAGAGAACTCACTGCTTACATGTTCTTAATCAAAACTCGCGCCGGTTAAAGTGGCTGTTGAGGGGGCACACGCGATTAATTAATAAAGCGAGCAATCAGAATATTTCAGCGCTAGCAAAGAGAGATGTGTGATGATACAGGGCAGTTCTATAATAATGAGTCGTTTAATTACTAGTGATTTTGAAGGCAATTCTTTGAGTGTATAAAGAAAAAAATAAATTAAACATTTGGTTCTGAAGAGAATGGTCTTCAATTAAAACTAAATATACAAAAAAAAAACAAGAAAATTAATATTTTATAAAGATCTTTATTTGGCACAATAATAAACTTATGTAAAAATTAAGCTTAAGTCTTAGAAAATATTCTATAATTCAGTTGAGTTTAAGAAAAATCTTAGGTATGGAAATATAAAGGACAATTTCTTCCATTTGCCAAATGTAAACAAATAAAATGACTAATTAAATAATAGATTAAATTTTTTATCAGAACCGGTCAATTGATAACTATTGAATTATTTAATAAAAAAAAGTTATATTTTGTGCCAAATCAAAGATCATAAAAAATATATTAGAATATTAAATATTTATTATTTGAGATAATATTTAACATATGAAATTAATCAAAATATATTTAGGTGATTCAAATCGTATTTATTATTTGTTTAAAAAAAATTAAAAATTTTATATTTATAATTCAAATTAGTTTGATCTTTTAGTAATTTCTTTATAATAATATGATTACTGTGATTTGTAAATTGTGTTCTCAAACACAGGAATAGCGGTATTGCTCATGTGAGCTTTTCACTTTGAGTTTTTTCCAAAGTATATTTAAAGCTGCGTCTTATAACTGCATAACGACGAGACAATTTACAATAAAACCGACACAAACCTAGACGTGCAAGAGCGTTTCCTTGGCGTTCTTCATTTATTCATAAGCGCCTCCACCTTTTTCCGAAGCTTTGCGCTTCGCGAAACGCGCCGCATGCGAAATACGAAGTGCCGCCCCTGCTGCGCGGCGCAGCACTCAGACGTTACGCAAACACCCCGAACGAATAAAACAAACAAACATTAAATAAACGTATCGATATCGAACGGAATAAAATATAACCAGATATTTATGTCTGCGCTCTGTTTGCGTCCTCATTTCCTAAGCGCAATTGCACTCAGCCGGCGACATTATTTAAATTAAATGCGAGAGTATTTCCATTCATTTAATCTCTTCCAATTGGAGAAAGAAACAAACGCAAAACCACAGTGTACATCATTGGGGAGTTAATATCTACTTACCGATGACATTGGCATGAAAAGGAAGCATTTTGTGGGTTGTATTCGCGGAACAAGCGTCTTTTTGATCAGTAGTGGACGCGACGCAATGCAATAAATTGCTCTTCGTTGTAAACGACAGACGAAATCAGAGAAATATGAGGATAAAACGGAAAATTCATTGTTACGTTTATCGCCGTTTCAAGCGCTCCAGCGCATTGCGATATTTACTGAATTCGTTCAAATAGAAACAGGAATTTGTTTTCTTTCAGCATTGGTCATCACGCTTTATGTGGTTAATACTTCAGCTGGAGCAAAGTGAGCAGCTTAATCATGATTTTATTGTTTGATTTTTCAAGGTACCCAGTTAGATGAGCTTGCATTACATTCAATAGAAGCTTTCACGAGTAGAGCAAAAAAGCAAGATCCTGAAGGAGGAAATATGGTGAATTTGTGATGTAATGAGTAACATTTGAGTACTTCAGTAACTTCAGCTTCAGCCTTCGCCTTGAAGCGCTCGTGTTACATGTAATACACGCTCGTTTCGCAGCCATTTTCATCGCTCTCGTTGCATGACGTCGACGAATCCCAAATGATACATTCGCCAAAGATGTACTATTTACATCAGGTCTGTACTTGAAAGAAAATGCTTAAGAATTATTATTATTAATATACTAAGGTAATCACATTAAGAATTGATTTCTAGTGCAACGTTTTTATCATCTTACCAAGGAACAACTAAAGATAAAATTTATTAGATAAGTTGATGATATTTTTAACGGGCAATAAACTGGCACGTCTCTGACTTTTTGGAAAATTTACATGGCGAGTCGGCAAATGCCAAAGGCGCGTTCAATTTTCATGAAATACGAGCGCCACTCTTCCTAGCTACAGCAGGACGACGTCGTCGAGGACTACTCACAATTTGAACTCCACTTCCACTATAACTAGCACTCTAGCATGTCTAGTTTATGATCCGATATATAGCAGAAATAGATAAGCAAAATAAGCTAGCTATGAAAAAAATAATTACTACTAAACTAACCTACCCATCTAAAATTATTACTCTTTATTAATAATAAATCAACTTGTGTCACCCTGCATCTTACCTAGTAGGTATTGTCATGCATCTACAACACAAGTGTCTAACAGTATTTCTTATGACATTGCTTTAAGCATCTTTCCGTGCAACTTCGATTTGTTTTGCGTTGATTGCAAACAAACAAAACAAAAACACTTGTCTCTTGTGCTCTTCAGTAGCGTTCTTGGAAAGATGTTACGACAGTTACACACTTGTCAGTCCTCTGTTGTACTCAAGGCAATAGCACGCTGTTAATCGTCGCAATAAATCAAATCTGCGCCGCGTTGTTAATTTCGAAAAGTGTTTTCTACGTCGCGCTCTTGTTATCGTTTTCGTTGTTTCTACTTTCATTCGCAGTACTTTAAAGACAGATAGAGTTTTAGTTAACATAATAGAGTGATGACCGAGTTTAAAAGCGTACGTGCTCACACAACGGGTTAGACTATTCTTGCTTGCACAACAACTTAAGGGAGACAACAACAAAACGATGCAATTGACGACGGGAGCCTGAGTGAAAAGTGTTGCGAGAAGAGAAAGAAAACATATGGTGAAAGGAAAATGTGTCTATTCTTCTTTGGAGATAAAGAAGACTGAGATATGAAAGAGGATTTCGTTTGTGGGTGCGTGCATCATTGCGAGAAAATTCATTTGTGTGCAATTTGCGAAAACTGTTATATTGTCAAGTTTTTATTTGAACAGAAGAAAGTTGGATTGAAAAACGTTATAAAAGGATGAAACCTAGGGCATTGTCAAACTTTCAATAAGAAAAACAAGAGTAAAAACTATTTATAAAGTTAATTCATTGAAAATTAAATTTCTATACGTATTGAAGCAAAATTCCAAAGTAATCTCTTTCATTTCTTCTAGAATTTAAGTACTGAAATCATCACTTGTCATTCCATTTACCTCGTTTATTTCTTTACTCAACAAAGTTACAGCCACATAAAACATTGCACATTTCCAGATGAGTGCAGTCAACATGTCAGCAAATCGTACGTCGCAATCGTTCAATTCGCAATCCTCTTGGTAGTTGCCATTTCACTAAGGGTAGCGTCAACGGCGGCATAGCGGTGTAATCGTCGTAAGTGTTTTAACAATGCAAAAGCATTACACGCATCAATGCGCTAGATAAATGAAGGATGAACGGGACGTTATTTACGCGTTACACCTGAGCCCGTCACATTACGCCTCCATCTACTAGGACCTTCTCAACTTGCATCACTCGTAAACTGAGGGAACATCATTCAGAATATGCCTTTCATCAACGTGATGGATTTCAACTTCGTGCTAATATATAGTGAAATATTTTTCTCTCATTTCTTTCTCTTTTTTATTTTCTAAGATTACCATGTTTTACATGTACGTTATTTTATCAGTCTGGACGTGGTATAATCCCTCGATGCGTTTGCATTATCAGAGCATAAAAATGACAACCTTTGAAGTGCACCGGGTAAAACGTGAAAGTCCAGCCGGACGTAGAATAATTAAAAATTATGTTTTTGTGCGCACTTGGATGCAATGCTCGTATCTGTGCATTGTTTGCATGCTGCAGGTCGTGCAATATAATGATGTGGTGCATTACTTGCAGTAGGAGAAGAGAGGAGCACTATTATCCTTCGTTCATTAGCAACGGTGAGCGCACTTACTGCCGGCGGAGGTATAAACGCTTCGCATTGTTAATTAATTGAAAACCGATAATACCCGCCGACCTCTGGCCAGCTGCCCAACGCATAGCAGACGTTTTTATATCCATCTGATGCGCATGCGCATGGTGTGACGGTTTTTAATTTAAGGACTAGAAATTGTATACTGTTGTTGTCACCGTGTCAAACACCATTCGCAATTGATAATTTCGTTGTTGCGCGGCGATACAATAGTAGTAAGCTATTGTTCATGCGGTTCGATGAAGCAATTCATTTCCCAATCGAACGCTCTCCCGAGTTTGAAATAATAAACAAACAATGTACGCAGTGTTACCTAATAACAATCGAGGGCGATGCGTTCACACTGCTGGCGAAGCCCTCACAATGGTAGCCGTGGTGTGCCTGCCTTAAATCATTAGATTCCGTTTAAATAAATAAACATTGCCCGCGAATAGCCTGGCCATAAATCATATGAATCTAGAGCGAGGTGTACTACGTATAGTCTATATGCATACCTCGCAGAATTTGCGCGCGGGGATTGAGATTTGAATACGGTTTGGCATGCTAGAGGCAGAGGTAGATTTTGGGCGCTTACAATATTCGACCGCGGCTAAATTAATGACAATATAATCCTGGAAACAAATGCCTTGGCGCGCCGTTTGCGCATCGTCTTTTTTCCTCCACACGAGGCTTTTGTATATGTATCGAAGCTGCGTCATTTTTATATTTTACGACCGCCCCATGATCTCACACGTATCCTGCACGTTGTTATCCACAGAGCGTAAGCCAGCTTAGCGCGTTTGTTTAAACAGAGTGGAATGTACAATGAATAAATTGCGTATTAATTCCGAAGTTCTCGTAGTTTTACGATCACCAGAACAAAGTTCAGCTTGCTATGCATTAACACCTATTCATCAAGCTCTCCTCAACGACGCGGGGTCATTACGATCGCAAGTCGTTAATTGTCAATCGAGCAGGCACTAAAATCGCGCGTCAAAGTCTCTCACAAGGGCGCTTTAGGTGCACTTCCAGGGTCGTGGAAGAATCCGCTGGAACACAAAATGCAGCGTAAGGCTAAAGGGTCGTTGCCGGCAAGCAAATGAAGTCCTCATTGCCGCCCCCACGAGCGAGTACACAATGACGAACAATGAAACGAATCGATGAGATCAAGTGAGCAAGGGATTAAATCTGGCACTTCAATCTGCCGTCCCTGCACATTCAGTGCTTTCTGCAGTTTTCACTCGGAGTTCTTCCTCTTGTACCTGGATCAGGCAGGAATTGGTGAGTGAAAAGTCCGGCTTATCGAGCAAGGTCTCTAGTCGATTAACGTTAATGAACGAATTTGCTAAAACGAGATGAACTTTTAGCCGTTACGCAGGATGCAGGTAAAAAGCTGGCGATGTGTGCAGTCAGAGAGCCCAGGTCGCGAGATTAACGCCGCGGATTATTGCATAATTCAGGTTAATTTCGCCGCTGGCTCGAAATTGCATAATGCATAATTGATACAAGCATCACGTCAAATATCCTCCTGAATGAGCGACATGCTAGCGGCTGGGATGCATTAAATGGACATGTTCAAAGTGCGTGGGAATCATTTAAAAAAATCTTAAACGAATTCATTCTCTTAACACACAAACAAATTTAATAAGCTACAATTAAAATCATATCCTGATGATTCATTGAAATAAAAGTTTATAGTATCGATTCAAGAGGTGCTCATATAAATCGTACCAGTTGATGAAAATTTCCAAGCCAATATTATTTACTCAAGTGCATTGTGCGGAGACATGATGCCCCGGACGCAACGCAGCGTATAAACTGCTGCCGATGCAACAAGCCGCACACGAACACGTTCATTATCCGGTGTGCTCATTAAAGCATCACCGATTGAATTATGCACCGCAGGTGGAGCATACAGTTGAGCGCGCGCGATCATCTAGGTACCTCTGTTATTAAGATTCGCTCACAGTGTATTTCAGTGGAGGCGTACACATATAAGTATGACTTATCGGATTATAGAGTGCTGACTGAACATTTAACAATTTAACGACTACCTGAACGCTGCTGGTGTGCATCATTCGTTGGCACGCTAGCAATAAATCTGCGGCCTGCTTACAAAATCGCAACATGAGATGCAATCCAGGATGTTGGAATTCTTAACAAAACACATTCGTATATGACGCGCGTTTCTCATTGGTGAAGTTAGATTAACCGATTTGTAATCCTACTTGTCAACCTTGAATTACGCTTTGGCATTTCTCTCAGTGTACTGAGTATTCTACTCAGTAGACTACTCCACAGTGGAGAGAGAAGATAACAACAACTTGAGCCAAACATATGTGACCCCACTAAAACCCAAAACCGGGCTAACACAATATGTCACCTCAAACTAACAATTCTGCTAAACTCTAGTGATATTTGTCTGCATTATTACAATCCATTGCTGATGATGGCTAACTTTCGATTTTTCATGACTTGCTCTTTGAGCGGCCACATATTGCACCGCCAGTCGATCAGTGGGAGCAACATGTGCAGAGAGTATCCAAATAAAAGACGGGACTATCAAGATTATCACCGAAGCACACAAATGTGACAGATATCATATTCACTTGATCACTCTTCTGAGGTGTCAACCCCTACATGGGACCTTCTCCCCTCGTTGTCCTCACACAAATAGAATGCAGAATTCACGAGTGGATTGCTTTCACGCGCTCCGAGTTTATCCATTTGTGGCGATGCACAACATCGAATTAAGAAGGAGCTTTTCAGTGCGACCCTTGTGTTTGGTCACACTTCTCATTACTATATTACATCCATCATGTTACAGCTTCGTTGAGAGGAGGTGTGAAGCTTCCAATCCGCTTGAAGGAGTTCCATGTTCCAGATGGATATCAAATCGATGCGCATAAATTTTCGCTAGCCTTTAATGTTGAGACATTTCCAAGACACATATTGTTCCAGAATATTGGATCAATCCAAGATAACGCGCCTATGCACTGCAGAATTAATTAGATCAGCAAAAACAGTCTTACTATCTTACTTGATCGCGTGCAAATACGTCTGAGACTCTACCACCGACCGAAGATTGATATCATCCTCTCTGTAGATTACAATGCTATAATATCCGGCTGCAAAAGCTCCAGCATACTATAGCATCCTTCTCCTACATACATACAACTAGTCAATTTATATGCTTCCTTCTTCCACGAACTTCCTCGCATAGTGATAGTGAATTCTTAGAGTATCTACTAGTTAGTCTACACATCTTGCATTGTTTTAACCTTTGCAATAACTTGTTTCTACGCGCATCCTTTATCGATAACTATATCTAGGAACGACATCATTTTAGGATAGAACTTGGTGCAGTTTATAGAACTCTCAATTGATACAAAGTGTAGTCGAGCGTGAAAAAGATGATCATCTTCATTTGAGAAGTCAAATGCCAGTTTATTTTAGTACGATGCCAAGTGCTTAACACTGTGTCAACATCTTTGAAGCATAATTGGGAGAGCGTGAAGATCCATTTCGAAGATATCACTTCTCGCCCACACTCGACTACATCATCTAGAGCTAATTCAAATGTATTTCAAATAGAATTTCTCGCCTCCTCGACGATTGCATAATGAATATTAACGTCTTTTGAGGATTATATATCACGATTTCGAGTTAACTCTTTGCTTAATCAACTTGCAAATACCACTTTCAGCTTATTAACATACACTGCAGAGGGTAACAAAAATATTGGTGCTGAGTAAACTTGGCATTTGAGAATTTGACGTTAAGTGTCTATAGTTCTTGCGACTTCTTCATATATTAATTTATTTGGATGCCACGCGCACGGAAAATTAGTCTTCTCCAAGGGTCAATCACTCATAACCAAAATTTAATCAAATTGTGAGTATTCCTATTGTCAAGCATAGGGTGCAAGATGCGAAAAGATAACAAAAGAGCATTACATCCGTAGTCAAAGTGATCATTCACAATAAGTAAATTGCAATGAGCGGGGTTGAATGAGTGAACGTCATGGTGCAGGATCAGCAAGACGAGCAATTGATGACGGTATTTTTAATAAATGAGAGCAATAAGTCTGCCAAAGGCACAAGAAGACCCTTGTCTATCTAATGCGTAATGACTCAGTGCTTGTAAGTTACCAGGCTAACACCTGTGCGTAGGTTTTTAAAATAATATGATTAGACTCAGCAAATTCAAAGTATATAGCTCACGAATACTCCATATATCAAGTTAAACCGTAAGTGTCTTGAGTAATAATTTTTTCCTACTCTGCATTTGCCACTCTTCACAGCCATATAATGCATTAGTGTCGATTGGGAATGTATGGATATCAGATGTGCATTGCTTTACACCGCACTGCCATCAAACGTGATTAATCAAATGATTATTGCTTTTCGCTTAATGCTCATGGCGCGATATGCACGTGGTACGTGCGAAGCCGGGAATGGCCCACGGGAGACATTCGAGTGCGCGTCGCTATCGCAATGAGCTGCACTTTGTACTTAGAGCACTTTTATCCTAATGTAATAAAAGTAATAGCATCGGCACAACTAGATGGTTCGGTGTGCTCTTCCGGTGCATTGTTCAGCTATGACTAGAAATAAGAGCCTCATTTTTGAACTGCGTTGTTTTGTGATTTTACGCACGATTAGCTGATTTTTCAATCTCCATTACATAAATTTCAATGCCCCACGGGCGCTCTCTTTAAATCAACGCGTGCCATTTTTCATTTCTCACGTGCAGCGTTTGCGAAAATTGTAATTACAATAAAACGCACACGATGGCAGCGATGGCGTCACAACTTTTGCGTCATATATTCAACGAGAAAGTCGGCTGAAACAAATGATAATGCAATATCAGATTTGTTACAATAGTAATTTATAAAAGTTGTCCGGACGTTAGATTGTTGCTAATTATTTGTTGTTGAGCCAAGTAAACAGGATTTTTAATAACATTAATTAAAATTGAAAAAGGACCAGAACTGGATTAATTAATGTTAATAGCAGCTGTAGTTAACATTTTAGTGAGATTTTAGATTAAAATGTTTTTAACTGTTTTTGGTCTACCAGAGTGACAAATTTAAAAATGAAAAACAACCCTTGATGTGCAAAACGTGATTAATAAAAACACACATCAACCCCACGCTACCCCAACACTCCGGGTGTGCAAATTCTAGGGGGTGGAAGCATTTGAAGCGTTCAGTGTCGCATGTAAACATAATAGTTTTTATAGGTTTTATTAGTCTGGCTGGGTGAGTAGTGCATGGATGGATTTCGGATTGGGACGGTCATAAAACAGAACTACCGTTTAATGTGTGTTGCTCCGGACGACGACGCGCATGATACATGACGCTGTTAATTATACGCCGAGGGTGAGTGCCCGCACTTACGGAAAAGGCAATAATGTTAGGGAAGGGAATGATTAATCCGAATGCGGTCGCGTAGGCATGCCACGAGAGGTGCTAGCTGGATGTGAGAAGCCACGAGGATGTAGGGAGTGCTGGACCATTATGGTACACCCATCCCCGAACTGGAACATGCCGTTGTTGTAAGTGTTGAATTCACATGCTGTTCAATGTCGTGTTAGTGTATGACATTGTTTGCTAAATTTATACACACCTTGGGATGGGGTGCAGTGAGGAAGAATTATTTTGAAATAAGAAGAGATGTAATGCAATAAATC
Organism: Diploeciton nevermanni; assembly: GCA_027575565.1. Lineage (NCBI taxonomy): Eukaryota > Metazoa > Arthropoda > Insecta > Coleoptera > Staphylinidae > Diploeciton > Diploeciton nevermanni. The sequence continues at coordinate 4,615,001 of JAODIE010000005.1, forward strand.
AAATACAGCATTTGATGTAATATCATTTTTGCTTTCAATTTGAGAGAGGGTAATATCCTCAATTAGTCAAATCAAGAACCTATTTTTCTAAATTTTCTTTGTCCTACCATCCAGCTGTTCCATTTTTTTTTATTCTGCATTTTCGCTGATTTTCTGCTGTCGCTTCAATGCATCATAAAACCTGCCCACAAATGAAAAAAATATATAATGAAACCGGATTATGTTTACTTCCTTTGACTTTAAGCTGACACCCGCGACGCACCGAAGATTCAATGTGTAAGGCGTGAAATAAGGTGACTCGGAATAGAAAGCAAAAGATAACGCACAAAGCACACAAACTCGACTTTTCAATTTCACAAAATTCATGGATATTTTTGTTGTCAGAGGATGTACGTTCGATGCGACGCATTGAAAACAAACATTGGACAAAAGAATTAACACGAATTACGTTTTGTAGTAAAAAATCTCTAGCTTTTATGTATTTTCTATACTCAACATTAGAGACATTAAACAGAAAAGTGTTCAATATTGTATTGTTTCAAATGATTAACTAGATGATTTAATAATAATAATAGAATTTAATGACATTTACTTAGTCACCAGATCTAAGCACCATCACAAAACGTCATAATTAATGCCTTCAAAGCTGATGATTGATGTTCCACTGCCATTCCACCCTCGCATTCTGCGACAATATTTTAATTTCTCTTGCAATATGCACGTCAAAATCAATTTAACTCTAATCCTCTAAAACCCACCGCAGCCTAAATTATATTTAAATATATTCACTTTGCACCGGTCCCTAGCGCGTTGACTTCATTTCTTTAACTTTAATTTCAATTAAAGCAAGCGCAAAACGAAGAACCGCACAAATTTGCACCCCCAGCGTGCTGGACAAGTTGAAAATGGAAAAATGTAAATTTGTTTTTAATTCTTCAGTCCTAATATTTTTGGATTTGATTAAGTCAAAGAAACTTTTCTAGACACTTTTCTAAGGTCCGACTTTTGCGGTGGGGCGGTTAACCTCCTCGAAGTGTTTGCGCACTGCAGCCGAACCGTAGCGAAAATTACTCAAACCTTTGTTTGTTGCGCGGCACTGAAAACATAAATAAACTTTTGCGTACGAAGCATCAAATTAGAAACAAACATGTTATGTGCTTCACCGTCATCACCCTGGTCAGTGGTGCATAATAACTCATTAATCAATACATAAAGAGCTTGCGTTTGTTTGTGAATTGTACCAGTGAACAACATTTTATTGAATACGAATATGCCAGAGTTTGCAATAACTTTTTTGCCTTTTATTGTAACAAATGTCCGAATAAAAAAAATTATCCACTTAGAACAAGTGCTGCTTGACACTGAGTTAAAAAGATTTTTTTAAATTAAAATTAAAAGCAAGTAACCTTCCCTCATCTCGGTTTCTTTTTCGATTGGAACGAAATTTGAAATTGGCGTTGCCAGTACGTGGATATTTGAAAGTTATAACCCGGTGGGAGTGACTTGAAACGGGCCAGCACCGTAGAGAGGCAAGAAATCAATCAGAGCCAGGAAAGCGAAAAGTGTGTTCGTTCAAAACCGGAAGTCAATACGCACCTGAAGTGCCTTCTGTTCTCATAAAACGCAATTTTATGGAATAAAATAGAATCAATGTAGAATCAGAAGTAGATTAATAATACTTAATCATAGTTCTTCCTTAACTATGGTTTGACTTTAATACTAAGAAATTTTTTCTGAGATTGCTTCCTAGGATATCGGGAAGCAATGCTTAATAAAAACACGTGTTAATTAAATCTTAAATTGTTTTTTCGAATGTTGCACTTTATATCTGCTGTGTCAGGAAATTGAATTTTGTTTAGCAGCATAATACAAGATATATTTTTAGCAACACTCTCGGGAAATTTTGTTATATTATTTCCATAATTATCACACGGCTGTCACACGCTCGATTTCCCGGTTGCAATGCAAACCTGATACTTGCATCGCCCGCCGTATGCCCATTGGTCAATAATACAAATCGAGCGACAACAAAAGCGCGCACAAATCGATAAATAAATAACATTTATGAACGCACTAATATGGTGATAATTCCTGCACACATGCAACATGTCCGATGCTAAATATTAATCAATCGTGATTTGTATTTTGCTGTCATTTCCGTACACATCGAAAAAATAGATACGTTCGCTGCAATTTGCCTCGCACCTCCACATTCCAGCCTCCTCGTCCATGGTGGAGATGCAGTTGTCATATATCAAGATAAATTTGCAAATAAAAAAACATTAGCATTGGTGGACATAGCGCAAAAACGTTAGAACGATGAGGAATTCGACGTGGAACGGGTCCGATTCCGTCCGGTTCGCGTGGGTGTTTTATTCATCCGCCGCGTGTGTTCAACAAATGGTCATTTTTGCAATTTTATTACATCCGCACATTGCGCGCCCGCTTTACCTTTTATTGCATGCAACCATCAAATATGCACAGTGTAAATATTTCATTTCATTATCTCGCGCGTGCGGATTTTCGAGTGTGCGCGGAATTTCATGCGATTTCCATGAGCATCGACTATAAAATCTGGTTAGAAATTAAAATAAACTAAAAGCATACCATCAGTCAACCATATGGGAATCATGCATTCTGACATGTATACACTAAAATAGCTTTTACCATTGTGAATAATATAGCAATATAAAATTATGCATGTAAAGAAATACTAAATTGACTATAAATAGAAGTCTATTCTATTTGAATTAAAAATTTATCAAACTCAAAGCAAAAAAAAATTAATTGAAACAAAAGCATACATGCAGTGTTGAATGTGCCACTCTCAACACAAAAAACAACTGTTTGTAGCCAATTTGAAAGAATTCGGAAGTGTAACTTTCACCAATTTTCGACGTTTTCGACTTTCTGCCCCGACTTGCTCGACAAGAAAAGCAGTACGTGCCACACGAAAGACTTGACGTATCGCGCTTTTGAATTTCAATGAACACGTGCAAAGATATCACGTTCGAAACAAACGAATAACGAACGAATAAACCTCAAGCTTTCTGTGCATCGAATACCAAATTGTTGCCCATTATTCTCGTCACCGTCACGATTTTACTACTTTACGATTTATATAAAAAATAATCATCCACCCTCTCTGATCGACCACAAACAGACAAAAAAAACCCAACTCTAAGAGCCACAGAGCAAATTGCAGAATGTGTTTAACCCAATTGCATTTATGCACGAAAAAAAGTCACTGCTTTCTATTCAGTTGTGGCATTTTCAGATAACTGAAGTGCATTTGAAACATCTATTTATAAAGTGCACGCTCGTGGTGACCTAATCTCGTGATCTCGAGCAGCAGAATCTATTAAAATTACGCAAAGCCGTCTTCAGCGCATTCAACTCGTGCAATATGTCGCGGCGCGCGGCGCGTTCGATATCCGCGATACAAACGCAATTTAAAATTCAAATCGAGCTCGTGATACGCGCAAACGGCAGCCGCAATTTATAGACGCGTCACAATCGCGCACGTTGATAATGCCACCCACAACGAGACGATGCGAATCAATTCTTGTGCAAAGTATATTTTCATGTTTCGTATTCTTCACTTAACATGTCACTTAAATTTAAATATTAGCTGGAAATCGTAGAATTTTAGTCCTTTCAAGCTTTTCAAATTATTAATGAGGTTTTGAGTTTAGACTGATGGAATGCGAAAAGTAGCTTATCTGCACTTCTAGATTAGTTTTATAGAAAGTCTATTTAGATATCTTTAATTATTTCTAAAAATAAAAATAACATATTTTGCACAACACAACCATCAACCAACGGTTTTTCAGCCATGAAATTATAATAAAATCTTTCTTTATTAAATAACAACAAAATAATAATAACAACAATAATAGTTATAATAGCAGTTACAGAGAAGGGCATATTTGAAGGACACGAGTTCAAATCCTGCTGGAGGTATATTTAATGTACTGCTAATAACCCTGGTTGTTGATGCAGCATAACGGAATGGAGGTCAAGTACGGTGTTGGTATCCCACATGGTTGTAGTACGCTCCAAAAATAACAAGGGCTTCGTGATGTGTAACTTATGAACGCACTTCAACTACATCGGTCGTAGACTGACAGACACCGTACTTGACCTCCCCTACTGGCCGCTGAATCGTTTTTCTCTTCGGCAGAATGCAGACTTTCAGAATGGTTAGGTTCTACAACGCTTCCAAGTGTGCTACACCGAGGCGGTTGAATAGTTATAATATAATTTGTTTAATTGAGTAGAAGTTTAATATTACTCATAAAATTATGAAAAGTTACCGAGCAAATGGTCGCTCGCATAGCTGAAAAGTACGTTTGAGGGCAGCACTATGTAGAGCTACTTCTTATAAATCAACGAGCAACACGCAAAGATTGTTGTAATCCCATTATGTAAACAACTCTCAGCGCAGGTAATCCTTTGTTGACCACTATCATCTCCACCCCACTCTATTTCTACCTGTGCTAGCATCCAGTCACTGCTTGTGCTTGACATTCTAGAACATGCTATTGCACTTCTCTTTAGAACCGTAGAGGTCAGCACAATGCAGATCCACTTTGTACAGATTCATTCAAATATTCAAGCGGAATCTATGATTATCATCTTTAGATCCACTAACTGGATGATTACGAATGTGTAGTTCTAATTAATATGCAACATTGGCTTCAACATTGAATAGCATAAAATTGAATAATTTGTTGTATCTTGTTTTCGATCTGAATATCAAACCAGGTTATTCAAAACGTATTCAAAATATCTTGACCTCATAAAATAAATCTACCCACATTAATCCTTATCAATAAATTCCACGTTCCTTTCCAGATTAAAAGCTCCGATTGAAGAGGTTCAATTACCAGGCACAGCATGTGTTTAATGTTTCTAATTTATTATAGATTTTCAATTAGCACGAGACGCGTCCGATGTGTTTTATTAAGTGTCGAAAGAATTTTATAGCTTTCTATGTCTTCTGTACTGTAATTATCCGATAACATACAAAAATACGACTACAACGAGATAAACAATCTCGTTTTTGGAGAATATCGCGTCTCCGGCGTATGTTTAACCAGTGGAACGGTTCTCACGCACGAGAAAAACCAACAAAATCTACCAGACGAAGAAGTAAAGAGGTAAGAAGTAAAAAGTTTTATGATGACTTATGAGCTTTCTTGATTTTTCTATTTGCCCCATAGCGAGCTAGAGTGGAGAGAGTGGAAAAGTTGCAGTGCAACCCGGAAAATTAAAAATGTCTTGCCGCTCGTCAGGCTTTCACGTGATTTACGAGGTTCTAAGTGAAACGCTTTTAAGTTTCTTGTTTGTCGCGTCACTCGCTCCCAAATGCACTCCGCATAATATGCATATCTTTATAGATAACAACCTGTGCTAGTTTCATTGTAGGTTAGAATATCTGCTTGATATCTGTGTCGAAGTTGTAAGATGTAGAAGCGCAGAAACAGAATTTTTATTTTCCATAAAGGTCTCCGAGTAAGCTCGACGACATAAGACGCAAGATTTTGTTGCATCCTCAAAAATATTCCCGATTTGTTGCAGCGAATACACAGATATCGTCGAGGTGAGCGGAAAAACGTCAGATTTCCTTCGAGCGCAAAACAGCGACGCGGCGCTGGAGAAATCTTATTACTGGGACCAAAGGCGGAAGGCTCGCAGCGCGATGATGCAACGTGTACGTAATGCTCGGATATAGGAAATTGCACGCTCGGGAATCGAATGGAAGGAAGCTGGGCACGATACGTAGATAGCAATGATAATAATAAGGCTAAACTAGGCACATTCAGCGCAAAAGAATCCTGGTGCAGACAATTGCATTCGAGTACTTTATTTCCAAAGGTATTATATTTACTTATAATCTTCAACAGTCTGAAGCATTGTAAAATACAATTGATTGGGTTTTGTATTAATAATTTTTATATTTGTACAAATCTATTGCTTTTTGCACTCGTGTCGATATAAAAATGGAATCAACGCGCACACGGAGCACACATTCCAATTCGATTGCAAATATAAAATGTAAATTTGAATTGTCCCGATTGTAACGCGCACACGCTGAGAGGTATTCTTACATTCACGAGCACTACCTATGCGTTTTTCAGCTGCTTGAGCCCTAAGCCAATACTGAAACGCTCCAATAAGGCTTTGTACATATTGAGGTATTAAATATGTATAACAACGTCTGGGAGAATCCAGAAAATTCCTTAATTTATAAGATATCAATAATGAAAAATTGTAATGCAATCAGTTTATTATTAGCCTTAGAAAATGACACTTCTTGGTTACTCTTAAATGTTTTACAAGCAGGAAGTAGGTCTGTAGGTACCTCAGTTTTAATACATTTTTACAGTAATAGAGCTTGCAGTAAAACTAGTAAATCATGAATAAGTAAACTCTCAATTCGTTTTCCAGCGCAAAACTAGCGCGTAGTTCGCTATTTGTCCCTGTAAAAACTTTTCTTGCGCGCTAAGAACCCAGCACATGTACGTCATATTCACTCACACAGTAAATTTTAATACGACAACTTTACGACAACTCTTCCGCCGCCGCCGCCGTCAAAAAAAGTTGAATTCAGCAGTCACTACGTCGGTAAAACGTTGAAACTCCCGCCGCTCCCAACACTCCCAACGTTTTACTACTCGTGCAATTCCTGGCACAATTTCTCTTCGCAACAACTAGTCTCAACTGTGAGTACAACTCGAGCTTGCACTATTTTCTGAACATTGGAATTGAAAAAGCTAAGGTACATTGCATGAGCTTGTGTGTTATTCGAACAGTTTACAAAGTAAATCTCAGATATCCGCAGTGCAGAACACTGTAATACCGACGCTATCTTAGATTTTAACCATGTCATTAAAATTTCCCATTTCAAATAAACCTGCACCTGGTGCATGACATTAAAATAGCTTTGTGTCGATGATGTTACAATTCGGGCAACAACCAGCACGATGTACAGCCATAGAGGGGAATCACAATGTTTGTGCATGAGCTGTTTTAAAATTGATGCATTCATTACGAACGTGGAGTCGTAGGCCTGCTGCACGTAACGCCGCCGCCACCATTTAAACTTTTACAGCTGTAGCTCGTATTGCTATAGGTATACGAGCCCAGGCGAGTGGATGGGGGCAGTTCAACTAGACAAACATAGGCTCTGCATCATTGAATCGTTGGATCTTGATACAAATTTAAACAGTGGACAAAAAATCAGTAGAGCAACCGAGAGCTTGGTTTGGTATTCGTCTACCTATCTAGGAGAAACATAAAGCACTTGGTTTATTCCTAAAGCAGGTTTTTTGATTTTCCACTGCAGTTATTCCATAGAACTCGATGTAATCTACATTTCCAATTACGTCCATCAAGTACCTGATTACTGCCATGAGCGTGTGTGGTGTGGAGCGCGGAGACGTTGTCGAAACTGTTGCATGCTCCAAATCCGACAACGACCTGTCAGATGTGATCCTCTCAGCAGCTACATGGAATAGACCAGCATCATCTCCAGAATAGCTGTACACAATGTTATATTGTTCAACAATTCATTGTTTACGCCCACATACACCTCAGTACCACACATAATTATGAATTATTGCGGTGTGTTCACACAATACACATTTTTGCTCCTCAATTGTTTATTGAATTATAGCTTCTTCTGGAATCCTACATCAACAAAGCATCCTGGATACACGACATGGGTGCTTGATATTAACAGCTGGGATAGCACAATCTATCACCACATTGCAAACTTTCAGCTACCAACAGCGTATAACTAAATGTCCTATATAAACATTAAACATACCGTGCGCCAAGCACATCATTACCTGCTACGTCCATCGCACCCTCGGCTGCCATTCGGGCACGTAGTCACCGTTCTATTGTCCTTGATGTAATAATAATACAGGATTGCTGGCGGGTTCGCTCCCGACAGTCCATGCGTCAATACGAACTGGTCCATAAACGCGCTCGTAAAGCATCGCGCACAGCCGATGCCACTATCATTATATTATTTATAATAACGGTCGCACTAGCGTAATTATCCGATGTGTACTTACCGTAAGTAATGAACTGATATAGCGTCTACCTGCGCTGCCCCCTCGTTCTTCGAGGATTAATGGTTTAATGGATCTTAATTAATCGACCTAGGCCTTTTTTGCTCAATCCCCATTCCATGACTATATTACAGACGAGAAGATTTTATTTTACCCCAAAACGCAAGTTCATTCTTTTCTGGCGGACCTCATTCTGTTTCATTCGCTCTTGGGCTGATTGCGTTCATCCAGCGTTCATTTTTCGATTTCGTTTGTGTGTCAGTGATGGATCAGCTCGCCACAAACGATTGCCAACGCATTTATTTCAATCGTCATGAAGTTTTGACAACCGACACGTTTGCCAGGCCATTATTTGCATTTTTCTCATCTTTCAACTTCATTTTTGCGATGGATGTTGTAGTTTATTGATTGCACTTTGCAATGAGAAGCAGAAAAACAAACAGGTAAATAAATCAATTCCATTTAATTGGATTCATCAACAATTTTTACCTGAAAACCAATCGAAAACGTTAGGTGCAATACTATAAAATCCAATTGAACCGAATAGGAACGTTCAAGGAGGTGGTATCGAGCATGCAGTAATTTGAATTTTTTGCTAGTATAAATAAACATCTATAAATAATCTCTCTTCTAACAAATTTAAATAACAATTCATTGACTCTCAATCTTAGAAATGAAACCAAACCAATGAAACATTAATAGCATAGGCAGAAAATATACATACTAAGCCTAAAAACATGAGCATAATTGATGAGTCCTTACGGGAGGCGGCAGTATTAATAAAAGTAATTGGACCTTTTCTCGACGCCACCGCGTGCCACACTAGACTGCTTCTTCCTCAGCAACCGCCCCTAAAAAACGAGCAAAGCGGAGAGCACATTCATTTTGTCCGCGCGCTTCGTTTTTCCTAAGTAAAACGAATGCCCAGCGCAAACGGGAGCCGGATCAGCAAGCACCAGGTATTATTGTTTTCAGACGAAATAAAGCTGCAAATATACCGGGTGCACAGAGCATAATCGGGGCAATTCAACTACAAAAACAGAATTTTGGAAACGTAAGATTGATTTGATCGATATTGAAGTCTTGGGATTTAATTTACTTCCTCTAATTGTATCTTAAAGTTTGTTTTCATTGTAGATATTTTTTTAACAAATACAATACTGCAAAGCAAAAGACATCCGTTTATTCATCTAAGTCAGGAGTACGGGACTTCTAATCTTGCCTTCTCTTAATCAACCAGAGAGGGACGACAGCGTCTTTAAACTTCTTTGCCGGGTGGTTGCTACGTCTCCTTCACTGCTTTCTTACACGTTTTCAGATTTGCGTTTGTGCCCGCGAACAAATAGATAACACACAACAAAGCAAGCGCAAGTCGAGAACTTTGCGCGACGAAGAAATAGAAAGAATTGAGCAAATAAATAATGTCGTCGTTTATATCTGTACGCGCTGCGTCAATGGCGTTTGCCATATATTACAATGCAAGCTGCGTAAGACGCGACGAATAATGGCGAAATTAGTCCTTTTTCTAAACAATCGAATTTAATTAAAACTTGGAAATTAATTGTATGAATGTGTGTCCTGGCCGAGACGACTAATTTGATCGTCGGCAGTAATTACGCGCCGCTGAGATTTTAATATTCATTTGTTTTCTTCGTACGATTGTTCGCGTTTTCAATTAGTCCGTAACGCATAAAATCTAATGAATGCCCATTCAGAATTTTGGCTTGACATTGAAATGAGCGTCCATCGAAGCAGATGAAAGGCTATTTCATATTTGAACGGACCACGTTTGACTAAATAAATATTTATGACTGTGATGTGATGATTGTATTGATTTCATGCTGCGATACGTCATGTGTTCATTTGAATATGGTTGATAGGATAATTTATGTGTTCGTATATGGAGATATGATATTGAGATGCGACAAAGCCAATATTCATATCCTTATAGCCTAATAAAGCGAAGCCATTTAAGGATGAAATTGAAATCAAGATGAAAAATGGTAAAACAGCATGAAATAATCATCTATTGCAACATACTACACCAATCACAGAACTTAATCACATATTACACAAAATATTATTACAATTTTATATAATTTATGATGATGATCTGCTCGGGAATAGCGATTTTATTTTATTGGATTTTATTGATTCTTTGCTACTGGCAGCGGCATCTAGAAACGTAATAGTAAACCATAGCATCTCATGTAAGGTTACTCGATCGCACATTTTATATCTACCTTTCAACACCACCTTATAATAAGATGTTTTTCCGGCGAATTTTCATAAATCATGTAAGAAATAGAACGCAACGGCAATATATCTACGTGTTAAATCACCCTGTATTTACTGCACCATGTCAGCTAAATCAAAACAGTGTTCTTCAGCATCTTCCAAACACAAGAGTTGTGTTTGCAACACCTACAAGGTCTTATGCGAAAGGAAAAGACAAAAAGAAAGACAAAAGTGAGTAATTGTAACTAACTTCCCAAAGCATATGTTTTTCAAGGCTTATTTTACTATATATTACACTCTCTATTTAAGGTAAAACAAAAGTACAAGTAAATGAAGGACAACTAAATGAAGTGCTGAACATTGATGCATACAAGACCAGCCTAGAAAAAGCTTTAGAAACAATGAAAAATGATTTTACTAAGAATTTATCACTTAGATCAACTACAGGTAATTGATAGACATAGTTTTGGAAGCAAGATCAAGTAGCAATAAGTATTAAACTTAATTATTAAAGGTTCCATTGAATCAATTCAGGTTAATGTGGATGGCAAAGAACATTCACTCCAAGAATTAGCACAGATTGTGAGGAAGAATCCAAAGACAATTGTGATGAATTTGGCAGTGTTTCCACAGGCAATTCCAGCTGTTTTAAAGGCATTGCAAAAGAGTGGTATGAATCTGAATCCGCAACAGGAAGGAACAACCTTATATATACCAGTGCCAAAGTATTAATTTCATTGCTATGGTGTAACTCTAATATAGTTATTGATTCATTGCTGTTTTCTCACTACAGAGTAACAAAAGAACATAGAGAGAATTTATCAAAGAATGCTAAGGCATTGTTCATCAAGTGTAGGGATACAATGAAAGATGCTCAAAACAGACAAACCAAAAACATCAAGAGGAAAGAAGACATTTCCCAAGATATTGCAAGGAATATGGAGCAACAAATTATACAGATTGCTAACGAATTTATTAAAGATGCAGAGAAGATTCTAGAGAGTAAACAAGCAGAATTGATTGGAAAGGATTAAAGTTCATCAATCATAAGTCAATAACTAAAGAGAAAAATTGGTTATTTCAGAAAGGTGTATTTATTAGATTATGATGTATAAATGTAACTCTCGTATTTTTAACTGTTAAAACCCGCCGTGACCGCTTAACTAACTCAATATTCTTAAAAGAAAAGCAGCCACGGCGCAATGTCAGTAACATCCCTCAGAAAACCATCTCTTATCATCTTAAACGGACACCGTGTTATGTTAGATAATGAAGGCTCATGTTCATATTTGGAAATAACCTGAAATCCAATTGATTCACTTATTCTGTGTCCATTGCAACTGCTGGAGCGGGATCTCTTGGGCCGTCGTCCCCCGCTTCCTCTCTCAGTGCACCGGCGCCGCCATCGGTACCGTGTCCACCACGTCTTTCTTCACCTTCAATCATTCTCAAATATTGAGCTGTTTCATCTTCATTGAGGATCTTGAACTCAGTAATACCCTCTCCAATATAACCAATTGACACATTCTTAGTGTTCAAGTCAACTTCATTTGGAAGAGTATCTCTTAGAGCTCTCAAACCATGCTTTACAATCTCTTCTAAAGAGCAAGCATTGAATTCATCCAGGTGCTTTTCCAAGTAAGTCCTGGCACTTTGAGACCTAGCACCAATAGACATTGCCTTGCAATCGAAGTAGTTGGCTGATGGACATGTTTGATAAATATGTGGGCCTTGATCATCATATCCAGCAACAAGAAGGCCAACTCCATAAGGGCGGCGATCGTAACGCTGGGTGCAGATCTGCATTTTGTTTCCCAACGCTGCAATTAGACGGTTTACAGGCAGTAATGAGTCGTGAGAATACTTATAGTTGAGGCACTCGGTTCGCATATAACGACTAAGCATGCGAGCATCAGCGGTGAGTCCAGAGATGGTAATACCCATGTGCGAATCGATGGGAATGATCTTTTTTTGGTGAGCAGAAAGCTCGCTGGAAGCTCGTTTCAACGCAATGATCACGGCATGAGTTCGGCTTTTGAGTCCCACAGTGGCTGAGCCTAGTTTAACTGCTTCCATGGCATATTCTACCTGGTGAAGACGGCCCTGAGGACTCCATACTGTAACGTCACTGTCGTACTGATTACGGAACATCTTGAGAGTTATTTATTGGTAAATCTAGGTTTCGCCGGTCAAGTTTCACGACAAGAACTGACTCCGCTTGTTGGCGAGTGCGAAATCGACAAAACTGTTCGTAATGCTGACAAAAGTGGAATGTCAAAAGTGGCGGCGCAATGAAAGCATGAATGCTGTATAAGTAGTTGCATATAATGGATTCCTACTTGAAACAAAATAAATGATTCAAAATAATTATAAACTTGTTGCTAGAATATTTTTAAAATATATATAATTTGAACTAATATCGCAAAAAGTTTGAATATTGGTTTACATATTTTTATAACAAAAATCACAGATAACAGTGTTACATTATCAGCAACAATTTCGGATATTTAGAAAATGTTTTGTTTTTTTGGAAAAATAATATGTTAATTTATTGGAATTGCGTTTAGGCAATTCCTGAATAACAAAGCTTATACAGCTGCAAGTTCCGCATAAATCTTAAATCAAAATAGCTCTTGATATTCATTTTTGTCAATTTTCAAGATTGGTTAACATTCACCTTGGAGGATGGAACGTAAAGATGCCAATAAAACTTCAGAAAATAGATCTACTCACCTGCATTTGCCATGTTTATTACCAATTTCTATATCAAAGCACTTAATATGCAAATTTCACTTGCATGTGCATGACATTACCGTAGTAATAACAGCATTCATTAAATCCTCTCAAGTAACTAGTCTGTATTGATTTGGAATGACATTAAGGAGTAAAGCATACATATTGGCTGCTTTCACATTTATGAATATCCGGAATTAATAGATTTTTCAATCTTTCCATTGAAAAGATTATTAAAGACTCGCTATTATTGAAAAAGCAAAAATTATTTAAATTTGGAAGTGCATTTACAATTTCAATAGTAAACTCCCTCCTTGCAATGTAAACGTGCTAGAACGGACGTAAAAGGAAATGAATATAAACCATCCACTAGGTAAGTGTTACGTCTATTCGATAAGTCTCGTGCAAGTAATCACTTCGCAATCTTTAAATTCCCGCAATAGTTTTCGCAAAGCAGTTCCAAACCTGACGTATTAGACAATTTGATAAATATTACAGGTCGAAGGTATTTCAAATGTTCCAATTAATCGACCGTTTCTTAGTTATATTTAAACATTACTGTTAAACAGTTTTGCATTCAAGTTATCCTCAGACATAAATAAAGTGTTTTTATTTCACTCACGCAATATATAAGTGTCTTATTAAAATCTTATCGTGTACCAGTAAATTGTCATTCGGTTGGAATCGGCGACATGGAGAGCATGACGAGTTACGGAGAAAATATGTTTCATCTAGACGAAGGTATAAAACAACTAACATTGTAAATGACAAATAATTTTTAATTTTCGGCTTTTAATGTGCAATTCTAGATCCAAGAAGCAAAAATTGGTTTCTCATAGACTCCCCAAAGGCAGTCGCAATGCTGCTTGTATGTTACGTCGCTTTTGTTACAAAAATTGGACCAGCCATGATGAGAGATTACAAAGAGTTTCAACTGAAGAAGTTTATGATGTTCTACAATGCGTTCCAGATTGTTTATTGTGCTCTACTTGTTGCATTTGTGAGTATTAAACTACTTTTAATACTATTCATAACGAATCACTGATTTTATTTATCACGTTCATACCGGCGCGGTCCACCGCATTCAATTGTGCTACATGTTGAAAATGAAAATATCTCACAAATATTCCTTTATAATATTTATTTTTTTCAATAGTCATAATTAATTAAGGAATGCTATAAAAATGTGTCCGAGAAAAAACATGCACTCATACTGCTTTAACAAATTACACGAAAATCATTAATAATGCAGTTATAAAAGTAATAATATTGACTTTTTATATTTTTTTTTATTGAGTTTGACTTATTTTTATAATACTGTATATACGAGTATACCACAAAAATTAAAACGTAATTTGCTCATTGCATTCTTAAACAGATTTTGTTCAGTAATTATATGTATTATATATAAATATGATATAGATTCATATATAATATATAAAATGACTGCACAAAATTTGTTTAAGAAGGCCATGATGTGCAATGTCCGAATTACGTTTATTGTGGTTTTGTTCTGCTCATTTTCTTAGACAATTTTTTGCAGCATTCCTTGTGACATTTACGGGACTCTCTTGCAGATCCCTCATATGATAGAGGAAAATGTTAATGTGACGGTATATAACGGTATATTTGTTCACTGGCACGAGTTAAACGACTTGAACAAGAAGCACGTAGGATTAAGAAAACAAACAATGCAAATCTAAACTGGCAAAAATCACGCACTCTCGGATGAAGCCTTAAATTGGGGCACCGTCTTGCAGCAAATAGAATGCAATGTGTGAACGTGTTAATGATAGTTTCTTACCGTATATTTTCTTGTTCTTTTTGATAAGGAAACTGACACTAAATCTATCAATTTACAAATTATAACTTTTTTTATGCCACAAAATCTGAGGTTATTATCACTATTGTGATACTTCTATAACGGCGGTTTGATTAGAAAAGTTTGTACTAAGAAGTGAATATTGTGTCAGGCAGTACTTATTTGTCATTGCTTTTTGTTCAATTGGGATTTCAGTCATTAGGCCCGTTTTTGCGCTACCGGCCTCAATGCACGGTACTTTCCTACGCTGACGAAGACATCATCTATCCACAGATATCATACGCGTTCTTCTTGCTGAAAATCGTCGATTTGCTTGATACGGTAAGTTCTGGACTATTCACATTTTAACGAACTTGCACTGCGTAAAATTGTCTGTTTGCTACCGCACGTGTTTATTGTTTTACCAACATCACTACCTTCTAACGTTATTCTTATAATATTCGCACCTCGTAACGACATTACGTCATTACTTGATTCGACTTACTTACAATAATACCGAGGTATGTGTGACTTGTGTTATAGTGCTGATATAGTTAATTATTATTGAACATCAATAGAGATAATAACAATACCATTTATAATATCTCTTGGGTGAAGGTAAAGATTACATCTGGAAATTTGATAACGGTAGTTGATTTCTTTCAATTGAATATTTGTTGCAATTGGGTCGTTTGCACGTTGGAGAAGTAGGTGTTGTGCTTAATTGCAATAGCTTCAACATAATGTAGAATGCTTTATTTGGTATGAGGTGGAATTAACAGCATGTGCCTGCTGACTTTCTCGCAAGCATTTAATTCACATCAACAATTTATTGCATTCATCTTGACCTTAAAAGTTGCATCAAGTACAAACTGCTATTTTGCACAAGCATTTGTTCTCGTAATAACATTTGATTTCTATGCCAATTTAAGGTCATCTTTGTAATGAGAAAGAAACCAAGCCAAGTGACTTTTCTCCATGTCTTTCATCATGTCTACGTTGTAGTCCTAGGATACATGCAGACAAAATATTTAGCTGGGACACAGGTATCCTTATTAAACGTTCTTAACGGCAGTGTACATGTTGCAATGTACTATTATTACCTCGTGGTTGTCATCACGAAGAAGCCACTGTGGTGGAAAAAGTATCTCACTGTTCTCCAACTCATTCAACTTACAACGATGGTTACTTGTATGATAACCACAATTCTCAACCCGTCTTGTAAATTCCCAAAACTTCCTATTTTTGGAATCATGTTATTACCTACTTTAGTACTCATAGGTGAGTTTAAGTCTTTCTATTCGAGGTCGTATACATCTAGCCGAAAAGGAAATATTAAGAATAAGGAATAGGAATAAGAAATAGAATGTAATTTTTATTGTTTTGTTGCTGTGTCAGTTTCAATCTTTACGAAAATTGAAAATTGATAATTAATAAAAATATTTAAGAGAAAATATTGCTACGTTGGCTCAGACAGTATGACTGCATTAGTCTGGAGAATTAGGGGAAATGATGATGTTGAAAGGAGGCGTGTTTGCTATGGAGGCGGCGCAATATGCGGCGCGCCGCCGCCAGTCGTATCGAACGCCCCGACTGCCGCCAGAGGGCCGCAACGAGCGAAAGGACTTCTTGCACGGACCGCGCCGCCGGCATCACCGATCATGCCGCCCTTATCGAAATCGCGAGCTGGCTGCCGATAACGCGGATATTACAACGCAATTATTCAAATTCACTTTGTTCATTCTTGTGAAATAAATATTATTTGTGCACGGGCTACAATCTTCAAAACATCATTAAAACATCGTTATTGCATCGTTTTTAAAGAGAAGGACATCAAACGATGCAAAAAAGTATCATGGGTATGTACAAACAATTATTATATACATAAAGTCCGGCATTGATGTTTGATTGGATCATTAGTTAGTTGAGTCAGTAGATTATGCTTTTGTCTTACAAACAATGTAGATATAGTCAATAAGTCAATTTTGTTAGTAATTATAGCAAAACAAAACACTTTCATCAGTCTAGTCATTGCCTGATGAGGGTGGATGGTTATGACAAAGCATAAAATTGTGATTTTCAACTTTATCCGTTCTGCAAGTGCCGTATTTAAAAGAATTTGCATTATGGATTATCACCCTTTGACTATTCCACCCTGAGCTGTATAGTAAACCCGATCACAATTGCCTTGCCACATTATATACCTCTGCTCCATGCACCATGATTGCACACCCTAGATTTTGATAAATGCTCGCTGGGGACTGGCAAATCGAAAGTTAAAAGTTTAATGATACGCATACGCATAATCTCTATTACATGCCAAGTGATATATCATACTGCAAAGCAGGGCAAAGTGGTAGATTTGGGATCAGATCTAGGGCAGGAAAAGTGTTAAGCTGTGGATAGATAGTGTAGTCACGTTAGGACCGTAAGACAGGTGGTCAAAAAGTGACATGGAATTTGAAGCAGGACTTAGAGGTTAATGGTGGAAGATTAATTTTTGGTCTTTCAGGTGGAGGAATGTCGCCCATTTGTGGCATGTGTTGCCGTCCCATTCAGGAGAGGTTTCTGCTGAGAGTTTCGGATATTTCTTATCACGAAACATGTTTGCAGTGTTGCGTTTGTTGCGACCGACTGATGCAAACATGTTTTGTACGAGACTCCAAATTATATTGTAGGATAGACTACGAAAGGTAAGCAATAATTATAGCAATAAAGTGATAATTATATTCAGCTAATTATTATTGCTGATCAAAATAAAACACACTGATGCAAACACGTTTTGTTCGTGACTCCGAATTATGTTAAAGAAGAGACTACCAAAGGTAATATTATACAAAAAAATAAGTCACTTTATTTTAAAATTTTATGGAAAGTTAACAAACAAGAAAATTTTATTTTAGTTAGAAATCTTAGTAAACAAGTTCATTAAAATAATTGCAGTACTACTTTTAGATGTCTATTTGAAATTCTTTTTGCAATGTTACTAGTTTTTCAATTAAGCAATTTTCTTGTTCAACAAATCATAAATTTCATTATTTTTTTTGCGCGTTTTATCTCTTGTAAATTTGCAGGTGCACGTCCCAAATTATTATTATGTTTTTTACGCACACAGCGTTGTTATCCTGCATCAAATGACGCGAGAACAGTCTTGTTTGCTTTGTCCAACGCCAAAGAT